>VYXD01006830.1:2364573-2381858 GCA_013397195.1 Hylia prasina
TCTCCCTCTCCCTCTCAGAGAATATTATCATTATATATAGTGGTTAAATAAATTTTTGTCTTTAGATATGGGGAGAAATCCTAGAAATCCAAACTTCCTCTTTCCCTCCCCACTCTGACTGTGGTAGAAGGACTGCCTCAAGTGGCTCAGCAATATAATAGATTAGAAAAAAAATAATTTCAGTTGGAAGGGACCAACAATGACCATCTAGTCCAACTGCCTGACCACTTCAGGACTGACCAAAAGATAAAGCAAGTTGTTAAGGGCATTTGTCCAAATGCCTCTTAAACACTGAAAGGCTTCGACCACCTTTCTAGGAAACCTGTTCCAGTGCCTGGCTGACCTTTCAGTAAAGAAATGCTTCTTAATGTCCACTCTGAACCTCCCCCAGCACAGCTTTGAACTATTCCTACATATCCTATCACTGAATACCAAGGAGAAGAGATCACCAGCTCTCTCTTCATTTCCCCCACTCAGGAAGCTGTAGAGGGCAAACTACAAACTAGACAAGCCCAAAGTCCTTTACTGCTCCTCACAGAACATTCCAACCCTTTTCCCAGCTTTGTTGCCCCACTCTGGACAAGTCCCTTCCCGTCTTTCTGAAGTGGTGGGGCCCAGAGCTGCAGGCAGCCTGCCAGGTGAGGCCCCAGTGCTGCACACAGTGGGATGGTCACCTCTTTTGGCCAACTGTGTTGTGTTTGCTGCACCCCAGGACTCGGTTTTGCCCTCTGGGCTGTCCAGGCACAACACTGACCCACACCGAGCTGTGCCCTCAGCACCCCCAGATCCCTTTCTGCAGAGCTGCTCTGGTTATATTTCTGCCTGGTGTTCCTCTGTCCTAAGTGCAGAATCTGGCATTTGGGCTGGTTAAATTTCATCCCATTAATCATTGCCCAGTGCTGCAGGGCACTGTGCTTCTGTTGGTAAGACTGGAATGACTGAGTATTCCACATCATGGTTGATTAATTGGAACAACAGCACAACAGTAGTTATGGGGGCTAGTTTGTTTGCCTCTGATCAGGACAGTTCTGTGAGCTGTCAGTGGTGTCTCCTACCCTGTTTTTTCTTGCAGCTTTCTTTAATCTAGAATGTATCTGTTGGCAAGATCAGCAAAAGTTACTTACTTTGATAAGCTGCTTGTCAAACTGTATTTTTTTACTGTGATAGTACCTGTTCATCTAGTTTTATAAAATACCTACAAGTTCCTTGGATTGTAATTTAGTTTAAATGAAAACTTGTATCAAGTCTACAGTCTCCTGGTTCAAAGCTTTTCCTGAAACACGCTCAAGCATATTAAACAGCATCATTGCTAAACCAGAAAATTGAGACACTTTGTTCTACTAATACTTTACCTTTTCTGAACATTGATTGTTGTATTCCAGCCCTTTATTTTTTGCTCTGTTTAGTCACTTCATGGCTAGTTAATTTCAGAACTCTCTTGTGTTGCAGGCCTCTGTCAGAGGCCTTGTAAAACACTAAAATTACTGGAGTCTTGGTTTTTGAAGAGGGTTTGGTTTGTTATTTTTTTAATTTATTACATCACAGTCTTCATAAAGAATTGATTGATACAAGAAGCATAATTTTCATTATAGAAACTATATTGAATTATGTCACAAAGGTTCATTTAAGTGGACAACACTCACAGGCATAGAGTATGATTTTTTGGGATTGTCCTGTGCACAGCCAGTAACTGGACTCAATGATGTGGGTCCCTTCCAACTCAGAATATTGTATGATATGGTATGAGTCTATGATTTGAATGGTTTTCCAAGACCCACTTTAGTTAGTACTGCAGCTGTTATACTGAAAACAAGGCTTAGGTGTCCCTAAATCCCAGGGTACCTTTTGTAGCCTTTTTTAAGCATTAGCAAAGTGTCTGTAATATTTCAAGAAAAATTAGTTTTATGTATTTTTATAAGCTACTTTACTGTAAATTGACCTTGGTCATGTACCCTCAGATTCTGGTGACTTTTTATTCCTTACTCCATAGTTTTATTTCTAACATTTCTTCTTTTCATCTCTCACCCTCTGACCATACCTCACCTTTATTGCCAAACAAAGATCAGGGGGAAGGCAGGTACCTCCCTAATGTTTGTTCCCTTTGAGCTGCTTTATGACATGCAGAATCTGCACTGTGTGTGGCTTTCCAATGAGAGGCCTGTGATGTTCATCATCTCTAGAACACAGTGTGGTCTTTTACAAAAGCATCTGCATGAAGATGGACACAGCAGGTCTACAAGGACCAGAGCTGAGCCATGAATTGTATCTACAATTATAAGTTTACTAATATGATGACTAATGAAAAGCTAATCATCATAAAATGGTTGATATATTAACATTAAAATACACCTATTGTAGAATTCCAAAACTAATATCCTGCTCAACAGATTTTCTCCTTGTGTATACTCAAAGCCACATCTGTTTAGCTTAGTGACAAAGAGAATTTTTCTTCTGTATTCATTAGTAACATAAAACTAATGGATTCTGCTCTGATTCTCTCCATAGCAACTGAGTTCCCTGACAGTTCCAGTTGCAGGACTACATTCCTTTCCCAGTTTTTTTCAGTACAGTTATTTTGAGGAGGACAGCACTGCAGTAATCAAAGAGAGTACTCTAGGTCCCTGCTGTCACAAAGGTGCAGCTTAGGACCAAATTTAACTTTCATTCTGGGTTTGTTTGTTTTGTTTTGTTTTTAGATTGCTTCTGGTAATGCATTAGCCAGAAAGAACACAGCTTGACTTTCAGAACCTGGCTTCTATTTGCAGGTCTGGCAGTTGGCAAAAAAAAAAAAAAAAAAAATTAATCTGTAAACAGTGCAAATTTGATCCAGAGGCCATTGAGATATACCAAGTTTGGAATCCCACAGTGCCATTTTAGACAGTTGCTTTTTGGAGTAAAACTGCTTTAAGCAGTGAAAGCTGATTATTTCTTGCTGCACTGTTTATTTTGTTCCAAGCATTTGTGATTTGATGAAAACAAAAAGCTCTGAGATGCTGTAAAAGAGTGCACCTGCAGAACATCTTTTAAGTGCCATTGCTTTTTTAGCCAATAATATCTTGAAACTTTGCAAATGAATAAATATACAGTCTTTGCTTGAGAGAAAGAAGTGATTAAAAGACACAACACCAGTGAGTGTAAATGAGCAGTAAATCATTGACACAGTCTTTTGAAATCACTTTCAGGCCTCTGAAGTGCCATCATGCTCCCCCTATTTGGGATTCTAAGTCCCCAAAAGTATATTTTTGTGGGCTGGAGAAGTGAGACTTGGTTAAAAACGCAGAAATCACAATGCCTTATGCATTGTTTACGTTACTCCCTTTGTAGATTTGTAGCTGGAAAATCAATTTTGATCATGTTGTTTCAAGCAACCATTTCCTGAGCTATCTAATGCTACCCTAAACCTTGGACTGTCTCCCCCATCTCCTCCAGCTGTTTCCCTGGAAGGGCATTAACCACCTCACTTCTTTCCCATGTAAAAAGCCTTCTCTAATTTCCGGCTTTGAATTTATTCATGGCTGGCTTACAATCGTGTGTTCTTGTGCCAACATTGTCATTTAACTTAAATAGCCCTTTTTCCTCCCTGATGTATATATAGAGAGAGACATTATATTCCTGCTCTGCCATCATCTTGCTAGGCTAATCATCCTGTAAGGTTCTTTTTGTCTTCTCTCAGAAGCAAGACAATCCATTCCATGGTTATTTGAGTAGTACATCTCTGCAGCTCACTTGAGCTCTGTGTGTTTTGTTAACATCCAAACAATAGTGTGATTCCAGAATCTCCATAAGAAAATTACCCATGCTTTTTAAACGTATGAGTTTTTTCAATTGAAAAGCTCTTCACTATTAGGAATCTCTCCCCGTTGATACTTCCACAACACAGGCAGGCAGTGGAAAGCTACTTGACTGTGTATTGTGCAAGTTTAACATAATTTTTTTAAATTCTTGAGCGCACAGCTCATCACTTGCAGGCAACATGCATTTGTGGCTGTGGAATGTTTGGGGGCTGTGTACACACAGGAGAGGCTCAAGGATACTTAGAATTGCTGGGGCCAGCAGATCACACAGACACGTGTATTTTGAAAGCTGTAGCAGGTTCAGAGGACAAGGCTTGTCAACAGACAAGCCTACATGAGAGTTGAAACAAGCTGGGGGTGAAGTCTACCACTACAGTGTTTCAGCTGACACAGCAGACTGCAGACACCTGAAAACTCCTGTAAATGGAGTAAATCCATGAATTTTTCTGAGTAAGAACTGGAAATGAAAAGATGGGGATGTAAGCAGTTCCTAGATCACATTTGATTTAGTTACCGTGGTTCATCAGTGGAGTCACAGTAAAGGGCTTCGTGTTCCAGTCTTGTTCTAGTAAAAAGCATTAGCTGAAACACTTTCATAGTAGTTAATTGACCTTTTACAGTAGTTTAAGCAAACAGATTTTACTTCAAATTTGCAGTGATTTTGGACCGTGCACAAAATCAGCTTGCACAGCTCAAGTGATGAGTGTTAACTCATTAAGCTGTGATAACTTGCTCACAGTCATCTGTCCACGCTCATCATGCTGCCTTTAGCAATGTGCCATGGCTGTTTTATGCTGAAAGAGCATTAATGTTCTCTGCATGTTGCTGAGAAGAACTGGAAGGCTTTTAGCATTGAATGAATGCAACCAAGGTATTTCACATGGCAGCAACTGTGGGGTTTGGCAGAGAGAAAACATTTCAGTGTTTTTGGAGCAAGGAAACAGTACAATATGCCAGTCTTTCTTCCTGGGCATAGGCTTTGGATGAATTTTCTACCTAAACAGTCACTAGGAGCAACTTCATAGATCCTAATACTGCATGCAGTGAACAAAGAATTTTGTCTCTTTGCATAAACATACTATTGTACAAGCACTGAAGACCAGGTAGATCTCATTCTTTCAGAAAGCAGTGCTGGGTTTGCAAGTTCTTAGCAGACTAGGAAGATAAGGTTGGACTCATTTCTGCATTTAATTTATGTAGCAGAGGTTTCCTTTTTGGTGCATGCTGTGCTGACATGCACCTTTTGCAGCACTGATGTGTAAGGTAGATGCAGCAAGTTCCTGCCTGTGAAGTTAACAGATCTTGCAGGATTAGACCCAGAGCTTACTTCTGTACAGTATTTGCAATAAACTGATGATCGTATCATTTGTGCATCCTGCTAAAGAAAGAAGAGCTGTTATTGTTCTCTCAGATTTTTCATTCCTTGCTGTGAGTTCTGAAATCTGTGCTAGTGAGAAATGACCAAAGATGATGTGATTATAGCATGTCATTCCTGTTTACATTCCATTTTGTTCCTTGAGGTTTGCCAATCATGGCAAAACAACAGCACATGCAAAATTGAGTACTAAATGTGTAACCTATTTGTAGAACGTGTTTGTACACAATGTATACTTCCAGTACTGCCTACATTCAAAATGTTCCTCTGTGGAAAATTCATTGTATTTTACAGGGGTATGAAGGCCAGCCTCTTGGAAATTTATAAGAAAAATCCTAAACATCATCAAAGTGCAGGGCCAAATCTTCAATGTTAAAGTACTAGAGAGCACTCCAGTGCAGCTGTAGAGACTGACTAGGTATCTTATAAATGAGTCAATAACCTTTTTTTTCCCCCCTAGGACGTAATTGGAAAAGCACTGCAGTATATTGGAACATATGGTGATCTGTGCAACACAGAGCAAGTTGTGGCTCTGATTGACGAGGAAATGTGTATCAACTGTGGCAAATGCTACATGACCTGTAATGATTCTGGCTACCAGGTAAGAGCACAGCTGTAATTAGCAGAAAGGCATGATGAGTTATCTTTCTGCTGCTGGGAAGAAAGAATTCACCTTCTGTTAATGAGCAGGTGGTAAAAACAGATGCCTAAAATGTTGAATTCAAAGCCCATCGTGCTCCCAGGCTCTGGTGCACAAGCCATGCTGTAACACAGGGCTGCACATGCTGGGCTGCACAGACTATGCCACTGTCACAGGGCCCTGACTGCAACTGGGGCTCTTTTTAAGAGGAAGAAAATGAAGGAGCCCCAAGTTAAATGGCAGTAAATGTAGTTCTTGATGGTTTTCAGGTACATGATGGAAAAAGGGAAGAACATGTCCCTTCCTACCAAGGGGATGCAGAGAGACATGGGCTGGTCTTACTGCCAAACGCTTTTTAAGAAACCCAGTTCTTGTTCCCTCAGAGTAACCAAACAAGCTCAAGTTTCAGGCAGATGGGGTTTTGTTTTGATCTTGATTGAGTTACAAAACCTTTCTCCAGGATAACTGCCAGGGTTTTAGAGCAGCAGGTTGAAGCTTGCAGAAATCACTGTGACCAGAAAATTTTGAGCTGAGGCTCCGGTTTGCAGCAAACTATTTCTCTGTTTGCTCAATATGGTAGCAAGTTGTATGAGATATATCAGGATGTCTAGGTACCATTCCATGCCATGTCCACTGGAGCTGCTGGTCTGCAGTGAAAAGGACAGTACAGGAGGACTCATTTTCTTTAAGAAAATCAAAATATGGTCTAGCATAACTTCCAGGGAATCCAATATGCAAATAATAATTTCTACATGAATGTTTCCATACATCTTAGTCAGAGAAGAGCTTGTCAAAAACAAATACTTTAACTGAACACCAAGTATTGTCTGGATACCATTATTTTTTGTTTGTCTTTAATTCAGTCTAACTAATAATAGGTCTGATGACTTGAACTACATAAAGTCAGAGAAAGAAGTCTTCCATTGCAAATCGAATGCATTTGAAACAAGTATGTCAGAGCAAAGGTTTTTTTCCACTGATACAAGAAAATTAATGGTGTATTTTTACCAAAATAGATTACGACAGTAGCCTTTTAACTGTCTAAATTTCTTCTTGACATTGCAATCTTCACCTTTCCCCTTAGATCAGATTTCTCAGGAAAATTATATTTTTCATATAACCCTTAGAGAGCAAGATGTTGGGTTTAGATTTAGTAAATTTTATTTTCTGTAACTGGAAAAAAAATCGACACCAAAAGAACCAAAGTTTAAACCCCCAGAAGGTTTTCTAAGCACAAAATAAAAATGCTTTTTCCTTATATAATTAAGGAAATTGAAAAAAAATTAATTGAACAGAATTGCAAAGGAATTCTTAATTGCAAATAAATCAACAACTCCCCTCACCTTCAAAGCAGCATCTGCTTTATGCTTCCCTTTTTTCAGAAATATCCATGCTGCTCTACACAGCTGTCACCTTGTATGACTCCAACAGAAAAGCTTTCCTTAATTTAAAGTCAGCACTGTAGTCCTGACTTCCTCTCCCTCTTTGAACTCGCTTTCAAGATGTGCATTGTTGTTAGGGAGAGAGAAGGAAAGGAGTCCTCCTTAAATACTCACGCGCCAGAGCTCTCTTTGTGCTCAAGCTAAAGTAAAACTCAGAGATCCAGGGCAGTTACTACAGACTTCATGCCCTTGCTGGTTGCTACAGCAACTTCTGTGCCTTCCTAGTACAGAAACCCCAGTTGCCTCAAATCTGCCTTAGGAGCCAACCTGCAGCAGCACCAGTACTTCCCATCACCTCCCTGCCTCCCCCAGGTGCTGACAGTGGTCAGAGACATTTGCGAAGGCACTGCTTGTTTGCCAGAGTTCTACTTTCTGGCCTGATTTTCCCTCCTAAACTCTTCAAAGTGGATATTCAGTGTTTCTGGTGTTTTTAAATTTTTTTTACTTTTCTGGTCTTGCTTTTTAGATATTGACACTTTGCAGTTGTGTGATGCTTTTGTTTTTGCTTTTAATTTCCATTATGAGCAGGAGCTTATATCGAGACTGCAACTGTTATTTCACATTCAAATACACTTATCACGTTAATTGGTAATGAGGATTCACTACATGGAACTTGAGAACTAAAGCAAACTCTGCCTGCCCCAAACTCTGATGTTCCTTTCAAAGATTTGCAAAGGAAAGTAATCACATGAGGCACAATGAGCTGTTTTTTTTCTCTGCTGTTTATTAAATTTGATTGTTTGTGCTGTGCTGAAAGTAAAAGTCAAAAGGATGTCCCGTGATGGGCATTGTGCTGAAGCTGTACAGGTGTGATCTGGCGTCTCCTGTAAACCAATAACCCCAGCACATTGCTATCTTAGGAAACATTTCCTTTACGTCAAGGAGAAATACCCTGTGGGAGTTTAAATATCGTGGAGCAAACTCCTCCTTTTGTAATCAGCCCTTGTGGCCTGTGAGGCTTTTGCCGAGGTGTAATTTGGCCCACCTCTCTAATTTCAGTGTCTGGAGGGGGGTTTTATTTGTTTTTTGTTCCCTGCCAGTGGAACAGTTGCTATAGCTGCAGTGCAGAATCACACCAAGATGTCTCCAAGCGCCGCAGCGCAGGAAACGCAGGCGGTAGAACGGGAGCAGTCCTGACCTTTCCTGCGCGTGACATCAATAACGTTTATTCCCGGTTGCAGGCTATCCGCTTTGATCCCGAGACCCACCTGCCCACGGTTACTGACGGCTGCACAGGCTGCACCCTGTGTCTCAGCGTGTGCCCTGTCATCGACTGCATCCGCATGGTTTCCAGGACAACCCCCTACGAGCCCAAGCGCGGGCTGCCCTTAGCCGTGAGCCCCGCGGCGGACGGGAGCGTCGCACCTGTTGGATGCGACTGATCTGCCTTCTAATTAGTCCTCGCAAACCTACTCCTATAGAAAATGGAATGCTGATAGCTCTTACAATGAACACCGCTTCCCAAGTGCTATTTTTGCAACAATTAAGTTCTGAAATTACAGAAAGGTGGTCGTGGCTGTCGGTTGTCCGCTATTTGAAGTGTAACTTTCTTGTTACAATTCATGCTGTGATTTCAAAACTTCTCTTTAGACTCTCTAATCTCTGTGTATTTTCTGGCTGGAAATATAATTAAGAAAGCATTTTTAATGAACTACAAATCAATGTACAAGCTAACTGTTTTCAAGGAGAGCATTTTGTAATTAAACATTACATTTAGTTTTAAAAGAGTTTCTTAGAAGATGTAATTAACTACATAGCATTCAAACAAAGCGATGTGGCTTCTATTTTTCTATAGACAGAAATGAAAGGGAGTTTGAAATAGGATTTAAGAACTGGATTAATCGCTTTCAACTACTACAACATATGGTAGTGTATTTTTATAATCCTTTCTAATTCTTTCTCACACTAGTCACTTTATAGAATAAATTTGCTTTGCACTGACACATGCTGGACTCTTCAGATTTGTGTGTTCCATGGGTGGTTTGATCATTACTTTCCCCCCTCAGTGAACACTTGTAACATCTCTGCAAACAGTTAAATTGGCTTATTAGGAAGTCCAGCTTGCGTTTCAGGATTCTGAGAAGCGACAACATTTTTTGCTCCAAGCTCATCCTCTAAATAACTTTTTAATTGTGCCAATTAATGTTCTGGAATGTACATGTTTCAGGTCAGAGATCTGATTGTGTGCAAACGGACCACACACCCTGCAGGCTGTGTTTGCCAAACACAGACACGCAGGGCAAACTGGCAAGGTGATTTTCCCCAGTGCTGTGTATAGTTCTAGCAGTTTCACAGCCAAAAATAAATACAGATTCATCTGTCTTACTAAACAATATCTCAATTTTAATCCATTTTTCACTCACAGTAGGAACTTTCTAATATGAACATATTGCTGTCTGCTTTACTCCACTTAAGAATATAAAGCCTTTAGTTTCATAACAATAATAAATGATCTATCAGTTCAATTTCTTATGTCATATATTGTGAGCAGCAAAAGCTTTGATTAAAAAGATACCCTGGCTTTTGTTTCTTGATTTATGAATTGAACACTGAACTATAAATAAACGTTGAAACCAACTTGGGTTTGTTCGTGATTTTTCTTTTTGCATTTGCTAAACAGATTTTCTTTGTAGAGCCTTGTCAGTTGGTGTTTCAGAATCTCTAAGATTCACTCCAGGAACCATTAATGAGTTAATTCACATGTACATTATTCCATTGATTGCCTACAGTGCAGAATGTATCATGCTCTTTGCCCCTCTCTGGCACCTCTTTGTCTGCCTTTGACTTGCCTTCCTTTTGCCTTCTTTCCCCACACACACAGGGTGCACACATTTGTAAATTTGTACATTTTCAAGTGTCATTTCATTTAGTGTCCTTGCTCCACCAACGCTGTTTTGGTGCTTTGGGCTTGCTTGGCAGGCTCAAGTCCAGTGTCTTCACTAATAGTTTTCTCTTCGTATTTTAATTTTCCTGTTTATCATTGTGGATTTTTCAGACTCAGATGAAACAGGGACACCCATACTCCTTCAAAAATATTTGCTTGCAACTTCTTTAAAGCTGACAGTAGTTTCTTATCTTACATGAGCTACTGTGGACTCACAGGAAGAACAAGTTGTTTTGTGCATGTTGTGACAAAGTTTGGAGAGTCTCTGCATGTACTGCTTGTCCCTCTGCTGAGGAGCTGCCTGAGAAGCAGCATGCCCTTGAGTGGGGCAGAAAAAGACATCGAAATCAGATGGTCTGAAAATAACATTTTGTGTTCTGAGACAGCAGATGCAAGGAAAAGTAGTTGTCTTCTCCCAGGCTGTTACCATGGCTGTACTTCTTACTGTACATCCTGCCTACCTCAAGCCCTGTGGGTGAGAAGTGCTGTGTCACCTGTGGCTGAGCAGGGCAGCCACTCCAGGTCTTCTGTTCCTGCATCACCAGACACAATTATCTTACTCTCCTGAAGGTACCACATCTGGTGGTGTGGTTTCTTTTACAGACAGGACAATGCCAAGAGACCTAATTTAAGTATCTAAGCATAGGTACTTGATGAATGTAGCAGCAAAATCAGAGCTTTTCCAAGAATACTCCGTAGTCACAGGACATTCAGTATTCCGCAGTGGCTATAAAATAATCCTTGGAGAGGCAGACAAATTTTTTATGAATCAAGACTATAATTTGTTTACTAAAGAAGGAATAATGGGTTATGTTATAGAGGCCTCTTTCTTACTACCCACCCTCTGCCCCACTCTTGTTCTGTCAAGTCAGTTAACAGTTTCAGGAAATGCATTCCCAAATTGATTTGTTTCTAACTCTGACAGTTGGCAGTAAATCTGTGTGTTGCAGGGACTCAGAGAAATAGCCACATTTAGGTCTCCTGCAGGAATGTCTTAAGTCATCAGGGTAGAGGTGAGGTGTAAACAGGCAGGGGAGAGAGAGCCACAAAGGACATATTCCTGGGGTTTATATGTTTTTTCACATTGGTCTTGGGGAATCATCCCATTTAGTGCATTTAAGAGCCAAGGAAACAAATCAGAAAAATCAGGTCTAGTCTGCAAATTCTGTAGCCAGTTATTAAAAAAGAGATACGAATTTTCAAAGTGTAAGAGGTTCCAAATTAAGCTCATATATTTCAGTGATTTCGTTGCACATTTAAGGAATTATGTATTATTAAAGACATGATGGTTGACATCCTCCAACCCTAGCCCTTGCAGTTTTTAGACATGTTGTGCTATTGATTATTATTATAAAATACTGTAAACTATATTTGACAAATTAAATCATTATAGAAATGCCATAGCTCATTCCTCTGGTAGCACATTCTTATTCATATCATATTCCTGAACAGAAAATGCTCCCCATGTTTAGTGGATGCTCTGCAGGCCAAAAATTACTGCCAAATATGCTTGTGTGAATCCCAATGCACCCATACATGTTCATTGGAGAAAAGAGATGTTTTGCCTCGCTAACAGACTATACAAGCAGTTTGGGTTTTGGCCTCTAGGATGAACTGACAAAATATTTCCAAGGCACTGGATTGGCAACATTAATAGACACATTAAAAAAAATCACACAGGATTTTTAAAATATATAATTTCCTGATTTAAAATCGAATATTAATTTGATCTCATAGCAAAATTAAAACTAGTCTTTGCATGAATCTGTTGGGCAGCCTGTGTGCCCAGGGTTGAAGCCCTGCACATGTATACTGCTCCTTGCTCAGATCCTTTACCAATTGCTAGAGGAAACCTTTTCAGCAGCCATCCATTAGCTCAGTTCATAAAATCTGGCAGGAGCAAAATGTAAGTTACCCTCCTAGAACTGCTGATCCTCTTTGTTGTGTCCTGGAGGACACAGAGCTCTGGGAGAGGTGACTTGGCAGCCACAGAGTGGCTCAGTGTCATTTCTGCAGCCTCCCCACCTTCCAGTGCCTACTACTGTCACCTTTGGCTCCTCCAGCTTTGTTGTCTTTAAGCCTTTCATCTCAAGGTGGCAAAAGCAACTGCTAGATTCAAGGCAAATTATCCAAACCTCAGCTGAGTGTCATCAACCTCATGCCTCATAAAACCACTTTGTTTAACACAATCCAAGACTATAGCCTTAGAAATAAAATGTTAAGTATAGATATTTCCTATCAATAAGATTTTGCCAATGCCCTCTATATGTACATTTCATTATTTATCTACCATAACATCGGGTTGGACATGTTGTTAAAATTTTATATTTTTAACGATTCCTGGTAGAAAATATTTTTTAGATAAAATATTTATTTTTATTGGCAGAGGTTTCACTTCACCAGGCAGCTCCACTCCTTTGATGAACTGTGGAAGATAGGTTTTCATTGGCAACATCTGGCAACCTGGCAGACGCTCTCGGCAGCTGGATTGGTAACTTCAGAGTTGCTTCTGGGTCTTTCATATAATTAGTCTGCTTATGGGCCATCTGGGTTGCTTTGTTTTTGTGGTTGCCATTTCCTTTCTTTTCTGAGATATTAATCTTCCCAGTTGTTACTCCGGGAGATCAATTTTTAATAACTCTTTTTTCAGGTTAGTCTGCTGGATCTTATGCAAACATCCACACTGGCCTTGCCCAGGAGTAGAGATCCTGCTTTTTTTATCCCTTCTTTCTCAGAGGTCTGAATCTGCCCATCATGATTTTTGTGATGTGGGAGCAGATCTTTTCATTGCTATCAGGCAGTGAAGCTGGAGGTCAACTTGGCAAGTGAGCACCTACTGCCTCTGCACAAGGAAAGCCCTAAACTATCCAAATCTTAACAGTAAACACACGCATGCACCCTTCTAGCTTAAGCACACTAAAGTTACCATGAGGAAATGCAATTGTTCCTTTTCTGTAAAAGAACAGCAAGTTATTAAGCTTTCCCATGGCACACCTACATGGATGCTGGGGCAGTGTATGGGAATTAGCTTGGACTCAGCCCTGAGCAGAACGAAGTCTTTTCTTCTGTGGCTCAGCAGCTGAACACTGTAGCCCTTCAGTTTATCTATCCCTTGACAAATGCTAACAAACCTCTGAACTATTGGGGTTTCTTGTGGTGCTGTAGAAACACCAACCTGCCCGTGTACCCTCAGCACTGCAGGGCAAGAGGTGCAGGAAGATTCCTTGTGCTCTGCAGGTTTGCACCTCATGGCAGGGCTTTCTCTGCAGGGCCACTGCAGCATCCCCTTCTAGAGGTGGAGGTTACACAGAACTCATCTCTCTGCACTGCATGGGCCTTTCCACATATATGGGCAACCAGGACCCTTAAGGACAGCAAGCAGTTTAAAGCTGTTTCTCAATTGGTTTTGAGGTGCTGTGTAAGGTTCAGGAGACTCTTAATAAATTATTTTCATACAAGTTGACTAAAACAGTGGCAACCACTGATCTGCCTTGTCTTTTTGTAAGCCCAAACATTTTACTTCAGCATAGTGACACAGTTAACGTTGCTCCTCACCGTTTCTGCCTCCAGTGGTGAGCTCTCTTTTATTGCATTTCAGCAGAGGCAAGCAGTGTCAAATGCCTCCTGTCGCCAGCTCACACTCACAATTGCTGATTAGAAGCACATGCCACCGACTGGAGCTAATTATCATCCTAAAGGATGTTGTTCTCACCTGTTTAGTCTAGAGACTACTTATCACAGCTTTTACTTGTGCCTGTTGCAGACAGACAGTTTTAGGCCTCAGCACTGAGAGCTTTGTGTTCAATTGTTGAGAAATTATGTTTCTCAGGAACATAACTGCCCATCTCATGCAAACCAGATGGCCTGCAGATAAAAGTCACCCATGTTGCTTGTGCAGGTGTACGAGGCTGAATTTTGTGAGTTCAACAAGGGGAGCCAGTGAATTCTGTTTCTCCTGTGAGTGTGCTGTATTGACTTGTACTTGTCACAGGCAGAGTGGTGTTTGATAAATCTCACTGTCACAAAAGAGAGCCAAAGGAATGGAAGTGTGCTTGGTGAAGAGCTCCAGCCTGGTGCAAGCACTGGGGCTGGGCAGAAATGTGACCCTCCCAGCAGCTCCTTTCCCAGGGAGCCCTGGTTGTGCAGGGGCTGCTCCAGGCTCCTGTGAAGGGCAGAGTGGCCACTCCTCTTTCCTTTGCATAGGCTTCAGTAATTATAGTCCATCCTCTGGCTGCTGGCAAGACCTTGCATCACCCTGTCCATGGCTTTCATGTTAAACAAAAACAAGCACTGCAGGATTCCTCACTGAAACTTTATGGAATTATTATTTTTAATCAAAATCACATGAAATGCAGGCGAAAAGAACATAAAGTCTATTTTCCATAAGGTGAAATGGCTATCAGGATGGTGTCTGGGCTAGTGCTGCAGTGGTTGCCCCTGCAGGCACCTGCTCCCTGCCTGTAGGAGCTGCCCATTGTAACACATTTGCTGCTCCACCATCACAGACAGAGCAGTCTCGTTAAAGTGTCCCACACTGCACTCTGTGGATCCTTTCATGCAGCTGTGCATAGGCAAACCCCTTCCATAAGTTTTAGGAGGTGCCAACATATATGCTGGTGATATTGAAAATACACATCACTTCTATTGTGGCTAAGAAAATCAGCTTTAGAATTAGAGAGACCTTGTATCTGGCATTATGTATGGCCCTTTAGCTTTTTAGCATGGCTGTTCCTTGTTGCTATAGCAACCAAATTAACCATTTCATTAATATAATGGAATAAAACACATTTATTCATTTTTGCACTCACGGGTAATCCACATTCAGCTTTCAGCATACTTGTCAAGCTGTGCCCCTTTCACCTCAACCCCAGATATTTCTTCAGCATTGCCAAAGGGTTTCTATTTGTATTTTTCCTTGCTGGAGAGAGAGTGAGCTGTTGGTTTTGAAGAACGTTATGGTTTTTGTAATTAAATTTACCTTCATTTCATTGGTTAGCTTCTGCTTAGCATCCCTTAAGTGGAAAAGCAGACTTCACAAGCAGCATTTGGTGCAGAGAAGAGGTGTTCTTCGCATCAGAAAATAATAAATCACTTGAAATAATGAAACCTCACGCCTGTGATCAGCTTGTAGGCTAAATTTGGCATGAGGTGTTCTACAGTAAATACTAACAGTACCCAGCTCTGTGTGCTGCCCAAACAGTCGTGTTGCTGTTAAAAGCAGATGGAGTGCTACACTCTTTGTTTACCTTGGGTTTAATGCTTCCCAAGCCATGCCCACATGCCGTAAGGGTTATTGAAATAAAAGTTTAATTAACATAATATGTCTGCTCATCAGGAGAAGGAGGCAGGGCTGCTCCCCATGTGTGGCACAGCAGAGGCAGTCACAGCCCTGCCCTCATTGCTCTTCTGAAGTGCTGCCATTGCCAGTGCTGTGCTTATGCTCACTCCACAACTCTGCCGAGGCTTGGGATGAAGTGGGGCTTGGCTGAGACCCCACAACACCCAGCACTCCCCTTGGCAGCCAGGGGTTTGCCCAGCAGTAACCAAGACAGACCCCACAGTCAGCTGGAAAAGCTCTTTGTGACATGCTGTGCCAGGTAGCCATGGGGGCTGTGGTGACAGAGGTGTAGCCAGGAACTGGAGGCCCCCTCAGCTCCAGCTCGCTGTCTGCCAGTGACAGGAAAGGCCCTGGCACACGCCAGAGACACCCCAAACTGAGTCTGCTTTGCAGCAGTGATGGGACACTGAGTACATTAGAGGCTCATGGACATTGTTTATCTGACTGTCCTTCGGCAACTACCAGCGCAAAATGACACAACAAATTTCAGCCCATGAAATCTATCATTATTAGCAATTCCACATCTGAACTCATTACAAATGAAGTAACGTGTTGATACAAAGAGGGGTTCAGTTTTGTTTTCTTTTGTTTTCAATGTGACTTAGAAGTTAAGAAACTAAGTTTTACTGGAAACAGCAGATGTGTAAATGATTTTGAGAAATGAGTTAATTAACTTTGAAGGTATAAACCCCTTCATTAAAAAGACAAGGCATAGAAGTAACAGCACAAAAGCATATTGCCTGCTATAATATTGTTCATTCACTGCTGTTTGAGTGAATGTATAAATCATATAGTCTACAAGGGCTAGTAGAGTCTGTATCATTCATTTGCACTGCCTTTCCTACCTGAATTAAATTTTAAGTGCTGCCTCCTAGGCAATTCATTGTCTGAGAAATGCCCAAAGACCCAGAAGGAGAAAGTTATGTGTCTGGCAAGGTGAAAGACCTGCCCTGGACAGAAAAAGCCTAAGCACAAAGGCTCTGTGCACACTGCAGGTTGTGCTGGTGCCATATTCACCTCATGCCTTTGTTTCTCTTTGTATATGGAAAGCATCCTCCAAGCTGTCTAGAATACAAGGTTAAATTTATTTTACATATTGTGATGGTGCAGGGTAAGAGTTTGGGCTACTACATGTTATGGTTATGTTTAGCCTTTGCATTGTTTGGTGTTGGGCAATTTGTCGTCTGGTGTAAGTTTAGCCGGAATATCATATCATGGTAATGCTTAACAGAGAGCTTATGGCTTCAAAAACCTGGCATCCAACACTTGTTCCCCCACACAAAGGTTAACACTGGTACTAGAATTAATATACATTACTTTCTTTTCCCAAAAAATTTTTCTGTCCTCTGCTAGAACCTGACATGCATTAAAAATGATGGTTGGGTACTTTACACATTCAACAAATAGGATGGAGTGATTTGGGTGTACCCTTAGCTGCAAATCACTGAAATTCCTCTTGTCCAACCATAAAGAAAAATGTATTTAAAAACCCCGTGTGTTTCAAACCAGCCAGGAGCCTGGCCTGTCCTTCCTCTCCCTGTTCCCTCGGTGGTGGGAATACCTGTGCCCCTGCCCCTCTGGGCAAGCCTTTCGGGCTGAGGAGGCGCCTGCTGGCTCCAGGGGCGCCGCTCAGCCCCGTCCCCCGCTCACCTCCCTGCACGGGCTATAAAATAAAGGTTGAAAACTTGCTTCCCTCTCTCCCGAGGGTTGTTCTGAGGTGGTTTTGCGCTTGAACAGGGAGCTGTGCGTGTGCCGGATCGGGTGTTCTTTCACCCCTAGTGCGGCGGGGACTCCTGGGCGACACCGAGCGAG
>VYXD01006830.1:2382080-2481579 GCA_013397195.1 Hylia prasina
AAGGGAAGGGAAGGGAAGGGAAGGGAAGGGGCTGGTGCGCTGCAGCCCCAGTGTTTGACCGACACTTCTGGTGTCACCTTGCTCCCGGATGTCACCTTGTCCCTCGGCGCTGACCACCGGGCCATGGCAGTGAACCCGCGCCCACCCACGGGGCTCGGAGGGACAGAGATTTGTTTTTCTTGGATGCCTGGCTTCATCCCAGTTAGCCGTAATACGGATTTGAGGTCTTAAAATGAATCATTTAGCGATGGTCATCTCCCCACAGCCCCCGGGACTAGGTAGCGTTTCCTTTTGTCCCATTTGAACAGCAGCTCGCAGTCGGGCGCTGTGATACCAGTCACGGTGTATTCCAACTTTCCAACGATAAACATCGAACGGGAGGCAGAGCTACTGCAGAGAGACTCCGGGTACCAGAGTAAAATCAGCACCATAAGAAGAGAAAGTATTACAGCTATCCAAGTGTGGCTGAATTAGCCAGATAAAGCTAGAAATAGATTGGAAATATCTATATTATCACCAAAAGAGTACAGTTTGGTATTACTTAATCTGAAGTAGTATTTTGCTGCAAGAAATTTTAGGCATACACACAGTGCTTGTCTGCAATATATTGTGAGTGTGTATATATATCTGCTTTATACATTGCACACTTCATATATAAGTCTAGACAGATGCTAATTATTGCTTATAATTGCAGATGCTAATAATTGCAGTTAAGTTTCTCTTTCTAATCATGTCGTGTGAGGCACTGATAAAGGCTGGTTACCTCCAAAACTATCTCCAAAAAACATGTTTGCAGCAGACAGCTCTTAAAGCCCGGCTGGGATGAGAAATGGTGTTAAGAAATACTGATGGAGGCACCCCTAAATCCACAGCAAGACCTGTCTGTGACAGTTGGGTTTTGGGATGCACTATGGGGGTACAAGGAAAGTCAGGCAAGAGGTTCCAGCAGCCCCTACCAGGGCATGAGAATACCTGCTCTTCACCACAAGACTTGTACATCTGCTCTGCTTTCAAGGAGTCTGTTCACAGGCACACAGAAAATCTGTGCTCTTCACTCAGAGAGCTGCTTTGGGATATACTTCATCTGTGCTGTGTCTTTACACACCAACACGTGACCCTCACTGCCGTCAGCACCAACTCAGCCACGTATCTGGGCAAGGTCAGGGGAGAGGAAGGGGACATTAAACCCAAATCACACAGGGGCCCTAACTGCACCAGAGTGGTACTAGGGTTATTTTCCTACTGCAAGGACACAGCCTCAAAACCTTCCCCCTGGGACAATGAGAATCCCTTGGGATTTCTGTTGCGGGAGACCCAGGCAGATGTGTTACCTTGTCCCTTAGCTGGTAAGCCACAGCCTGTGTTGCCTGAGAGGTCCTGTCCAACAAGGCTTCATTATTTTTCAGGATTTCCATTGCTTTTATTTCAGTAAAAAATATACTGGCTTACAAGAGAATTCCTCACTATAAATTTGGAAGCACACTCCTGTATTGCAGACATGTTTTGAGGGGGTGAATACAGGCACTCATCTGCCCTTCATTGCTCTGAAGACAGTAGCTCCATCTCCTCACTTTTGCACATCATGGCTCAATGTCATGTCTGGAAGCCGGATGGGGAAACAAACAGAATATTGGCTCTGTTTGGAAATGGCTCCTCACCTCTCTGCCTGTCTGCTCTGAGCTGTGAGCAGAGTGTGCCAAAGCCCAAATGGGCCCTGTGGTCCAGCGTGGCGTGTATGTAAATCCTTCTCCAGGCTGGTGTGCAGTAATTACCTGTGATTATTGCACAGTTCAGCTCATGAGTCAGCCTGGCATGCTCACTGCCTCTGAAACATTGCTTCACCCTGCACACCTTTCCTGACCTTGCACATCCTATTTCTTTACAGACAGCAGTGCCTTCTGTCAGCTTTACACATCCATCACACCACTCGCTCATTACTGCACACCCCAAATCAAAATTAAGGTCACCTGAAACATTTTCAAAGCCCTGAGCTGTCTCAGGGCAGGATATCTCAATGACTCCCTCTGTTCTGCTAACCCTCAGCAAGCAGCCAACACCACTGGCCCCAGCTCTGCTTCTTTCAAGCCAAGACCCCAACCCTGTCTCACAGCTCTCTGAGCTGCTCAGCCAGCCATGAAGTAAAAGTCTCACCATTAAAAGTTCTTATGACACATCCCAGATTTCTCTGACCCAGCTTTCAGACAGGGAAGCCCATGACATCAGCCAGCTGATCCTTTAATCCTGGCAGAAAACAAGGAAACTCCAACAGCCCATCCATGAGGTTGGGTTTCTCTCTCCTCAGTAGTTCTGTCCTGGCCTGTCCATGCACTTGGAAGAGCAGCCTGGAGGCATTGAACATTGCTGCTGTGGTGTGAGCAACAGCAGGTGCAGTAACACCAGGTGTTACTACAGTGCACCTTAGGTTTGCCTGATTAGTTAGACATTATGCTTACCAACAGGAACCCTGTCTAGATGAAGGTGGGCTGGCACTGGAGATGAGCAGGGAAGCTTGGTCACTGCTGCAGGGCACCAAGGACACAGCCAAGGGCTGCCTGCAGTCAGCTACAGGGAGATTTGCTTGGTGACACCACTCTGAGCAGCCTCTGGAACATCTTCCATGGTTGCTGCAAGGCATAAGGATGAACAGCACCCTGTGAGCCCAGCTTTTCATTCCTGTTTGGTTTCTAACATGGAATTGAGCCTGGTTTAAGGGACAAATCACTCCTTTGTGTTCGAGTTGTGAAATATGTGTGTTCCAAGTGGGCTGCCTCACTGCTGGGAAGGTTGTAACTCCCTGTGATTTGCTTACAGCCATAAATTAGGCACTGCCATTCAGGGTAGCCTCTTGACAGCCTGCAGGCCAAGCACACCCCAGCCATGTGTGGCAGGGCAGGAGCTCCATGCCTGCTACCTCCCCCACAGCAGCAGGGTGGAGACACTGGCTGGGAGAGCACAGGGAGAGGATGCACTGGGAGAAAGGGACCAAGGCATGTGCCAACCATTTGAGAATTTTCCTGACAGCCAGTTGAAGAGATGCAGAACTTATTTCCCAGACATAAGTGCTGTGAATTTGGTAAGAGCTTGCAAGTTTTAGTGTTTACAGATGGCTTAATTTGACAGTCATAATCATTACAGGAGCTACTAATCCAATGGGACCTAAGAACTGCCAGAAGAAAAGTATGACAATTAGAACAACACCCCATTCCATGAGTGCTCATAACTTAGTACCATTACAAACACCATCAGGTGCCCTAATGCATAAGCATCAGGTGTTTGGTTAATTGCACTGCAGTTCAAGCAAGCACTAACACCAAGGAATAAATGGACAGCAAAAATCACACCTTCCTCTGTCCCTCCCCATCTATTTCCTTGGCCACACAGCTGTCATGATATCAGGATCAATTACTTTTAATCCATAAGAAAAATGCAACACATGAAATCTAAGCAATAGCCATAAAGCACGCAGCCAAAGAACCTGCCATGTGAAGATATATTCACAGTGTGCATTTAAAGCTTTTCATTATTCCACGTTCAAAACTACATATCATCTGTGTCATCAAGGGCAGTTACACACTAAGCCTATGACTAAGTCACAGGAAGGTGCCCAAACCAGCCTGCACTGCCTGGCATTCACTGGTGATGTGCCAGCTGTGTCCAGCTGCAGAGAACCAGCTGATGGGCAGTACCTGCTGTCCTCCAAAAGCTCCTGGGGGTGTGCAAAGCCCAAGAGGCACGAGCACAAACACACATGCACACACAAACCACCCCGTTCCTTTTTGTTTACTGTTCTCCTAGTACATTGGCTGCCTGTTTTCTTTTTCCAGAGGCCCTGCACTGCTGGATATATTCTTTGGACCCATTTCGAAAGCAGCTTCAGAAATCCTGTAATGTCTACATTACAGGGATGTATTTTCCTTTGACATAGCCCCATCATTATCTATTATTCCTGCTCTTAAAATCCCACCTGCAAGGTCTGCTGCAGAACCTCCTGCTGTCATGGGAAAGGCTGATTGCTAAGTCACTTAGTAATCTGCTGAAGGCTGGACAAAATCCTGCTGCTGGGATGATGCTGACATGCTGGACTGGGACATTTTCAGGAGACTGTACCTGCTGGGGCAAAAATCCCCCTTGCTGAACAAGTTTTCTCACGTTCAGGATGGGGGGTTTTTGGCAGAAAGTAAAATATATTCTGCATTTCTCTCATACGTGTCACGAAAATATCTATTAAGGATGGAGGTGAGTAAAATTCAAGTTGAGGGCATTGGTTCTTCTGCAATGAAAAGCTGGTTCCTCTCTAGGTTTGGACTGTTGTCTTTCAGTCTTTCCTGCTACCTCTCCTCCTAGGTACCAGGAAGAATCATAGTCCAATTTTGGCTCAGTAGTCACATAAGAAGTGGGAGGTCTTACTATATCTCAGCACCAATTAATAGTTAATTAGTGATAAGAGGAAGAGGTGCAATAGTTTATAATGTGTATGAAATCCAGAATTTGGGTGGGTCTCCCCAGAGAGCCACAGTCAGTGAACACTCATATTTCGAAGAGAGATTAGGTCAGGACTCCTCACTCCAGCAAAGCAGATTGCAGCAGAAAAAGCTTAGTTTCTCTTGCTTTTGCTAGAAGATGTTTCCATCAGCAAGAGGGGAAAACAATTCTTAACCACAAGACTTCAACATAATAGTGGCGGTAACAAAACAAGCTCCATTATTAAACTAACTCTTGGTAAGAGCCAGATGATTTCTACAGACAATTTTACATGCAACTGCTAGATGTAATTTGAAGAGTGAGTGCCAAATTGCCATACTAATTATTTCTGGGCTGATGTTCCCTCTGTGACATAGTGGCATTTGGAGAATGGGGACTAACCAACAAGTGAAGTGCTGAAGTGGGAGATCACTAATAGTGTTTCTGAGAAAGAGAAATATAGCAAATACCAATCTCCCTCTTCATATGCTCACTCTCAATTTGCACAGAGACAATTTAATATGCTGAACTGTTCCAGCTAGTTCATCTCTATTTCTGGCAGCCTTCAAAGCACACGATGCCCACCCAGCCCTGGGCCGAGGCAGGTACAGCTGAGGCTGGGGCTCAGGGGGACCCTGGCCAGGCCTCCACTGCCCTGGGGGACACAGCTTGCTCAAATCTCTGATGTACTGGGGGGAGGGCTGGCAATAAACTCACTTAATCTGGTCTGCAAGCAGTTTTGTGTCTGCCTGCACG
This sequence comes from Hylia prasina, assembly GCA_013397195.1. Classification (NCBI taxonomy): domain Eukaryota; kingdom Metazoa; phylum Chordata; class Aves; order Passeriformes; family Sylviidae; genus Hylia; species Hylia prasina. Next base: position 2,387,298 of record VYXD01006830.1, read on the forward strand.
CCTGCTCTCTGACTAGCAGTTTGCTCTGAGTCAGTTTTTCAAATTGGATACTTTTGCACACTGCATAATGTGAGATGGAAAAGAAAAGCCTGCCTGGCGTACTATGAATTTTTTTTTATTATTTCTGTTCATTTCTCTGTCATAGTTTCCTTTTTTGTTGTTGATGCAGTACTTTATCAAGTTTAAGCAGCATAATTTTAGTCTGGCACTACAGACATTGTGTTTAGTGAAAAGCAACGGGAAAAGAAAAGAGTAGGTTGGCTTCAAAGACTTCTAGGTCATATTTTCTTCTGTTAAAAGATCATTTAAATGTGTTAAAAAGATTAATTGCTGAAAGTAGAATAACCATTTCATATTTGATTGGAAAAAAATTGGCAAATTTATTTAGATTTTGAATATCAAAAGTTGATGGATGACAGTGAGATTTGTCCAAGGAAATAAAGTGTCCAAGGGGTAGGAATGTAAATTGTGTCTGCTAAAATGATGTTCATTTGCCATTTGCTGTTGCCTTGTGCATTACTGTAGGAGAGACCTTGGACTAAGGGAGACATTTGAGATATTCCCAGTGGGACAGGCTGGATGGATAACACTGACCTGGCATGAAACCACCACCACCACATCAGTTCTGCATTGTAACAGCACTACATGGACAGATTTTAATTTAATTTACACCACCATAAGACCACAGAGATCTAATGGATGGTTTAAGCATGTGGGATGTCAGAACTGGTGACTTAGAGTACATCAGCCAATACAAGCCTGAGGCCAGGTGTGCACAGTGCATGTCCAGCCCTTGTCCAGCTCTCCCCGGTGGTACTGTGCCTTCAGTGGGAACACCCCAGGTCTACCCTGAGGAGGGTTGGGCCTGCTCTCCTAAATCCCAGTTTGGGTTTATGCCTTTTGGTGCTGTTTTCAATGGGAGGCCCCTCTAGAGAAGCTGTATGCAACACACTGAGAAAATAATGTGGAAATGCAGGACCGTTCCTCTGAAGCCAATGACTTTGCTACCAGGTTGATTTTTTTCTATTCCTTGTATATTTTTACTTAAACTCATAACTAATTTAAGCCATCCCAGACAAAACCTGTTCAAGGTTTTGTTCAAGGACAGCACAAACACAATGCTGTCAGGTGTCTTGTTCCAACTACATTTATATAAGACTGCATTAATTCCCTTCCCTGCCCCGATAACATCCATTCCTGTGCTTCCAGCCAGTCCCACCATCCCAGTGTGCTGGTCAGTGCCTGACCCCCTCGGGTCAGGGAGGGGCTCTACGCCCTGTCCCACCTCCTGCTGCTCCCAGGCAAAACCTCAAGCTCTGTCAGCTCCTGTGCCCTGCTGCCAGCCCTGGGAGCATTGCTGACAAACACCCATTGCTGGGCACAAAGGCACCTCACAAATATTTCCAGCTCTAACTGCACTCAGTTTTCACTAGAGATGATCCTTTGATGCTCATTACATCCATTTGCATCACACTCCTACGGCGAGCTGCATTACTCACAGAACCTGTTCCCTGCAGCAGCTGTCTTTCCACCCAAAAAGGAGAAGTCACCACCTCCTGGCGTGGCCCTGGCACGCTGGGACAGCCAGCACCACTTAAATCCTCTCTGGTGCTACAATTGCTTCAGGATTGCCTCAGACCAAGATGAACTCACCACTGGTTTAGTCTGTCCAAGGCTAATCTCATTATAAATAATCTTATTTACCACATGTACTGGCCATAAAACAATTTTAGCTGTTAACTCTTGCTCTCCCCACAAGCCAGCCTGACAGAAACACAACCAGATGAGTGCCTGTAGACACCCAGCACATCTCCATTCCTAACTTTCACGTCCTGACATCACATCTCACTGACAGGTTGTCAACAACTTCACTTCCAGTGTGGATGCCTTTTGTGATTAAGGTTAACCCTGCTAAGCTCAGCATAGTCTCACATGAAAGACTTTTCTCCACTGACATCTTAAAAATACACCTAAACCACACTTCCCTAATGCCTTCCCCACTCTGCTTCCATGGACTGATGCAGCAGGGATGTGAGAGGGGACTGTCCCACCCTGCTGCCACCAGCCCCTTCAATGAGGTTTTGACTCCCTGCTGGTGTATGCATGGACCACATGCACACACACATCCAGTTACAGGTGCTGCAAATCCTGCTGCAGGAGTGTCCCTACAGCTCCAAGTAGATGCCATCAGTGCTGTAACTCCTCAGCCTCTCCCAAGCAGAGCAGCTGTAGGGGAAGCTCCACCTTCCGACCCATTGCAGGAGCAGGACTGCTGCCCTGCCTTGTCCTTTCTCTCCTGTGATTTCAAATGTTTGTGCTCAGTTTGGGTCAATCTCAGCTCAAACACCCTGTCCCACTGCCAGCCTGTCACACGTAGGACATGTTTACTGATGGAAGTTTGTTGTGGTTTGACACTGGCCCAATGCCAGGCACCCACAAGAGCTACTCCCTGACCCTCCCCTGCTACAGCTGGGCAGCAGAGGGAAAAAGAATTAATGCAAGGCTCAAGAGTGAGATAAAGACTGCGACAAAACACTTCAAGGGCAAAACAGGTTGAACTTAAGGTTGCAAAGTGAGTTTATTACCAACAGAATCAGAGGAGGATAACAAGAAGTAGAATAAGCCCTTAAAACACCTTTTTCCCCCCAGTCCCTCCCTCCTTCCCACAGACAGTGCAGGGAGACAGGGCATGGGCGTTTTGGTAAGTTCATCAGTGAGATTTTCTTCCGCTGCCCGGGGAGAGGAGTCCTTCCCTGTGAGGCCGTGGGGTCCCTCCCANCCTCCTCTTCTCTGACTAGAAGAAAAACCCTGTGACTTTGATTTTCTTCCTAAATATGCCAGCACAGAGGCATTACCAGCCTCTCTCACTGGCCCAGTTTTGGCCAGCATGTCCATCCTCAGAGCCGTCAGCCATTGGCTCTGCTGGACATGGTGGCAGCTTCCAGCAGCTCCCACAGGAGCCACCTCTGTGGCCCCCTGTTACCAAAAGCAGGCCGTGCAAAACCAATACAGTTTGCTAACATCTATTTTTTAAAAAAAATGTTTTCCTTGTGAATGTTTAAATTATTTCCCGTTCCTGAAATGACAGTAGTCAGTACTGAATTGTGAAGTCATTTTTAAATAAGCATTCAGAAGTGAAATTTTCATTTCCTTTTCTGAAACAAAAATAATCCAAACAAAACATTATTAGGTTTTTCATGGGTTTATCCAACATAAATGTATCAAAAGCCTGTCATTTCTGTTAAACAATTTAGTTTCATCGAAACACCTCTTTTCTTGCCAAAACATTTTCCTCACCCATGTCTTGACCAGCCCCACTCCCAGTTTTCCTGACAGAGGGAATAGAGAAAGTGAGTTGCCCCAATGTTTAGGCTGCAGAGGAACAAGACATTTGGTATTAATGCCAAGGGACCTTCTAGCACCAGTTCACTCTTAAAAAGACACCATCTCTCCTCTTAAAAGACACACAATTAAAGAGAAACATAATTAAACAGGAAAAAGACAGAACCATCAGTTCAGGGGATGTCACTACCAGCACTGTGTGAGTGACATCAGCTCCAGCCACTGCTCCACCAATATCAACACCCTCAGTGCTCAGCTGCTGTGGATTCGTCCAGGTCCTCAGCCAATACCAGCAAGAATTACATAAAATATTCCACAAGACAACCTGCTGCCTTCTGCACTGTTTCCACAGACAGCGCAGTAAGTTAATTTCCATCCATAATATTTGAAGATATCTTAATTATGAACTTAGCATGTCTGCTTGTTAATGCAGTTTTCCCTAAATTATTTCATGGTTGAGTGAGAATTCAGTCATTAAGAAGTAGTAATGAACACATGGAGTGACACAAAGTTGAGGCCTTTGGAAGGCTGCCTTGCAGAGCAAGGTGGGGAGGGAAAGGTCCTGTCTCTTTGGGACAAGCTCTGATCTTAAGCTATGGATTTAGTACTTCTAACATCACCTATAAAGAAGTGCTTCAACCCTACCACACGCTGCTCTGCTGCTGGTCCTTGATCACTGCACAGCTCTCTGCAGTGGGGATCACCACCAGATTTAATGCCATGCAGGATATCACCCAGTGCAGCCCCAGGAGCTGGAAGGACACATAACCCAGAGCACCAAGAAGTGCAGTTGAGCAATCTGTGCCATGGGGCTAATGCCCAGAGCTGGGGCAGTGAGCACTCACACAGTGCCACACACTAGTGCCACCTCACCAGATGTCTCCTCAGGACAACCCCCTACCCTTCTTTCCCCACCTTTGGATGTGTTGTCCAGGATTAATCCCAAGGCTAGCAATCCCATTTATAACTCACCAGCTGTCCTTTGTTTCTCTAGCTGTTTGATTAGAGAGAGACTCATGTACCACTTGGGTCTCATACTACCTTCCTCAAGCCCTCTCCTCTCCCTCATCAAAGTCACAGGTGACATTAAAGGGCACAAAAGGAAATAATCCCATGGTAGACTGCAGTCTCTGATCTCAGTGGGCACATTACAGGGAGGAAAGTGGTACTCACACACATGGATCCATCCTTCAGGCCTGCTCATTGTTGTACTGTTTGATGCAGACTTGAACATTTCTCCAAACAGCCATAATCAGGACATTTCCAGGGTGTAAGCAGAGCCAGGGATCACATCCACAGACCAAATCCCACCTGTCCATTGCCTGAAGCCTCTAGTTTTTTAATGTACTAACAGGGACACAATCATACCTTGGAGTTTCTCCAGCTTTGCCAAATGCAAATACTGCAGTGCCTTCAGTCCCCGAATGACATAAGAAATTAAAATCAGAGAGCAGTTGAATTACTAACCTCTATACTGAGCTACTTTAATTTTTTCCCCAAAATTCTGCATACAACACAAACAAATGGCAAGGGTGATTGGGGCAGTGATTACCAGAGAAAAATTAAGAATTAGTGTTGGAAGTTTAGTAAACCCATTCTACAGAATTTGTGGATTAAAATTTAGAAATAGTTTGACAAATGCTGCTGTTTTAAAAGAGTGGAGACATCATTCTTTATACTCTGCATTGATGCATTTGTATGCATCAAACAGTAACATATCTTAGTTTACATATTTTTAAGATGTCATTCTAAAGGATGATGAGAATCAAAGATGTATCTATCAGATAACTTGGGAATCAGCTGTAAGGTATTGAATAAATTGACAAAAAATGTTTTGGTTTGTGTATAAAGGGTGAAAGGATAAGTCATGATTGTTTGCTACCGTTCTAATCATCCACGCCATAGAGACAGGAGACAAAGGTTCAAAAGTCCCTCAAAGCATCTGGAGTTCCAGCTATCATTTGAAGTTCTAGAGACTTTTTTATAAGAGAAAAATATAACAAACCCTGTGAATGTATCAAAAAATTTTCTCTATTACAAATGTATTGCATCAAATTTGTCTCCATTTCTTTCCTTCATCTTCAGCAAGGAACTCATTTGCATGGAATGAGAATTGGTCATTCCTGTCAAATATAAGCTAGATATAAACACCAGTATTTTTCTTTTCCCATCTTAATTTTAACTATAATTTTACATATATCCTGGTCTCCACTGACTGATTTGAAAAAAATCTGGATATTTAAAGGAATTATGCTGGGAAGTACTATGGCTTTTCTCTGCAAGTGTTACCCCCACACATCCCCCCTCCCATGCACTCCCTGTTTGTTAGCTGTTCCAAGGTAAGCAGAAAATAAACAATAACAGAAGTGGCTCTGGCAAGTTGCAAATGAGTTCAGTACTTAGCATTCACTACATTGATGCCTTCCCCAGGTGGAATGGGAAATGAAGAGCGAGTGATGGATTTGCATGGTGGGTAGGGCAAGGGAAAGGACAGGGCTTGCTACAGATAAAATTTTTATTTTAGAAATTTAGAGACATCTCTGCACACTGACCATTACAGCCCTGCCACACCATATGAAATGATGAAGGTTTGGAGATTACTAGGTGAATCTCGTGAAGACAACTTTCAATCTTAAAAAGATTAAACATAGGGAGAAATTATCTAGTGTACATTACTACCCTGGCACCCCTCATTCATAAACAACGCTAAGGCACGTGCTGCTCTCCTGCCAAGATGCCCACTCAGCATCACAGATCTGAAGAAAAATGTTTGAGAAATGGCAGGCATAAGTAAACCTGGGACTGACTGCAGAGTCAGGGCTACAAATGAGTGAAATAAAAGAGACCATGATGAGATTCAAAATGTAGGCCAAGCCTCTTCAGCTCTTGCAATCAAGTGTTTACCGTCTGCTGCAGCATCATTCAGCTCCCATCCTCTTCCCCTTCATTCTGAACAATGCAACACTTCAATCTTCTTTAAATTCAAGGACACCAAGTCCCCGAGTGCCCCTCTCACTAGCACTGAATAGGAAAACAAACTTGCCCTGCCTTAACAGCATCTTGGCTTACGTCAGTGATGCAGAACATATTGCTTCAAATGCATACTCTTCTAGGGGTGCCATCCATCCATGCTGACAAGAAATAGAGCGTTCCTTGCCTTTATCGTGTCTGAGAGAGGGGAATGTGTGAAGCAAAGCTGAATGTGTGAAATGCAAATGCAAGCCGCTACATTCCAGTCATACATTTCCTACATTGTCTAGGAGCATTGCAGGGCTGTGGCTTGGGGATGCTGATCCCCCCAACAGATGGCACATCAGCCCTATCTACATAGAAAACATGCATTTCTGAAAAAGCCGAAGGCAGGAGCAACATGAAGCATGTGAGGGGGGCAGAGCCATCCCTCTCATCCAGAGTCTTGCATATCCAGGCTGGGGATCACAATGGAAGCTAAAGCAACCCTATCCCAGGTGTTCTGTAAAAGATGATGCCCACTGTAAGATTATAATAATAATAATAATAATTAGATTCTTGGGGGGGTTAAATGGAAAAACCTTTTTTTTAATACATTGTTTGGTATTTATAGTAGAATGAGGAGATTTGCATCCACACTTGCTTTACACACAAACACTTCTGCAGATATGTATAACATGAAGTCCATATACAAGAACAGTTTGCCAGATCTAGGCAAGGTAGATACACACAAGTATAGCTGGTGTCACAACAGCTCTATTGAGATACCTTATTTTGGGCCAGTCTGGCTATTTCTCAAAACAAACCCTAACAAAGCCTTGTTCTTGCTTAACTACATGCATCGGGCATGGCATTACTGCATATGTTTAAAACAAAACAAAAAAAATCTGAACTGAGCTGAATGACTGAACTGAGACACTGATAAAAACTTGAAATTATAAAAGACCTAATCTGAATCAGCTTGTTTTTCTAGATATTTCCAGTTGATTACTTTATTATAATGTATTCTCTCTTTCCCAAAAGAATTTGGAAACACTATTAATTCCTGTATATTATTTCAGTACCATGGGCCTTTACAAAGACATCATAAATAAACTGAGAAGACATTGCAGAACAGCCTGGACTCCCTGCTGAGGCCCACTGGTATCTAGACAAACACTGAGACAACACCAGCATCAAGAGGTAGCCACGTGGACATGGTTTGTTCTTCTGGAAGTCACTAAGGTCTCTTTGGAAAATAGGTATTTGTTCTGTTCAGGCCATTCCAGAAGTGGCAGGAGTTATGTACTCAGTTCACATCTTATCCCAGGATGCTGTGGCACTGTTTGTGCTCCAGCTAGAACCTGTCCCAGAGCTGGAGCAGCTGCATGGCCTTTTCCCCTTCCACATGCCCCACTGCTGCAGGGACACTGTAAAACACTCTGTGCCTGAGTGATGGCATCGAAGATTGCCACAGAGCCTGTAGTCATTTGATATCTTTGTGGTATTTTTATTGTCAGACTTACTTGAAATTGGTTAGTATAGTTTAAAAGTCCAAAAGGAGGAAAAGCAGTGAGTTATCACATCTGTAGCATGAGTATCTAGATTGAGCTTCTTGGGGAAACTCAGTAGTAGTACCACTGTGATCCCTGAAGAAATTCTATGAAGATAACTTAATTATGTTAAGGTATTTGGGGATTCAAGAATTTTGCTGGTGACAACCTTAGAAATGTCAGTCATTTTTATCCAGTGGATAATATTATATTTAGTTGGTGAATGGAAAAAAAAAATAAAATGACATTGTCAGTGCTTTCAGAGATTTTTCTGTGATATGTTTAAAGTACTTAGTGCATGGAGAGCCAAGAAACCTGATGCAGCCTTGCAATCTATAAACAACCAGTAAGAAGCAGCAGATGAAATGGCCAGTTCCAGCAGAAGATCCAAAACCTTCTGATAGAGCTGACTTGATTGATTTTGCCACAGATGGTTGGTGAGGTCTTTCTTACTATTTCTTATTGTGAGCTGCAAGTATTACAGTGCCCAGCAATGTGCTTGTGGTGTATTTTCTGCATAACTGCAGCTTGACCAGTCCCAAAATTCCTTCCACAATACCACAGGCACACTAAACAAGCATAACACTAACTTTATTACTGAAACCTTATTTCCTAATAGCTGACCAAAAGAAGAAAAAAAAATAAAAAAAAAAACCTGCAATATTGCCAGTCTAAAATGTGATCACTTTTCTGATTTCCCAATGTTGTTAGTAGTTACCCTGCCTTGGCCAGTTTGTAACCTTTTGGATGCTAAGCTATGAAAGGAAGGCCAAGAGGCAGGACACAGACTTAGAAGTGCACTGCAAGTAGAAAAATGTGTGTCAAATTCAAAGCTTTAAGGAAATTTCTTTCATCTACAACATAAAATGAACAGGACAGGACACTTATCTTCCAAATTTTTACTGATGTGTATCTGTTCTGAACTGAAGTTATCCTAGGAAAGAGTTGCACTGTCTCATCTGGATTAGGGGTGTCTACCCCAAACACTTTTGTTCATAAACTAAATTTATCCTGTTTTTGCAATGAAGTTTATTCCTGAAATCCAATTAAAATGTAATCAAGGGGAAAAAAACATAATCATCACTGGTGTGGTTTGACACTGGCCAAACGCCAGGCACCCATGAGAGTCCTTTGCTTCCTCTCTCCTGCTACATCCTGCTTGCATTACCCTACATTCACTGCCCTTGTGGAGCACAGCACCTTCCTGAAGCCAGCAAAGCCACAAAGGTTCTAAAATAATAAAACAATGATTAAAAAAAAAAACCCAAACAAACAAAAGAAACGCCACACCACCTTAGGATCCTGGGTTGGGCTGCTCCTCAGCACTGGGGACAGCAATGCAAGAAGGATTTAAGGAGCTCTTCAGGATTCAGTGTGTGGCTGGATAGTCCTATTAGCCTTGGCAGAGATCCAGTGATGCCAGATCCAGGGCAATTTTCAATACAAATGGAAACACAATGCAGGAAGCCACAACCCATCTGTATGAAAAGTTAGGTCTGCAGAGTTTATTAGTCTGGGCTTCTGGCCACAGGAAAATATCTAATTTGCTTCTGGACTGCAGCTAGCCCTGGAAACCACACAGGCAGTTTTTGCTGGGCTATGTGTAACCACTGGGTAGATGTCACCTTTATTATCCTCTGTTATATGTATCTTTGAGCAGGACAGGCTGTTTTGCTGCAGTAGCTTTCATGATGCCTAATTAGTGCAGATAAATAAAGGATGAGGTGGGCAAGCATTTCTTACATTTATTCTTACGCAGATGAGCTGTAACTGTAACTGTAATAATGCAAAAAGACCTGTGTCCAGTCTGACAAACAGCTGGACTCCATGGTTCCCCATGGGCAGCCCATCCCAGCCTGGAGTGGAGGAGCACAGGGAGTTAAAGAAGGATGCTCCATGCACCCAGGGGCAGAGGAGGCTGTGCAGCATGTGTGGGCTGGAGAAACACATGCCAGGAGCAGAGGGATTGTGCCACAGGGAGTTCACAGTGCCCACACCAGCCACAGTCACACCAGTGCACAGGGCCCTCTTTTATATGGCCTTGAAATTAGCTGCAGAAAGACAAAAGGGGGATTACTCAACACCCTGCCACAATTCTGGGAAAGAGTGCAGAAAGGATTCAGAGCAGTCTGGCCTTGAAGGGATGAGACCCAGGTTTTGCTGTCATGGAACATGGAAGCATTGGGTTCCTGTTGCAGATGAAGGTACAAGTTAGGTACCACATTGCTCAGTCCTGACAGGACTGTGGTGCATTTAAACAAGATCAGAAGCAAGATTTCAGATACCATGGAAGCCTCAATGTCAAAAATACAGGTGCCTACTGATTTAGGCCCATCAAGGGCTGAGTGTCTGCTCAGTGTGCATTTGGAGGAGTACAGTTCAACAGGTGGAGGTGCTCAAGGTGGGACTGAGGTGTACAGGAAATCTGGCAGTACATCCAGTACATCTGCAAACTTCATCCTCATGCAAGTCACTTAAAGTTCATTTTTAAGGTCAAACATCCAGTTTGAGGACCCTACCCTGTAGCAGAATTTGAATGTCATCATTGTGATAAAAGACACACAAACCAAACTAAATAAACCAACCAAAAAAAAAAAAAAAAAAAAAAAAAAAAAAAAAAAAAAAAATCAACAAAAGACTGAACACATGAACTGCAAAAACGTGCCTTTTGCTTTTCCTGTGTGAAATCTGGGCACTTTGTGCATTTATATGTTCCAGCCAGCTGTGCAACACAAGTGCCAGCAGACATATAACCCCCAGCTCCTCAGTCTGGGCATTCTCAATCCAGCAGCAGCAATCTGGAAGCAGGGCAGTGGCAGCAGACTCCATGCACTCATGGACAAGTTTGCACCACTGCTCATATTTAGAAAATGTGCTTATCATACAACTCTTTCAAATATCCCTTCCAGTTCCTGCTTTCTTCTTACCAGTGTGCCTGGTGCAGTCTGTGCCAGTGTGCTGTGTGGGTGGTGACCCAGTACTGATCCTGTGAGGCCAGGAGCTCCCCAGGAAGGTGGGATGGCAGCAGGATGAGCCAGACCTTCTGCTGCCCCTCTCCACAGCCCTTCCCACACAGCCTTGCCTGAATTTCCCAAGCTGCTGATCACCATTCACAGCCCCATCCATGACTCCAGGCTGATGGAGGCAGAACAGTCACTGCTTTCCTACAGAAACGGGTGCAAGGAGACTGTTTTCCACCAGAGAAATGTTGCCCTTTTTTTAGACTCTGCTTCTAAGGAAAAGCATGCTTAAAGCTGTAAAAAGTGATAAGCAGTATCCCTGGTTACCTTTTAACAGGAGAGCATTACCCTCCTCTTTCACCCTTCTCTTACAGTCCTTAGAACACCTAAAATTACCACTGTCTGTTGTGCAGCAAGACAAAAAAGCTGTGTCTCACGTGGTGATGGACTGGATTACTGCACTGGCTTTTATCTGCATCAACAGGCTCCATGTATATCAGGACACAGTTTAAAAGGAATGATCATCTTTTTAATAGATCACATACTGAGTCACAAGCTACATATTCAACAGAAAATCAAGCTAATTGCTCACTTCTTCTGAGATATCCCTGAAGGATAATCGACGTCTGCAGAGCTGTTTCTTAGTTGGAAACTAAATAATTAAGCTGAAGAAATGCATTTCTCTTTCAAGTTTCTCTATGTATTTTCTTTTATTCTTCTCTGTACCAAATACATCAGAATGAACATAAGCTATTGACTTTAATTAAAAATTAAAATTAACTCCAGTTTTGTTTTGTTAAATCCACAGCTGAAAAACAAAAGAGACTATCAGGACAGAAATAGAAAACATTTCAACCTTTCTGCCAGTTCCCATCCCTATGCACTTACCCAGCAAACTTATACACGCCACGCTTCATCCTCTTCCTGCTCGTAGCTCAGGAGTCTTCAGCAGGATTTACTGCACTTAGAATTCAGCTTATAACTACAGCTGTGTGGAATATAAATAAAGAAATGGACAGCACCACAACATGATAGATTTGTGAATCCCCCAAATTTGATAGGAATCTTCTTTATTAATTTAACCTATTACTGGCTAATTGCTTATGTACTGTAAATCTGCAAAGGTCAATCACCAAACAATAAGAAGGTATGAAACACTAACAAGTCCTAATACAACAAGAATGTAAATCAATAGTCTAAATGAAGCCTTGTATTGCCAGTGATGCATGAAAATGTATTATTGTCAGGGACTACAAGCATGGGTTTCTGAAAGCAATAAAATAAAAGCCATGTCTTTTGAGAGGAAGACAGTATAAACAGCATCTGTAAATACTGACTGTACAGTGAACTTTTCCAAAAGGGCAGCTTCAAGAACAGGCCCTTTAACTGAAAGATACTTTCTTGCACAAAAAGTAAAAGGAAAAAGGTGCTGATACAATAAAGAAATACTTGACAAAGGCTAACTATGAACTGTATGGATGTAACAGAAGAACAAGTTTTAGATATTAAATACTGCATTTTAAACATATATAAATTACTATTTCTATACATTAAACTTTAGAGCTGCTTTATATATAAACCTGCAGCCTTGCTCCAGACAGAATCCTAGAGCTAACTCCATTCAAACAACTGTGCAAGAGGGCAGAGTTACTGCAGATGTGCACAGCTGTAGGAGGAAGCAGACCCCTCACCTGGAGGCTTGCTGCACTGTATTGCTGAACACCCATTCATAAATTCCTGCCTTCTTGAGTTTCTAACTGGTTCACATGAGTGTTAAGGAAAAACACTATTTTTAAACCAGCTCTTAATTCTAAAAGGAAGCTGAATAGCCTTGTGTTTGTAGGGGCAATTTAGCTTTATTAAGCAGCCTGCCACAGACTGGGTGAGCTCAGAGAAGCCTCGTGCAATGTTGCAGCAGTAGAAGTCAATCAGTCTAGAACCTGATTACTGACACACTGCAAGGAAGGGTGCTACACACTCATCCCCCAAGCCAGACATCCCATTTCACCTCGGATGCTATTGGAGGAATTTCTCATGGCAGCCAAGGTTTGGCAAATATACTTCTCAAAATATTGTTGTGTTTCTCCATTTTCATTAAAATTCTATGCCAAACTGGCAATTGTGAGGGTCATTTCACTTCCATGGCATTGTTAAAATATATTTCACAAGCAATGTAGACAGCACTGAATGTGAAATCTGTATTTCTTATTTTCCTGCTGATAGGAAAATAGAACACTTAAAATCAGTTGGGAACCTGAAGAGTTAGACCCGCTACAGGCAGGTCTAAATTGCTATTATAAAAAGGTCCATTAGCAGGTTTGATCTGAGCAAGGAGGGTGTGCTACTTTACCAGATTAGTGTGATTTCTTCCCAACCAAAGTCAGCTCATGAATTGTAGCAGTATTGAATTAAAGGAATCTGGTTTTAAAGCCAGGCATGGATACTGGAAACAGTCACATAATAATCGACTCTTATGGTTTAGGCAGAAAAAAAGGAAGCATTATCCTTTCTGAACATTTCCTTCCTCTTTATATCTTCAGATACTCTGCTTTTGCTAAGGTCATTGCATGAATTTAAGATACACCATTCTGGAAACTAAATTAGCTCTCATTTACTGGGAAGTTGAATGCAGCCAGACTAATGGTGGTGCAAATATAATTGGTTCCCAACATGTGTCAGTGTGTATACTCCTTAAGCCACGGAAAAGATGCATTATGGGACTAATTTTTAAATGTTAATGGATATTGGATGTTTGCCAGACACCCAGCTGTGCACAAAACATTGAGATGGTAAATAGCTCTTGATCTGTTTAGAAACAAATTATAATGGCTGTTTGGATTCCACATGACTGAAGGCATGGTAACCAGCACAGGCTCACAGGCTGACCCTATTAACTGCACTAAGGGGAATGCACTGATTTTTAAAATCAAAATAAGAGACATAAAATAAGGCTATTAAGATGCCATTTAAATTATTTTAGATTAATATTAAACAAACAACATCTCAACAACAACCCATAGCACCTGTTACCATTGGCTACATGAGCTAACTTACTGAGGGACTTATTTTTTGCTAGGTTTCTTTGGGAGGATGTAAAAAAGAAAGGCTTTGATCACACAATTAATTTGATTCTAAAGCTGAGGTCTGAGTGAAAAGCTTACCTGCACTTACAGAATAAAATCTCTCCTGCCACACATCAACAATGGGTCTCAGTTAGATGCACCAAGGAATAAGATCCCTCTTCATCTGATATGTAATTTTACATATCATACTTTTAATTTAAGGTCTACAAATATCAGTATTTGCAGGAAATTCCCTACTTGAAATGTCTTACTAATTGTATTCATTTGGTCAGCAAAAGCCAACAGGGAATTTTTAATCAGCTGGATTAGGTGCATTTGATTACTATACCATAGCATTAGCAGAAAGCACCATTTTGCAAGTTAAAAATATACTAATTGCCAGCAACACAAGAGAGCTATTTTCTATAAACCTGTGTGTTCAGCAGTTTGAGACTCATTTTCACAAATAAATAAGACTGTCACATGTATATTAGGAGAGCTTCCCTCTTTAGGATTTTGCTGCTGAGTTTGAAAAATTCTGAAAAAAAGCCTTCATATCTAGTCCATACCAAAATTTCACCGTAAATCCCCACAAAAACAGTAGGCAATTCCAAGCAGAAGAGTACAGTTTCATTGGCTCAACAGGGAATGATTCAAGACACCCTAAGAGCTGACTGTGCAATGCCATTAAATCACAGACTGTCAATAATGCAAAATTTGCACTCCCCAAGTAACTTTGCAATTGCAGCTTTGTATCTTGAATTGGTTCTTCTTAGCATCTATCCTGTAGGTTGGTTTTTATCTGGCTGTTTTCTGCTAATTTTGGTACCTTACCTAGCTCACCCTCTAGGGTAGAAATACACTAATGTATTAGGAAAGGAAGCCTGAGAGTCACTTCTCAGAGTTCTTCAAAATTCATTTTCCCTTTCTCAAAAGAATGTTGCTTCCTCCAGATGTAGAACATCTATGAAAAGAAAAGCATCCTGACCATTAGGAAATGTGCTATTCTTAGCGGCACGATCAAAACCTGTCAAAGGAGGATGTTTTTTCCTGACAGCTCCAAAGTCTTGATCCATTCTTGCAGGGTAAGTATAGATCTTGGAGGAACGTTATCCCTATTGCCAATTTCAAGTGACAAGAAAATGAGACAATAAAACACAAAAACAAAGCACACACACACACACCCTTCCTCAACCCTGCAAGCCGACAAGCCACGAGAGGAGGTGTGGCCCCATGGAGACATGGCCCAGGCATTCTGTCCCCCCACAGGGGCCAAGAGGCCATCCTCAGCCTGCACAGCCCTGAGCACATCATTTCAGTGGCATCAGGTCACCCACAGCAGAGGAGTTTTGCTCTCCCAAATAGTCCAGGCACTCACAGGAACCACACAACTTTACCTTCTCCCTGCCAGCAGAATATGAGAAAGTCTCACACTGTCTGCAGCTGCAGGAATACTGGTGAAGAGTCTGGGTTGGGTCGTATGAGCTTTGGTAGGGAATTGGTCTTGGGAGAGGGCAGCTGAGGTGGTAACCAGATCTCCTCTGAGCTTCAGGAGGGAGGACTTTATGCCTCTGATGCTGCACTGAGAAGATCTGCTGTGCTGCCAGCTCATGCTGCCTTGACCAATGTCAACAGGAAATCACAACAAGATGATGTCCCACAAGAGTAAAATGGGTAAGAACAAGCTTGTTGCTCATTCCTCATCCTGGCTGGAGGTTTAGGAGTGTGCCCACAGCCACGTGGATTTCAAACCTTTATAATGTGATAACATAGTCCATACCAGCTGCAAGCAGACAAACAACTGGAAGTTCCTTTTCCTAGTAAATCACAGACTCAACATCAGAATTCAGACAGCACAACTACTTCAAGGATCGAGCTATAACTTCAGTTATGTTAGCATAAATCTGAAATAATTCTGCTAAGGCTGGAGAATCTATTCTTAATTTTCAAAAGCAAATGAGAACACTCTGACCAGCAGCATTCAGGGTTTGAATGACCTACATACAAAGTGTGTTTTTGCAGATACAGAGTAATTTCATTAAAGTACCCTGCAAAATCTTTTATTTGCATAACTTGTTTCCATTTCTTTTTAGTGTAATGAGATTTCATGATGAAAGCCAAATACAATCTAGTATAGCAAAAGTGCATGTTACACTGATCCTAATAAGCCCAATGAAAATCAATAATGCTGCTAGTTCCCCTGAAATCAGCCTACATAAGCTCCAAGCACCATGTTCTGCCTAGAGCAGAGTATTAGCAGCTTATATAAGACAGATATTTCCTAGTAGAAAATCTGAAAACAGCCACGGTTGAGAAAGAGAAAATAAATCGCTGTTACAAATACCACAGAAAATTTGGGATCATTGCCTTCTGTCCTTGAGGTGTGGATAAAAGATCAGTTCCCTTCCCTTTCCATCCAGCCACCAGCTGTACCAAAGCATTGTGCTGGCTGCAGCCTGCACGAGGGGGAGTCCCCACGCCCTGGCTGCTCTGTGCCCTGCAAAAGAAAAACAACATTGTTCCACCCATTTGCTGAAAAAGGATGAGAAATTTTGCTCTGAAAGCAGAAGCCCCATTTTTGCTGGCACAGAAGTGAGGGTTATAATAACACTGGGGGAAAAAGTCAAGCCCACCGTATCAAGGAGTGGTATTAAAAATTCAGGCAACCTGATGCAATGAACTTTACCAACAGGCATGTATAATCTATCTTATTTCACTCCTTTTGCTTGCAGCTTGCCCTGCATTCAGTAATGGGAAATGCTGAGCTAAGAGGGGAAGAGAGGGGGCAGGTCTGAAAGCAAAGACAAGAACTTGCAAACGTCAGAAGACAGAAACAGACAATATGTTATACAGTATATCTGAGAGCAATAGCCATCATTATGGATATTTTCACTCTACGTGTATTTCAAATAAAATCTTTCTTTGAAGTTTGCCTCTTCTTAAATAAGCTAATAAATGTAGGAAGCTTAAAATATAATTTACATTGCATTAGCAGGCTATTTTTTATTTGCATAAGAAAATATTTCTCTGTAATGATCTACCTTATGAATAACCTGGGGAAATAATTTCAGGTTGCTTAAAAATGCAACCATTTGTTTCTTATTGGTGAGTTCAATTTCACTAAAAGTTATGGAGTGAGCAGCAATTTACAATATTGGATAGCCAAAGGTGCATAATTATTTCCAGTTTACCATTAAAATAATATTTAAATAATTCAGCATGCAGTTGCTTTTTTCTTTTAATGACGTACTATTAACAGGTTGGCAGATTTGCAAGAGTGAGGCATTTTATGAATTTTTTGAATTAGGAAATTCTTACAGAAGCAAATGTGAGCAGAAGCTTTTATTTTGTGTAACGTTTGCATTGTAAAGTCTTCCCTCGGGACAAGAATAGATTGAATTTTTGCAAGTGTACAACTTAATGTAAGTAGCATATTTGTATTTATTTACCAAACGCAAGTAGGGTACTCCTGAATAAAATGATTGTATATAGGGAGCACACATAGGTAGCATGTAGCAAAATGTGCCATGGGTACATGAGAGATGTACTTCTGCCTTCCACGGGGGGATGGAGCACAGCTCATTCTGCCTGGTTCAGAGGTTGTAACAGCTTCTGCCTGTACATCACAGGTGTACAGTACTGTTGCTATGGAGATGGGCTCAAATGAGCAGGAAATTTCATTTTGATAAAGTTCTATTCTTGGGCAGAGGAAGAAGGCTCTATTTTCAGCATCACATATGGCATTTTTTGTTTGGGACGCACGGTCTGTAAACAACAGCAGACTTGAAGAGCGAATTGCATTTTCCCTGCTGATGCCAGCTCCCGAAAACATCCCCTTGGAGCGGGTGGCGCAGTCGGGAACACCCCGCGCCGCGCACAGAGCGCCCGCAGAGGGGCGGCGAGCGCGGCCCCGCCCGGGGGCCAATGGCCAAAACCAGCCGGGCTTGATGCGGCTGGAAAACGGGGAACTGCAGCTGAAATGGTTCGTTAATTTAACTTAGGTAAAAATATTAACGTGCGTTAAACAAAGTAATCATATTTTTTAAAATGGGAGATCTTTTCAGTGTGTGAGAAATCAAAACAGTAGTTTGAAAATAGTGAAATTAAATATTTCCACTTTTCCCAGTTCTCCATATATCAGGATTTATCAACTCTATCAATTCACTAGGGCTGACAGAAATTTGCTAACCAATTCCACAGATCAGAACCTGCATTTTTCAAGGGAAAGAGGATTTGACTGAACGCTGGTTCCCAATTCTCTTCAGTAAGATGAAAGCAAAGACAATATCACGGCGTGGAGAGCATCTGAAGTAGTTGCCTCTTCTTTTTCTTTAACCCCCAGCCCTCAGTGGCACCTTCTGCCCCCAGGGACATTGCAGGGTGGGGATCCAGGCAGGAACTCGAGGCTTTCCTCAGCACCTGCCCAAGCCTCGAGAGCCTCCTCAATCCAATGTGTGTTCCATCCACAGAAGGAACAAAATCTAATGATGGGCAAAGCCAAGGGGGGGATTAAAGGAGTCAGGGACCAGCAGAGCTCTGGAGGTGGCACAGGGTTGCCAAAGGGCAATGGAGCCCCTTGCCTGGGGCTGAGGGGAGGAAATTCACAGGTGATTCAGCAAAGAAGGATCAGGAGGTATTTTTGGTGGTGCTGGTGGTGTTTTGTTGTTATTTTTTGTTTGGCGACTTGTGGTGGGTTTTTTCCTCTTCAGTTTAAATCTCAGTGTTTGAAAGCTCCTAGCTATTTACATCTATCAGCCTTATGCAAACAGCCAATATATGAAGACCTTTTGGGGATCATAGGAATTTTCTCTGCTCTAATTTGTAACAAAAATTATTTAAATAATAAGGAATTCACTACTACTCTTAGACTTTATGCAATGCTTGGAAAGTACAGAGTATTAAAAGCCTTTTACCTCAGAAACACCTTTCCCTAATATAACTAGTGTCTCACTCAAAAAGCCATGGTGAAACCAATTCTGCTTCTGGCATATATATATATATATATATTAAGCACTAGTCATTGCTGGGAAGGCCTGTTGGCAAAACTGAGCCCTTAGCTATCATATGTCTTTTCCTAAACTATATCTTTACTTCCATAAATAACCAATGAAGTGGAATCTCCTTTTGCACCTCAGTATTTTGTTCTTTTATTATTATTAAAAAAAAATCTATTTTATACCATAATAACATCACTTGCCACAATACAAGACAAGGATTTGCTCCTCCCCCATCCCTTCCTGCACCAAGCACCTAGACTGCAGTAAGATAAAGAAAAGACAAAGAAAATGAAAAATATAAATAGTTACACTGGTAAATTGAAATACTTACTATCTTGGGGGGAAAACCTGTTATTAAAAAAAAGAATACCTGAGATAATGTCAGGCAGTGTGACAATGAAGATGTCACTACTAAACAGGACTCTTCGGTCCCTTAGCTGTCAATAATTAATACATTATTTACACTTGCACATTCTCATTTCCCAGCTTTCAAGATTTCATTTACACTCTGATCCTTTGCTTAGCAGAAAACTTAACATCATTGCGACCTTCTCCTTCCTGACACTATACACCTATCAAAGAGAAAGCGAATAGCATCTAATATGTGCATTTATTAAAGTAGAAAGCACCAGTTACTGGAAGAAGTGACAAATGCCAGTGTTTGCCACAATAAAATGGGACTGAACCAAATTGCTCCCAAAGAAAAATCAATTAAGAAACCATCCTAATAATACTGTTTGTGGGGGCTCCAGCATTTGCATGTTTTAGAGAAACATAGTTGAATGTTTCTAATTAAAACCCAAAGGAATTAGAGCAGTTATGAAAGCCACGCCACAAGCTGTAGACAACCTTATATTAAAGATACACCATTTTGACTATCCGAAATTAAAATATTCTGTTAGGTTGAAATAGCATTTTCCTCATCATGCTGAGGAGATGCAGCCATTCCTAGGAGAAACAATGTCAGATGGTCATATGAGATGTAAATCACTGTTACATCACAGTGTACATAAATGTACATATTTATTTAGTATAAGGATATACAAACTACCAGCATAAAATTTAACATATGTTAAAACCGTGTTGTAAGCAAGGATTGCCAGAACATAGATGACTGGGATAATCCTTTTGAAGTCAGTGCCAAGTTTCATGGTGAAGTTAATTTTTCTAGTTCAAAAAACAAGTATTTTGGACCTATCTTGGCACACTAGGGCCAGACAGTGGATGATCTTGAACTGAGAAAAACCACATAAATTTGTAATTTGGGCTCTGAGGAGATTTTTCTGTTGACTTCAGTGGTTTTTGGAGCCTGCCCTCAGTGCAATCAGAAACTATTAGGAGTAATGGCTGCAATAATCCTACTCCAACTGAGGAAATGCTGGGAAAAGGAGATAACCCAGAGATGCTCTTCCACAAGCCAAAGAAGTTACTTCGCTATTTATTGGTTGGATTGAGCTTTTGGTCATCATTTAGAAGACCTTTTTCTAAATCTATAGAAATGTGAAGCTCTGATGTTGCTTTCTGGAAACTCTGCAGAAGGTGGCTGCACCGCCTTAGCCAAGCAGGCACTTCCTCCAGCTGCAGTTTGTCTGCACTGCCAAAACAACAGGGCTGCCTTAGGCAGAAGAGATTATTTCTACAGCATGACAGGTTCAGAATTAACCATACCACTGGCTCCCTTGCTCTCTCCAAGCTCCTCCTCTGAGGGTTGCCACAGTTCTTACACTCCTCTGTGGTGGGGATGGCATCCTTGTTAGGCATACAGAGGCCTGGCTGGACTTGGCACTTTCTGAAATTTCATCTCAGGAACTGCAAATGACAGCGAAAACACAGACACACTGGACAGCTTCTGAAAACTGCTGTACCATCTGCTTGGCCAAAAGGAGCACACCAGCCAGGAGGAAGCACTGAAGTGATGCAAACGTTGTCCTTTCTAAGGCTGGACTTTGTCACTGTGGACACAGAAATCCACCTGAGGTGAACTTAAAACTTCAGTTCACCTAGGCACAAACACAACAACCACCCAACCATAAATGCCATAAAATAATTGCATGATAACCATCTCCCACTTTCTTCTTGTATAGCCAGCATCCATGGTACTGTCAAACCATGTGAAACAGGGAGGTCTGCATTAACTATTATAACCACTCCAAAGTCACTCCATCTCATTAATGGATTTGCCATTGCACAAGGTATCAACTCCAGTTTGTGCAGTTCTCTTTTCTTCATCATCAGCTGGTGATCTCCAGTTGGCCCTGGAGTGGGCACATGTTATTGCACCTGTGGTGACTGCTGCACCCTGTGTTCCTTCCTCTTCCCAACAAGCTTTACAACAGACTGCTACAATGCCACTTTAAAAAAAAAAAAAAAAAAAAAAAAAAAAAAAAAAAAAAAGAATAAAAAATAAAAAAAAAAAAGGCAGTTAATATTCAACAAAAGGAAGTCCATGCATTCTTTTGCATTCTGAGAAACTAGTATCAATCTCTGCAAATAAAAATTTCCAGGATGAATTCTTGCATGTCAGTTTTAGCCAGGAGCACAATATATTGGTTGAATTGTGATTTCTTGTTAGCAGTACAGATTTTATAGCAGAGGCCCTGGTAGTCTCTATGACAGAGGAGCAAACACTACTGCATCCACTCTGACATAAAAAGTAATCACTTCTGGAAGAGTCTATCACAGTGAAAATTCCAGGCTGTTGACTGGATTCAAACTGGTGAGTACCAAAACTGTGCCCAAATGCCGCCCAGTTGCAAGGTCTGTTCTGAATTCCTGAGCTATTAGGGGATTATAGTGTTTATGAGATGTGCCAGATTGATGGCGTCTGCGTGTAAATTCTTTTTTGCTTGCCACACAACAAATACACATGGAAATCAGAATGAAAATTTCCCTCTGCTGTCCCTTTCTGTAAATACCTCTTGGACAAGTGATGGGCCAGCTTTATTTAATGAGTTAAAAAAATAGATCGTTCTCCCAGTACAGTTGTTCTTCAGTTCTATTTGCTCTCATTTTTATGATTAACAGAAATCTTAGTTATTACAAATGAAGAGTCTTACAGTATGAGTAATTATGAAGAAATGTTGTTCAATTCTCAGCTACGAGGGGGAAGTCTAGCTCCCCCTTCATCACCATGCACCTCTTTGTGAGAGAACATTCTTGTAAGTGCAGCATGAGATTACTGCTCCAAAAAATGACATGAACACAAGCTGAACCCTCAGCTTCTTAGGCTCGAACTGGGAGAAAATACACCAGACAATTTTGAGGACAGAAGAGTGACTAGCTGTGTTTCTGCTTCATAGCATGGGAGTACTACGTGCCACAGATATTTCACGTATCATTTGGAGGAGGAATTCATTAATCTGTGAAGTACTGAAGAGGACAGGCTGTAAGGACCATGTGGCTGGGACAGCCAGTCTGAATGGAGCAAAGGAAAGAAATGGAGGAGCTGTATAAAAACAGGAGAGAAAGAAACTATTGCTGAGAACAGAAGGACTAAGGAAACAAAAGCAGGAGTGCCAGGGAGGGACCAGGAGACACCAGCAATGGGCAGACAGCTGCTGCTCTGTGCACGGTACTTATGTATAAGCAAATGTGTGGGGTTATGGATCTAGTTAAGCAGAGGTGTAAACAGAACTGAATACTAAGAGGGAAGGTCTATTAATGCTCTTCTCCAAATCACAGGCTTTTTTTCTTTTTTTTTTCTGTTCTCTCTTTTTTTTTTTTTTAATGTTTTGTCTTGGAGATAAGAAGAAGCAGAAGCAGCTTTGGGTTTATATGGTCAGGCTTGCTGCCTTTGATAGCTTTGGAACATAACTGCTGATACATTTAGAAAATACAATTTGGCAGAGTCAGCCCACGCTGTGTGCCGGTCTGTCATGTGGGGGTGGGGATGGATAAGGATCACAACGCAAAATGGGAACCGTGTGTAAAACCACAGTAACTCATCTCCAGAAGAGAAGTTTATGTAAATTACCATTAAAGCCTTTACTCTTGTTTGCTGATAAATTTATAGACATTAGCATCAAGGTAGCAATCAGGATTCATCAGCTTTACTTTTTTATAACCTGTTAGTCTCTGATAACTTCTCTCTTCAAGTGACATACTGTAACATTGTGCAGTATTAAATGATATGCACAAATAAGTACCTAATGGTAGATTTAAAGATGTTGCAGCAGTCCAAGTTCTTTCATTTTCCTGATTATAATGGCATTTGCATAATGTATGAATTCAAACATTATTGCTGTTAAATAATGCATAAATATTCTCTCATGCTGAAATACATCTATTTCCTCTCCATGAATTATTTTGAATGTATCACTCAGTTGTTTTTCTATTTAAAAATGTAGTTAGAACTCTGCATATATCAGTATTATGACTGGAAGAAGTATCATCACAAGTAGTTGGCTAACACTCCAAACTGTAAATGAAGTATACATTATTAAATGGGCCATTTCTACCTTCTTCAGAAAGCATTATCACCAGAATACAATATTTAGCATTTCTGAAATGTCAGAAAGAAGTGCAGGTACATATTTGATCATCTGCCAGGTCTTAGGAAGAGAAAAAAATGAAGAACAACATATTGCTACCTGACCTGAAGGGAATATGAACATGGTCATATATAAAGAGATAAATCTATAAGATGGGATTGTGTGAGTTCTTGAACAGGTCTTTGTGAAACTGAGCACCTTCAACACCCATTGACTTCCAGTCCCATATGCCCCAGGTGATGGACCCTTTTATTTATATTTGATTCTGTGAAATGTACCATCCAGCAAACTCTTAGATAAATTCTGTCAACACTGTCACAGAAGTCAGTTACATCAATGACAGATGACAGGATAAATAAAAGGACTTCAGGATTCAAGCAGCTAAAATTGAGCACAAAAAATTTAAGTCTGTGCAACATTTAACCATAAAAATGTCAAAATGAAAATAACATAAGTAGTATGTCCCTCCTGGATCTATAGCCCAGCTGAAATGGTGAAAGAAGGTAAGGAATGTAATAAACACCCAAGGACACAAAAATATCTTGTCTGCATACTTACTTAGAAATGCGCAAATGAACAATTTGCCTGCTTCACCCTACTGTCTTTCCCCCCCTGCTTGTGCCACTGCAAAATCTTATTCATGAAATATCTGCTTTTTGCAATTGCCGTGTTTAAGTAAGATTTGAGTATTGACTTCTAATTGTGTTTACTCTCTCTTTTCCCTCCTCTAAAACTGGTGATTCTTTTTTTAATTACTTTTTACTTGCCATGTAGACATGACTTAGTGTTTCAATTTGGACTCTAACTTGCTGGATTCTATTGTCTCAGTCAATTTTCTGTTTGGTGAAGGTAGTCTCCAATAAACATCATCTTTTTTTTAACGTGTCATCTTTTACAATTTGTCATTATAATGCCAAAACATGTCTGCTTCATCAGTGCCATTGCCATTACCTTACCCATATAAACCCACACACCTATATATACATATGTGCATAGAAACTATTTATTCTGTCAAATAGATTTTCTGTCATTGTTCCTCCTTTTTTCCCTTTACTGCTGTCGATGGTAGAGTGGAAATGCACTTTTAAAACCTAATAAATTGATCCAGTAGTGAAACGAACACATTTTGCTTACACTTTTTCAAAGTGAGTTTGCGTAAAATAGAGAACATTCCGAAATAGATTTGATCAACTTGAAACTACTGCAAATAAAGCATAGAAAATGTGGTTTCTTAAATTCAATACGCTTGTTAACCCAAAGATAATGACTGTGAAGATTCATGTCAGTTTCTAATGCACAGACATCTAAAAAAAAAAGAAAAAAAAAAAAAAGTGACTGTACAAGTGCTTAAATGCTTTACCATGAATAAAGTCCCTGATTTACAAGACTGGCTATTACTACACAGACTGACCACAGAGCCCTGAGCATATAGTTAAAATAATTCCAGTTTTACTCAGTGAAGATACTTCTGTAGTCAAGCTGTGATTCAGGAAGACCCCACTCAGACACTGCCTAGTGAGAATTAACTCTTTCTTTCCCTTTCCTGTGGGGTGTTCTCTTTCTGCAGAGAGATAGTTTTTCAAACCACTTTACAGCTGCCTCCTTGGGAGCACAGGAGCATCCTGTGGGCACTGGCTCTTCCAGGGAGCTCAACATCTGGTTAACTTTGCTCAGAGCACCAAAGTGCCACACGCAGGGCCAAGCTCTCAAATCCAGATTCAAAATGAATCTGGGCTACTTTCTCTTTGGGAGAAACATCTGCAAGATGTATTGAGCTGGAACACCCTTTTTTGCACCCGTTTAAACAAATTGTCTTGATTCCCCATGTGCAATTAGTGAAAGGCTGGAGACAAATGGGTTCCTAGAGCAAAGCTGCCTTATGTGATATGGGACATGCTGGACTTCAGCAATTTTCATAAGTCATAAAGAAAGGACATGGCAGGTGAAAAGATATACACTCAAGCTAAAAACACCTTTGTTTAATTCACAAATGAATTAATGAGGTATGAAAATCACCTCATCTCATTTTGGGTTTGCTGTCAGGAGCAGAGGGGCACAGTTCAGAACAGTGACAAAAAAGAACAGCAGTGTACATTTGAAACGCTACTTCCCATGGGTCCCATGCTTTTGATTTCTGCCTTTAATACTGATAAGAAGTGACAGTAGTTGGATAAAACAATCAAAATTGGAGTTGAGGAGCTTATAAACCTCCTGACACTTCAATAAACCAAAAGCCAATACAAACCTTAAAAAAACCCATATATCCATTTTGACTCTGCAAGGCCACATAAAGCAGAACTGAAACACACTCGGAGGGCTAGAAGTTTATCTCCTGATTTATTTTACTCTCATTTCATAAATTTTAAATAAATTAAAAAAAATGCTAAATTCTACATGGAGAAGTAAAATCTTTCATAATCTTTTAGACAGTTACAGCCAGTTCTCAGAAGAGCTTTATGCCTGCTGCTAAATGTCTACAAATCAATATTTAATATTTTGGAAGATGAAGTCTTAATTATCCATCTCCCCTTTAAGCATCAAACCAAGTTTCATTGAAAATACAACCGTTTTGCTTATTAACATGCCTTTTCCTGTGGGTCAGAGAGAGACACTTCCAAGTATATTTAATTTCACCTGATTTTTTTCATCTCTAAGTTGCTCTCAGATGGTTCCTAAAACTCCTGCCATAGTCAATGGCACATCCAAGCACTTCAGGCAAGGGGGTCGTTTCAGGTAACACTGTGACTCAGGATTTGCTGTCATTCCCCAGTGACCCAAACTGGCACTTCAGCCACACACTCATTCTTACATGTGTTTACATGACACCTCCCACCAGCACCTTCCTGCAGAACACCCTTCTAAATGACCAAGAATTCATATAAGAATTGTGGCCTTATGTGGCTAGTATGTATTTTTTTAAAAAGTTATTTAAGAAAGATAAAATCCCAACTCAGGGTTGGATCAAGTCCAACCTTGCAGCACAAAGGCACAGAGGGTGGGCTTCGTGGTGGCTCAGCCATGGCCACCCTGTGAGAAACACCCCACTGCAGCTGCCAGCCAGAGCAGAGCTCTCCCAGATATTCCCTTCCGGCAAGCTCAGATGCCACTGCCTGCTTCTCTGGGCCATGCAGGAAGCATTCCCCGGCTGTAAGCAGCTGCCAGCAGGAACTGCTGCTGCTCTGCCACAAGTGGGAGGCTGTGAGATGGGATGGTGTCCACAGCACCCCTGAGAACAGAGGCAGGCGGCTACTCCAGACCAGCTGGTGTGTGGCATCCTGGCTCCCTTTGAAATGATAACCCCTTGGCAAGGCCTTTCCATGATCAAAAAACATCTGAGACATCTCACAGGGAAGAAGAGGGGAAAAACTGAGCCTTCAGGGCATCTCACCTTCAAAGAACCCAGCTGAGCAGCCTGGCAGTCTGCCTAGTGCGGGGAGGGTTTCCCTGGCAGTTCTGTGATGTGCACACCTTTAAGTCTCCAGCCAGCTATTTTTATGGTGGCTTCAGACAAGTGGAGAGTATATTGAAGATGCAGCACTTTAACAATTTTCATTTCTTTGAAGAGTTTTGGTGGAATGGTAACATCTTTTCACCCTTTCCTATTTCATACTTGTGTTCAGGCACTAAGAGAATTCCATTGCATAGTTCAGTGACAATCACAGGAGACAGCCATCAGTGCAGCTCTGCTGAATCCAAGAGCCCCATGCTGACTTACTCAAATTTCTGGCCACAATCTACTTCAAGGGATTTAATTTACTGCACAGAAAATTTCTTCAAAAGATTTTTTTTCCTCTGGATGGAAACTGTCCTCAATACCCTGAGTGCACAGCAGCTGTATCAAACATTTGGTCCACTAATTAAGAGAACTAGAATAATCAGCTTTAAAGCTCTAATACCCATCTCTAAATACCTCTAAATGAATTCAAACTAATTTCTACACAAGCAGCGGAGAGTACTTCTTCTTACAGAGACATGTTATATTGGTATAACTTGAGGCCTTTTTACTTTTTCTGGTTTTATTTTTTGCAGGGAAAATCATTACCAATCAGATCTTCAACACTTGGGGTTGAAAAAAAGACTTTTTTCTGGCATGAGTAGAAGCAAGATCAGACCCTAAATACATGCCTTCCCTAGAGGACCAGGATATGCTGATGTGAGAGATTGCTTCAGCAAGCAGAAAAATGAGCTGGAACTTCTACTTTTGCTTTGTCCTTTGCATTTTTCATACTCTGTATTGACAGCTTCTAGATGTGCAGCATTCTGTGGCTGGTGATCCTTCCTACGCCTATGTACTTGGCTGTCTACAACCCTATTAACCTCAGATTTATTAGCTAGTTTGTCAGCCACTTACACTGTCAACTTCCCAAAAGGCAAATACATCCCTATGTGAAGATGCACCAAAAAGACAGCAATGAAAAAAAGCCCAATCCATCTCACCCTTTAAAACCATTTAAACAAAAAGTGAATATTCTAAATGTATTCAACAAAGCTTTCAAATTTAAGTCATGCTTGAAACACATGTAGCAAACTTCAGTATTCCTCCTACCTTCAGAAAATATTTTCTTGCTATTTTGTTTTGCTGGGGAAGGGACAAATATGTTGACTTAACAAAAAAGATCACAGTGGATATTTGGTGAGAAAGTAAGATATTAATAATGAAAAAAGCGATAATAATGAAAAGATTGGTTAGTGTGATAAGGGTTGGCCATAAAATGTCTCGAAGAGGGGTTACTTTTTTTCTTGTACTTGACACTCCATGCAACGACATGCTAAAATTTCAACGCTGGGTGCAATATCTGGTGCATGGTCACAGACTTGCTTTATCACCCACTCAGGGAAATGACTGTGACACCAAAGCAACATGTAAGTTCTTGAACTCCATAAAAACCTGGCTCTGCGTGCTAACTGGAGACTGGAAATCAGATCAGCATGGGTACAGCTGGAGAGCCTATGAAATACTGAGAGAGGTAGAAAAATAGCATTAGGGTTTTTTGCTCGCATGTAAGACAAGCAAGGAAACCTTATGAAAAGGTAATGAAGACCTTATAGGCTTTCTCTGTGTAAATCATTGAACACTTATTTTTTTAGGCATATTTCTGCAGTTAGGATGCATTTGATAAATAGCGAGTTCACCAAGAAACATAATAAAACATCAGTTGCCTCAGTGTTGCTGAGGCTATTTTAAACAAAACCTCCTCCTGTGTTATCCCTGGTGTGCATCTTGGAAATTTAGGAGGGGAAGTGGTTTTTTTTATCTTACCTTGTGGAAAAAAGTATGAGAATGCATGTAAACCTGGCCAAAAGGGAGGTAGTGCAGGGGAGGATGTAACAGGAATTTCAGGAACTAATGTTGAGTATCTAGCCATCTTATTTTTATCTCCCCATGCCATCAAGAACTCAGTGGTAGTTATTGCACTAAATGCAAGATGTACTTGGGACAAACAAATAATTTGCAATAAGCTTAAATGAAAAACAGCCTGGCAAAATGGATTTTTTAAAGTAGCATGATATAAAAAGCACAACCAAAATAAAATCCATGATGGTCTACTGAAACAGTCTATTTCACTTATTGAACAAGTCTGTTATTTATTGAGAAAATAAAAGGAAGAGAAAAGGGAAAGTAGAAATACTGCAAGTTTTACTGTTGTTTACAATGATTGCAGTTTAATTCTAACAGATCTTCTCCCCACTACATATTTTTATCTCAACATAGTTCTTAAAAAAAAAAGGGTGGGGGGAGGAAATGTGCAAACGTTTCTGTGAAGAGTAACTGGGGCCTCTTTCCTTTTTTTTTTTTTTTTTTTTTTTTTTTTTTTTTTTTAATTTTTTCATGAAGGTGTTGAATGCATGAAGTCTCATAAAATGCAGAGTGGTACAAGCCTCAGATTGTCCTGGTAGGTCCAGGGTACTGGTGGTTATTGCAATGATGCCTATTGATGAATTGACAGTGTGCAAACCTGGTCCTCAAAAGGAGTTAGTGCAGACCATCCTGCCCCTTTAGAGACCTCTTACCTACAGGACTGATTTGTAGCACGTTAATTACCAGGAATGCTCATTAACACCGCAGTAAGGGCTGCCGACAGCCCTGCGGGCTGGCCAAGGTCTGGTGAAGAATCAAGGCATCAGTTCTTTGCTGCACTTGCTCAGGACAGCCCGTATTTTACACTTGAGCTCCTTGCCCCAGGACAGAGGAGCAGGAGGCTGTTGGCACACAGGAATGGGAACTCGGCAGGAATGGGAACTCAGGTGAGTGCTCCATGTGCCCCAGCACTGCCAGGCCTCCCCTTGGGCTATGCCAGCAGAGCCCTCACTGACCAGTTCAGCCACCTGCAGCAAGGGTGGTGGGCAAACCAGCACAGCCCCACAAGGGGCCAGTGTGATTCCACACCTCAAACTTTGCTTCGCTGGAAACTGAAAACTGCTCGTTTGGGTCACAATTATTACGGGATGAAAACGGCTTCATAAGCTGTTTTGTTGGGAAGGCTATGGAGAACAGACTAGCAGGGTAATTTTTTCTGACCTTGGGGAATAAGGGTGAAAATATTTTTCAGAGAGCACTTCCACAAACTCAGAGGTTATCTCTGGATAATAGGCTGGAGCTTTCTTTCTACAATTGTATCTAGATGTAGGGTTGCATGAAGCTTGGAAGACAGAAATCTGTGCTGGAAAATGCTGTTTCTGTAAAAAGGCTTCTTAAGACAAGGTGGAAAAAGTGTTCCACACAGGAATGTATACAGCGAGATATTTTGAAATGTTAATTCTTAAAAGTGCCATAGCCTTCTCCTTTTGTGCATAATATTTTAAATACAAGGTATTTAAAAGCTTTTAAATAGCAAAGTCTGGCCCAGTACTTTCCCTGAAAGGTAGTCAGATGTGCAGGTAGAATGGAAGTCCGGGGGGTTCTGTTACATCATCACATCCATGCATTCCTTTTTCTTTCTTCTACCTATTCTACACAGGAACTTTTCTGAATATAATAGAAGTAAAGGTACTTATTTTGATTTGTGCTGTCCCATTTATGAGCCCATTTCAAAAATAAATCACACATTATTAATTCTGCATGTTAATTTGATGGTCAATGTTGATAACTATGTAAGTATATTTTCTAAAAAATAAAAAAAATCCATTAATCCCTGTTTTCTTCAATTTATTTCTAAATACTTACTGTATTTGACATTTGTAGCTACATACTTACAACCAGTTACTCTTCACAATTGTGTTTATTGATTGAAATGCCATTCATTTTTGTGCAGCTAAAAGAAATGTGTCTTAGCCTGCTTCTGTTTATTAAGATGTTCCAAGCAGGAATTTCACTTCATTTTAAAAAGCTCAGAGAACACTTTCCTTGCATTTACTTCATATATACACTGTTTGAAATTCGGAAGAGAATTATTATAGAATGCACTCATTCACCTCTGTTGAGCTTCTATGAGCATAATGGCTTCTGCAGTCCTCTTTGCCAGTAGTTATCCAGTGGTTTACACACTCTACACACACGTGCATAAACTGTAATACTAACTTTAAAACACATAAATAAAAGATTAACTGAAGAAAAGTGAAACATGAGGAATTCGGGAAAGTTAGAGAATTGTAGAATGCAGCTCTTAATTCCAAGCAACCATTAGGATTTCTAACTTGAAACCAATCACAGTCTTTTTAATTGCTGTGGCTAAATAGGATTCATTCCCCTCTAGTGATTGAGGGGGAGGATATAAGACTTCTTCTGCTACTAGATAACAAAGCAGATTGAAGTTCAGATTGCATGGCTCATACCCACTGATAATATGCATTCATAAGATTATTTTAAAAAAAAAGTATTTTAAATGTTATAGCAGAACTTCCCTCAAGAAGAAAATATCACAGTTAAGAAATAATAAAGAATTCTCCTGGAACATCATTAGAGGTACAGAGAAAGATGGGTTCAGATATGGTAAGAAAAAGCAAAGGAGCAGAGTGACAAAGGTCCCCAAAGCTGAAGATAAAACTTACAACTTGATATTGCAAAAAAACCAAAGATATTAAACTCAGGAAATTATTAGTTCAAACCAATAAGCTTCTGTATTTCTCTGCCATGGCAAGATTTCTGTGTACATCAAAATGATCAAAGAGAATTGCAGGAGTGGAGGCTGAGGGATGCCCAGTGCCTCATAACCAAGAAGTTCTGAGGCAGCACAGCAGCAGCTCCAAAGCACTCCCAGGACCCTCCTGGGCACACACCGACAAAGTGAGCCCCAGAGAAGCACTGAAATCACTTCATCACCACCATAAAATCCTTACTTGAAAAGAAGCACTGATGTGTAATGGGATAAACAACACTAAATAAGAACTGTTTGAATGCTAATATTGCTTTAACTTCATAGGGATAAAGCAATAGCCATAACTGAGGAAACTGCTGTACCCTCACCTTATTTGTCTATATCCACATCAGCTGTTGTGTACTACTGTAGAAGTTTCTTCTTAACCTGCTTTCTGATGCTCAAGTTTAACCACAGTGAAGGAGACAAATGATTGTCAATTCCTGATCCTTTGGAAAGTTATTTAAGTTAGCATAAATTCCTTGTGATCCATCTACGATTTATTAGAAGTTTGGAAATGAGTGTTGCACAGCTCCTTCCTCCATTTGCTATCTTCTGCCAGCTGTGTAAGGACTCAATAAAAGAGTCATCCATCCTCTTTTGTCAACCAATAGTTCTCTAGTCTCAAGCTATAAATGAACAGCACAATAAATTAAATATTTGACAGGGAAGATGTATAGCTTCACAATACTCTGATCTGTGTTTTTAAGGAGAAAGCATTGAAACCCAGAGTTCCAGTTATGCTATTGATTACTGGAAAAAAGGTGTTTAAATAAAGAATAAAGAACATTTCTCTTTCATCCAACCTTAGAAATTATTCTAATTCACAATCAGAAAAACAATAAGAAAATAAGAGGCAATAACTTAAAATCAGGGCAGCAAATCCAGGTGGTGCTTCACACACAAGGACATTTTTTCATAATTAAAAGGACTGATAGCTGAAATGGAAAAAATACTTTTGGAAAACAGAGCAAAGAATAGAGCTTCCCTTGCCTTGCTGTCAAAAGTCACTAAATTAAGTCAGAAAGAGTGGAGAAAAAACAGTTACCTCCAGAAAGGACTTAACCCCCTACCTCTGCCAGAAACCTTTCTTGACACAGGTAGTGTTGAGCTGCTTATCTCTGATGACTAATTTTGAGACTATGGTAGATGACTGGTTCAGATGAGATGTCTAATTTTTAGGCAGCTAAATTTAGGGGAGATGAATCACACAGAAGAACTTGCTTAGGTGCTCTTAACAATCAATAGCAAGACAAGTTTTATTTGACTGGTGCACTACGAATGGCAAACTGGCCATTTTACCAACTCAGCCATGGTAGTCATGCTGTAATATGCTGTACCCAAACCTGCAAGCACAGAGCTGTTTCCAGCACTGCAGGATGCCTCTAATCTGGGTTAAGCACAGCTTTCTGTATTTATCATCTGAGATAAATTGCAGCCCAGGAAGCCACAGATGTGGGCAGTTTGACTGGGTTGTTAGAATGGGTTTCAGACAAGCAAGAGAAGGAAATTTTATGGTTTAGTCATTAAAACCACTAAAGGTATAGAGTCCAACATGCATTTGGAGGAACTTCTATCCATGGTGGATATATGGACCTGCTCCTGTGAAACTGCTGTACCCTCACCGGGAAGAAACAGAAACAGAATGCACACAGCAACTGAGAATGAGGTGTCAACAGCTGGCACTCAGGAATGAGCTGTGGTTCCAGGAATCAGGAAAATCTGTACGCTGTACTTCTCTGTCAGCTTTTAGGGGGACTTCAGCGCTACTGGAAAAATATCCTGCCCTATATTTCAATGTCTTGAGAAAGGCAGGCCCAAACTGAGGATAATGTTCTTTTCAGTGAGCATCAGCAAGTCCAAATTAGACCGAGATCACAAGTGCACACAAGATAACTACCCCCAACAGGGCAGCACAGGGATGTCTTTTGTAGATAAAAAAGTCTGTTATTTCCATGTCCATCTTTCCTTGACATATGAACTTTCAGCTTCCAGTGCTGTGTGAAATAACTGCAATTTTCCTTCAAGTACCTATTAACAATGATGAGCTGACAGATGGGAAGCACGTGATCAGCCCACTCAACTTTCTTCATACCTGCCAAAACAATGATGCTACAGAATGAAACCTGCCCTCATCTTTAGATATTTTCTGAGAAGCTGGTGTGAAAACTTTTGGAACATCTGTAAAGTAATAGGAGAATCAGTAGCAAACAATTTGTGAGGTGTCAGCCTGACATTTGTTTCAGATAGTACATAAATAATGGAGATAACAGGAAAGTAGATGTTTTCTGCAATTTAAAGTTTATGCAAAGCGTAATTTTGAAGAAACTTTCCTCCACCAACAATTCACTAATCTGTCCGTAGGAGGCAATTTTCAAGTACTTCCCACACACAGACACAAAGATTACAGGGCTATCTCTCTCTACTGCAAACCTTAGGCTCCTTTCTATTGAGCACGTTTTTCTTGTAAAAGGAACTACAAAAGACTGAGTAATCCTCTGTTTTAAAAACAGCTTTTTAATCAATTTAGTTATCTGACTGGAAGGAGTAACAGAAAAAGAAAACATCTCAGCCTGAGTTAACTTCTTCTCCACCAACCATAATTTTTTCAAAAGTTCTCTCTGAAAACAAGGCTCATACTCCCAACCTGACGCTCCAGGAAAATCCTGAACTCCTGCAATCAGCTGGAATTTAGGGGCAGACCTTAGACAGGATTGCATGGGCACAGAAAGGTGTGTTGTGTGAACACTAAGGTCTTATCTCTTCCTCACACTAAATATGAATTAAAATACCTCAATTGAAGGTCAGTGCAAACCTTGCCATCAAGAGGTCATGCCACATTTGCACAGGCCATGGATACAATTCAGCTGAAGTAGAAAAGAGCTCTGAGCAGGGGGTTGCCCTGGGCTAAGCTGCATGTTTCTCCTGCAAGTGAAGCAGCCTGGGCAGTGCTCACCCTGGTGCCTTAGTGCCACATTTCAGATTTAGGGGGGAAAGCTCACCTCCTCCAGGTTCACCTGTATCCTTCCTGCTCTTACCCTGTATTACCTAAAGAATTACTGTTTGAGAGTCATTTCAGTCAGAAAACACTGATGCACCACCAAGAAAATATATTAATCCTCCAGAGGAGGAGTCTGCCCAATGCCCCAGAAGGGATTTTTCGGTAATCATTTAGCATCAGGGGGCACTCAACTCTGCCTGTTTCTACACTGCACTGCAATTCATGCAGTATAGTCCTTGTTCTGAACTCATCAGAGATGCAATAATTAGGCCAAAGGCCCTACCCTCACAAAATAAATCCTAGGCCAGATGGACAACATACAGACCAGGTGCCAATTCTGTGGTGCTTGCATGGCCTCAATGCATTCGCTGCCCAATCTTCAGCATCTGGTACATCTGATGGCCTCCAGACACTAGAGCCTGAAGTTTAGAATGAGGTTCATGCAGAGTCTTCAGACACTGGCAATTAAAATGCATAAAAAGTGTTCCAGAAAACCCAGTACCAGTTGCTCCTAGGTTTGTTATTGGAAGTACTGTAGTTTTTTAAACAGTATCTGGTGACCCCTCTTGGCAAACCCTCTCCTGTTATCTTCGTAGGACACGGTGTTCATACCCATATGTTCTTCAGGGGAAAGCAGGACCAGGTGCAAGGTGGCCAAGGATTCATCTGAACAGCATCACTGGGCCTCAGGAGCTTGTCTGGGGGTAAGATGACAAACAGTTGGTAGGATGTGTGTAACGAGAATGACAACAGTGAGATTCCTGGGAAAAAATACAGGAAACTGGGTGTTTGCTGCAATCCAGGGGTCACTGCAAGCTGCTGTTTGTATCTCTGTCTGTATTAGTGGGGTTAAGAGCCACACAGATGTGCCACATGTGCTGTGTAAAGGTATCATCAGTGTTTCAAGAAGAATTCAGCACTTCTTAAAAGATAAAGTAACCATGATTCACCACCATCTCATGTCCTACAATAGTAACCAAGATATTTTTCCCTGATGCAGAGCCTGGAAACCACAGTGAAAAGAAAAATCACGATTTAGAAATGGACTCCTAAAAGACTGCTCTCTTGAAGAGAGCTCAGTAAACCTCTCTAAATTAGCTTCTGAATAGCTCTAAATTAACTTCTATTCAGGACTAGATTAAGGCAGGCTAGGTTCAAAGATGCCTTATGAGAGAAAGCCACCAAATGATCCTGCAATCATCCAAATAATCCACCCGGGACAGTCAGAATGACTGGAAGTATAGCTCAGGCCCTTCCTCCCTCTCAGGAGCACTGCCCAGGTCTGATCTCTGGTCTGAAGAAGGGAAACCTTCATTTCCAAGAAGGGAGATAAGCTCTGGTGGACACACGGGTGAGGCTGATGGCACTCTGACACCCCCAGCCTCTCAATGGTACTTTGAGCTGGTGCTCTGACTCTGGTAGGCACCACGAAATGTACTGCAACTTGGGGCTCTGGGGAGGCAGAGGCAGCTCAAGCAGTGTCAAATACAGGCTACAATTCTGACATCTGCTTATTTATTGCTTGAGACACAGTGGCACCATATGCCTTTGTGCTGGAAGCATATTAAAAAATATATATTTGCTCGTAATCTGGTAATTCCTTATAGCTTGTTCAAGATTTCCAGAGCATCAGAGCTATTTTTAAAAACCAGTATCATCTTCCTCTGAACTCCCAAATAATTAGATTATGTTCACCTCAGAATATTCGTTTTATATTCAGCATTACAAGTGTTTTGCTATATCTTGCTGCTCATATATGGAGATGATTGCTACAGTTTTTCCTGGTTTAGGGCAAATTTGGGAAGAAACCTCCAAAGGGAGTTCCTCTGGAAAGCAAACTCAAACAGCCCTTCCCCCAGCCAGTTTGGAAAAAAAGAACTTCTTCAGAGAAAAGTGGAAAAAACTATTTATTTAACAAACAAAATGCCCACAAGCATAAATGATGGATAATAGGAAATAATTCACTCTGAAGAGAGATGGCAAACTGAGGAAGTCCTTGGCGTGGGTGTAGCTCGGCTCACTCAGTTTTTTATCAGTCCCAGTCCCTCCAGAGGTCCAGGCCAAGCCCCCGGTGCTCCTCTGGGTTTTTCAGTCCAGAGCAGATTTAAACAGTCCTAAGAAAAGGAAAAAACAAAAACAAAAACAAACAAAAAAAACCAACAAAAAAAAAAAAAAAAAAAAAAAAAAAAAAAAAAAAAAAAAAAAAAAAAACAACAGAGAAACAGTGAGGGAAGGGAATTTCTTATAAACANAAAACAGTCCAGGGAACTTCTCTGCCTCACTAGCTAAACTAACTAAAAGCACAGCAGATCTCTGCCCCACCGCTGTCCGTGCCTCAGTCGAACACTGCCGGAGTAAGAATGTGGAGTAGTCAGGCAGTTTTCTCAAAACAAACTGTGTGCTGCTTCTTTCTCCCCCTTTGCACCCAGAACCAGCTTTAAAGGTACAGAACTTAATATACAGCACAAACAGAACAGACAATTGGGGATACAAGCATCATAAAGTCACCCTAGGACAAGTTTGCAAACCTCTACCCATTATTTGACCCTGTTTTGTCTGTCTTACCTCCCACAAAATAAACAACCTGCCTCCAATGACTTTTTCCACCACTGATGCCAGTTTTGCTGATTTCTGTGCCTCAGGCTGGTATTTCTGACATATTTTCCTAGGCAATCCCAGCCTGATGTGGTATGACTGACAGGGGTACCTGGCTGCTCTTGGCCTTGCCAGACTGTTCCCCAGCAGAGACAGTTTTCAAAGATGAGGCCTGATCCCACCTCCTTGAGTCCTGTAATTTTATTATTCAGAAGCAGTGATAAATATATTGAAAAGACATTGTAACTGTCAGCTCTTTGAAACAAGATTCACTTTTAAATTGAAGTGGTAATTTCAAGTATCATATCATGTGACTAAGATTTGACTGAAGGAAACTTCACACTGTACATTCTACTTCTTCTGCATAAGAAATGGACACCTCTACTGCACTATTTAAATCATGGAGGACTAACAATCGTGATTAGTGACTGATATTAGAAAATCTTCAGCTTTAAAAAGGATTAATGCAATAGCTTCCCCTCACAGAAAACTGGCTTGGCATAAACAGCATCCTGACTTGTTAATATTTACACAATAACAGGAAAATTTGGAATGCCAAATACTATAGATGGTCAAAACATGCAGAAATGCAAATATTTTTATGAATATGTGCTGTAATTCCAGATTTTTTTTTTTTTTCTTAAGTGCCTTTTCCTAAAACCATTTCCTGTTTTGAGTATGAATCACAGAATGTGCTGAGTTGGAAGGGACCCATCAGGATCATCGAGTCCAAGTCCTGGCCCAGCATGGGACCATCCCCAAGAGTCACACCCTGTGCCTGAGAGCATTGTCTAACAGCTTCTTGAGCCGTGTCAGGCTGGTGCTGTGACCGCTGCCCTGGGGAGCCTGTTCCAGTGCCCAAACACCCTCTGGGTGAAAACCTTTTCCCTGATACCCAACCAAGACCTTCCCTGACTCAGCTTCATGCTGTTTTTTTGAGCCCTGTCACTGGTCACGAGAGTGAAGAGATTGGCACCTGCCCCTCTGCTTCCTTCGGTGAGCTTCTTGAAGACTACGAGGTCTCCCCTCAGTCTCCTTTTCTCCAGGCTGAGCAGACCAAGTGACCTCAGCCACTCCTCACACAGCTTCCCTTCCAGACCTTTCACCATCCTTGTAACCCTCCTTTGGAGCCTCTCTAACAGCTCAGGGTCAGTTTTATGCTGTGGCACCCAAACCTGCCCCCGGCCCTCGAGGTGAGGCCGCCGCGGTGCAGAGCAGAGCGGGACAATCCCCTCCCTCGCCCGGCCGGCCTTGCTGGGCCTGATGCGCCCAGGACACTCCTGGCTGGGCCCTCCTGCCTGCCAGGGCTGACTGACATTCAACTTTGCCTTGACCAGGACCCCCAGGCCCCTTTCCCTGGCACTCTCATTCCCCAGTGTGTCTGTACATCCAGGGTTGCCCCATCCCAGGTGCCACTTTCCCTTGTAGAACTTCCTAGGCTTGGTGATTGCCCAGTCCTCCCCCTGCAAGGCCTCCCTGCCTTCAAAGGAGTCAACAGCTCCTCTCAGTTTTGTATCACCTGTGAACAGATCTGTGTGTTCCCTGTCCCTTCAGTCCTGTGCCGGGGTCATTAATGAAGATGTGGAAGAGCACAGGGCAAGAATGAAGCCCTGAGAAACCCCAACAATAAAGAATAAACCCAAGTTTATTTTTTTGCTAAAATTCATAATTGTATCATTAACATCTTTTCTTTCCTTTGAATATAGAGCCTACCGAGAGGGTAGAAAAAAAATGATGAAATGAAATTCACATCTTAGCAAAAAAAGAGGTGGGCACCCACAGAATGATGTTTTCAATTGGCAGGTTTTATGTCTCCCAGCCCATGACCTGCATAAAAGTAATGACCATTTTCATACACTCTGCACTGATTTATAGGAAACAATCTTGGACATAGGAAAGAGTTAATAACTTCTTCCTTTTACACTGACACCAGCTGTAATATCTTAAAGCAAAAAAATCACCAAAGGAAAGCATCATGCACTTGGAATCTGTTGTTCTTTCCTGCTTGCACAATGATCATCTCAGTCTCTGCAAATTTTCTGCTGTTTCCTGCTCTGGGTTTTTGTTTAATTTTGAACAATTCTTTCTGTGAACGCAAGATCCATACCACTGCAGTTGATTATTCTTTTCAGATGGTTTCCTTCACTAACATCCTGAGACTTAATTCTTGTTACAGTCTTCTCCCTACCCTGAGGAGCAAATTTCCTATTGACCAATACTCAGCTCAATTCTGATTATAATTGTAAAGGCACTGCACTGAGATTAAACCTCCTACTTCCACATCTCATGCACAGCAATCTGAGAGGGTTATTAAAATAGACTCCCTTCTGATCATCTCTGTAGATGTTTTAATCTTACATTTAGTGTTTTTATATCCAAACCTTGTTCCTTACACACAGGGGGAAGGGAATTAATTGAATTGAGTGGGAGGTTGATTTGGTGGAGTCCATTGGAACTGAGCAAAAGTATCTCTCATCTATTGAAAAGCATTTACC
Organism: Hylia prasina; assembly: GCA_013397195.1. NCBI lineage: Eukaryota > Metazoa > Chordata > Aves > Passeriformes > Sylviidae > Hylia > Hylia prasina. The sequence goes on from VYXD01006830.1 coordinate 2,426,817, forward strand.
CTGAATTCTAACAAAATAAGCCCATTTTTAAACTGCTCACTTCAAGGGGAAGAGTGGGAATTGTTTGTACTCTGTCTTTCCCCACTAGTGTTTCTATTATTTTTCTTAAAAGCAACACGGGCACCTGGGAAAAGATGATACAGCTGCAATGTATGGAGTGGAGTGCAGTTGGGTTTTTTCCCCTGCTTAATGTTATTTCTAGTACAGAAATGTGAAAGGCTTTTCTGTGGACTCATGGGATGAGAATGGGCTGAAGGAGGCAGGGAGGTAGGCAGCAAACAATACTTAAAGCGACGGCCCAGGGCCTGGGCTCACTTGCTGATTTCCTCACGTCTTCTCATTCATATGTGAAAGACAGAATATGTAGCAATGGTAGGAAAAAGCATCTGCTTAAAGCCTCTACTCAAAATGTTAGTGCACAAACTGGAGCTTCCCTGCTAGAACTGTGAAACTTTCCATAAACCCCAGCACATTCTGGAACACAACGTGCTTTAAAGTACAGACTACAGGGTTTGCTTTGGAAGAGATGAGGATTGTGAGCACGTGGGGTGTGCTGCTAGGTTTACTCTCATGACCTGTCAGCATCTGTGGAAAGATGAGCTCATCAGGAATGAACCAGCATTTGCATGAACCAAGGAAATGAGGATGCACAGGTGTCTCATATTCTGTGCTCACACTGCATCTTCAGCAAGAAGGCAGAATATTTGCCATGAGAGACAAAGACTGACACATGCTAAACACGGGGATACTCGTGTCTGACCCCCAAGTCTGCAACCCAAGCTCAGAAACAGATCCATTAAATCTCAACATCCCTCTACCTCTTTCAAAAACATAAACATGACACAATAGCACAGTACTTTAATGTAACATGGACAGCGAGCTCAGAATCTCCTCTGCTTTCCTGGGCCATGTCAGGGCTAATTAAATACAAGCCTCTAAAGAAAGTCTGGGTGCTTGCAATCTGACTAGAAATCCTGGGAGACAAGAGCTTATTTTCTGCTAAGCTTCAGTGGTTGGTTCTGTGTGAACAGCATCAATTGCTGAAGCACAAGAGGTCCCTCGAATCAAAGTTCTCTGTAGCAAGTAACAAGGAGTCACAAGTTTGTACATAACTTCATCAGCAGTTCTGTAGCTTCTTGTTCTTCCAAATGTTAAAGTTCCCCTTACTTTTATTCAACCTCCTCACTATTTTCAATTAATTGCTTTTATTTACCAGATTTTACATTTGTTAATCTGATCAATATCAAATTAACCTCACCTTCAAGGTCATTAGAGAACATGCTGAAAGAAACTGTTTTAAGAGAACTCTGAGAGCAGCACGTACATTTTCCCTGCTCAACACTAGCAATCACCCTTTCTCCTGTCAATTGATCCTTTCTCATTACTAGCCCTTCCTTCAGTATAGCAGTAGATTTTGTGATCTAAAAAACCCAAACTAACCAGTAATTCTGCCATATCCCACTGGTATCTTGCCTGAGAAACAGGCCCACACAGATGGGAAGGGACTGGGTCAGAACCTTAAAAAAATCTCATTTGACTTTGCACATCAATAAAATTGAAATCTCTGATGTGTGTTTAGAAGCGCTGCTACCATCATTATAACTATCCAGTAAGATTTAAAGTCTGATTTTAACCTGTATATACATCCATAGAAAACACACCCTCAAACATTCCTCATTTCAGCATTAGGACCATCACCATTACCTGGATATCTTGCTGGTAAATCTTGTGATGTTTTGAACAGACAATGGGTCTTGCTCTAGTCCCCCATAGCACAGCCTCTGATGCACTTGTAGGTGAGGTCTCCTGGGCCAGTGCTCCATACACAGGACATGAAGGATAAAGATGGTCCATCACAAGGTAGTGCTCTCTGTGCTAAGGTTTAGAATCATTAAGTGCTCCCAAGGTCAGTTGTGGCTGGAGAAGACAAGGAATTCCTGAAGCTGCTCCCAAACCCAAGAGTTGCCAGCATGCTCACACCTGCAGAGGGCCAACAACAGCATTTGGGTGCAGGGCTTGCCACAGCACCACAGCACCACTACACCTCCAACAAGCAAAGGAAGCCCAAAGCAAGAGCTTGGGGATCATGCACAGGGAATGGGTGGTGCTCAGCAACATCAGGGGAATCAGGTACAAGGATGCAGTGCTGGATGAAGAACACATCAGGACACCAGCTTTCAAAACCAATCAATGTAAACAATGCAAAAGCTCCAAACTTGGGGCAGGTGGTGTGATGATAGGCAGGTGTTAAAGTAGAGAAAAGAAAAACATCGATTTCATTTAAGAGGGAAAGAGGTGCAAAGTCTTAGAAAAGAGTAAACCAAGTCTAGCAGAACCTTTTCTTTTTTTAATTCAATTTTCAACCTGCTTTGACTTTAAAGAACAAAGCTATTAATACACTTCAGAAATTTAGTACAAGAACTAATCTACAGCTACATTTGCAGCATGTAATCAGCTGTAAGAATGACACTGCTTATCACCTTTACATTGTCATTACATATAAACAGAAATATATCAGTCTATTTCTGAAGAACCTGCCTTATTACAGCTTCTTAAAATATTCCCATAGTACTGAATCAATTGGTAAAACAGCTTTATTTTTGGCTCACTTTCTATGACATGGAGATCTGTGTTAATATACATGGCAATTATGTTCTAAGTAGAAATGCCACAATATTTTACTGTATTCATTACTACATAAATATGTAGATTTATGTGCATGGCTCATAAGTAGTAAATATTACCATTATCTGTCACCATAAAGCAGTAAAACCCTGGCTCATGAAGCACCATTTTTTTGTCTTTCTCCTCTTATAGTACAGTGATGGGGCAAAAATCAGAAGTGTTTATTTGAGAATTCTCACGGCCTTTACAATGTCTGACGCCTCAAAGAGAAGCTTTGCTTTAAGAAACTTATGGCATAAATGTCAGCCCAACTCCATCATTTAAAAGCAAATGTAATTCTTAGCATGACTAATAAGGAACTAACACATTGTTTCAAAAGAGCATGTCTGGAAACAGAACAGGAAAATATGGATAATAACCAGAGACTTAAAAAGAGCTGTGCCTGGTGAATCGTGCTCGGACCTAAAGCAGCAATGCCAGAAACACAACAAAAGAGGCATGACTGGCAAAAGGTAGGGGGAAAAAAGCACAACCCCCCAAAAAACCCCATGCAAAATAAACAGCATCACAGAGATCATTAATCCATAATTATAATAATTTTTCCTTTTTAACTGAAGGAAAAACATTAAGAGATAATGTTTCTTAAGCAAAACATTTCACATAGCCCATAAAGCTGATGTAATCCACTTATTTAGCAGTGTGTGGCAGACCATTTCATAAGATGTTGTAAAGTGATGTGTTTATTATTTTAATTTATGTTACAACTCTGTGTAATATAGAGTATTTTAGTAATTATTAATGTCTAGAAACTAAAGAGATTCACATGGAGTGTTAGGTCAATAAACATCGTGGTGTTTATTAGCCCAAGCCCTAGAGTAACTCAGTATTTCCACCTGTATCTAAAATCTGTGACAATTCCAACCTTTAGGGCTGGAACAACTGTATCAGCATAAAGGGTTCTAAATGTGAGATTTTGTTACATTTTAGCTGATATTTGACTTCTGTTGAAGCAGGCAGAGTTGTTTTCCCCTCTCCTCCCAGGAGTATGCTCCATCTCCTTTAGTATTTCTGTAACCATTCAGTGACCAGGTTCAGCCCACCAAAGGGCAAAAACTAACACCAAAAGGGGAGAGGGAGAAGACAAGGCAGAAGTTTGACTTTTTTTTGTAGGGATGCTGTCAGTTTAGCAGGCTGAACCATGCAGATGAAGGGCAAGAAGACAGGCATTAGAGCTGGCAGAAGATCCCAGGCAAGAATGGCAGGAGCAGAACTAATCCCTTTAATAACAGCAAGCCTTAAGAACAAGCCAACTGTAAAGTGAAAGCACCTCCTGAACGATTCCTGGCTACTTTTGCAGTGCAAGAGGAGCATTTGGAACACCTTCCATCCTTGACAGCCATGTTAACAAAGGGACAGGAGAGAGAAATAGGTTACATTATAGTACCAATATATTTAAAGTTTTGTGTCTATTGTGTGTGGCTAAATCTTTCATTGCATTTTGTACACGGAATCAGGCAGCTGTACATGTTAGACTTTAAAAATCCAGTTGCAATTTTACAAGCATTAAAAACCAATTTGGAACAAAACTGACACCCAAAATATTTGAAACTTGTAACTGCTCCATCTTCCTTACTGCTTGAAATGATTGCAAAAGAAGGTGCTTAAACACCAACAAGTGTAAGATTTTGACACTTCACTTCTAAAACTGCCCAACACAGAAGAATAAGGAAGTCTGTAACAAACCTGGTAACTCATAAATCAACCAGTTTAAAACATCAGCTCTTTATCAGTAGAAGTTGTTAATGTCTCTGAACAACAGAGTGGTGGCAAATAGGCATTCTGTTCTCTGAGAGAAAGGCAACTTGATGTACACATACTCAACAGGAGGTTTTGTACTATAGATTAAGGCAGCCCAAAGATCAGAGCTCTATTTGTGACAATTATTAATCTGAATCTGTAAAAGTGAAGTCTCAGCTGCAGTCTCTTACATTATTTCCAGTTTTAAGGGAATCACACCTTGCCTCACAGTGACACACAGCTCATCTGCATAGTGCTGCTTGACAGAATAAAACACTTAAAAACTTGCACATTCATTTTTGAAATTGGAAAAGTAAGAAAAAGTCTTATGAAAGTAGTGCAAGGATATAGGCTGAAACCAACAGAGAGAGGGTACAGCTTCAGGACATGTGCCCTGCAGTAGTCACCTTTCACACGGGATGTGCAGAGGAAGATTTTGGCTACTTGTCTCATCTCTAGGGAGCTGAAGTTCTTGTGTAGCAATTCAGCATTTACAGGATTTGTCCTCAGTCTCATTTTCTTTGCATACTCAGTCACTACATCTGGATGAACTTTCTCTTCTCCTCAGGAACACAGTTTTGGCAGGGCAGATGTCTGCACAAGAGAGGATCTTGGCATTCGGTAGCAGTTGCCTAGATACCACCCTCTAAGCCTGGACTCGTTTTTTCCAGCACAGAAAACTAACGCCGATTGTTCCAGCTGGTAATCCTGCAAGTTCACCAACTTCTACATTGACTATTATTAAATTCTACTAACATAAATGTAAGTAACATTTACTATAGAAATACAAAGTAGGGGTCTGAAAAATGTAACTTTTTAATTATAAAAGCATTATTCAGAACATAACATTTAAGTTCCAAAAATATTTTTTTTAAAAAAGGAAGCATTTTAAGAGCTTCTCTCTGAGTGTTACAAGGGTGTTGGTTACTCAGGATTCAAGCAGGTTGCTAAATCCTAAGTGAAGCTGAAATTAAATATAACTTTCAGTATCTGATGACTTCTTATGAGGGAAGCCTTCTCAAAACAGACTGAAGGGTTCCCAGATTTTTCTAGGGCTACTCAGTGCCTTAATCCAAGCGCCTGAAGTGCAGATAGCCCTGATCTCACTCTGCAGTACTCACCCCAAAAGTTCTGAAATCATGGGTGCAACCTACTATTGTTACCTAAGGATCTCAGAAGTGCTGAAGAGTCCTATGAACACTGAATCTGCAAGGCCTGAATTCCTAAGAACCTAACAGCTGCAGCAGATAACCAGTTCTGTTTCAAGTATGATGGCTCACTGAGGGTAGTTTAGGGTTTGTATGACTGTCTACACCAAGCACAATTTATCTCCTTTCCAGTAAGTCTGTCTGAAAGCTTAACACGCAGTTCTAAGCCCAGAAAGCAGCTGGAAAACTGCTCCCAGCATAGGAAGAATTTTTGTAACTTTCTTTAGCTATGCAGGAACATGGAATGTATGTTGTTTGAAATCACTCTGGAAAAAAGCTATGTTTTACAGAATTCCCATCTTTAGAAACTGAGGAAGCTGCTGTGGAATGAAAAAGGATGTGTATGAAAGGGCATATTATTTCAGATCAGCAAAAATCCAAGTTTTCAACTGGCTCAAAACTTGGAAAAGCTAGAATTAAAAATGAAAGGAAATGTGGAATCCCTTTCCTTAGGGCAGCTTATTCAGAAGATCTGTGCTCTACAGACATCACGTATCTTATACAAACCAACAATCCACATTCCTGTGAAAAAAGTTCAGGTATTTTACCTGTTTGCTTTGAAAAGCAAACTACTTTTAAAGATTTCCAGGTATCCTTAAGAAAATTGCAAATAAATGTTAATATTGATCTGTTAGCAAGATGACTTGCACTCTACAGACATCAGTTCTGTTGAACAGCTCCAGTCACTTGCCAATTGGTGGTGATGTGGCAATTCTTCCATTGCCAAAACTGACAGCACATCCCTTGGTGGACCAAAACTTGTTGCACACATACTCAAACAAGATATGCCACCTGCAGGAAAAAAAACTACTTAGAGTTCACCCACAGCAATACAGAAGTGCTTGGTGTTACCATTCTCTAATGCAAAGAACAATTTTCAATTGTAACAGGATGGCACCACAAACAGCTCTAAGTACTATTTTGAGTGAAGAGCCACCAATAGGAAAAGGTTGTCTACTATTAACCATGTATTTTAATGTAACTACACTAGAAAGAAGATGAGGTTTAGGTCCATCTTCCATCTAAGAGGAACCTGAAAATGACCACTTTCTAAAAACCAAAACAGACTTTTAAATTGCAGTGAAAGACTTAGGTCAAGATTATTTTTTCCCCCGAAGTCTAGAAGTCAGCATGGCAAAGCTAACAGACTAAGGAAATTGTCTGACTTCTGCCATCAGAGTTTAAACACACTAAAAGAAAGTTAGACACACTGAAAAGCTCAATGGTTAAGGTCAACCAAAATCTGCTTAAGAACCGAAAAATGGCAACCTGTAGTTTATTATCTATGACCAACAGGAAAATCTCCCTCTCTAAAAAGAGGAAAAGCTCCTTCATTTTGAAAGCTAAACACTGCTCAAAAGTTCACTCAAATTATCTTATACCTGAAGGTTAATGTTTAAACAACAAAGCACAGTATGATGAAAGGCGTATTTTCTTTACACTGCACCAGGACTCTTTACTAGCTGAGGATTGCCAGTGTTTTAGAAGTAGAAAGGCCGGTGTCCCACCACACACAACAAACTGCTGGTGCTTGTCAGATGCAGCTGCCAGAAACCTTTCTTGCTTCAGAAAAGAACAGACTAGTCCAGCATGATTTCAGCTGCACAACTGAGATCTTCAAAGAGTGTTGATGCTGTCAGAGATAAGCCCCGGGCATTAAGGAACTAGGGGGAATAGGGTTAGCCCAAAGGACTAACCAAAGGACTTGTGTAACCCTGCCATGGAATACAGTCAGAAATTTTAGTTTGTTATTTTTCATCAAAAAATGCCAGTCCCCACATGTGTCACTTGATGACTCCTCTAACAAATCTCTTCCTGGATTCCACTAGCTCACTTCATCTAGTTCTTTGGTTAGCCATCAGTGTCAATCATCCTAAACTACCCTGACATGTAGCCTAACCTAGGGCTACAGGCTTCAGGCTTTCAGTCTTGCTGGCTTCCAGGGATGAGAAGTACTCATTCTAGGAAAACCAGCTTCCACAGCAGCCTGCATGCAAGGGCTAAGCTCTAACACCCCTGTACCTGTTGAGTTGAAGTGAAAATACATCACCTTTACCTCCCAAGCTGGACTACTTTTGTTCAGACTAGTTTGTAAAATACCCCTACAAAATTATTCAGCCAACATCTCACCTTGTCAGTAGTTTTTCACATCTACTTATCCATGAAACAACTGAAAGCAAGGTACTGAAAAAACCCTCAATGTTCCTCTGTCCAACACTCTGCTCCTACTGCAAAATATCCCTTCCTTTTCACTTCTTGTGTCCTGTACCAGTATCCCCAGGCCCCATCACGTTTGCTACCTCACAAGTTGCTGCCCATAAAGAGGGAGAAAACCACGTTTGAGCCTGTTTGAGATCTCAGACAAGCAAAAGATAAGGCACCAGATCTCCTTCCCTTGCCCGTAGGACTCAAAGTCAGGACTTTGACCTAGCAAACCAAATAATCATGAGGACAGAAACAGAAATGCCTCACTACTGGAGACCTTCATCCCCTCTGCCTGACAGGACACCAACCAAAGGGTACAGGAGTGACAAGGAAGAGACAGGGCTTATCTCAGGAACAGCACATTCATACAGAGATGGTGCAATTACACATGCCTCATTTCCTAATGAAACTGGGCTAAAACTCATAAAACATGCAGAACTCTTCAATAATACAAGTGCTATTTTCAGCTAAGTTTTTTGAGACATTTAAGTCAATCTGATTTTCACATAATTTTTTTTTCCCCAAGGAAGAAAAGTTCTTTACTTTTCCTTTGCTGCCTGCCTGCAGAAGTGATCAAGAAAGAATAGATTTTAAACATCACATGCTGTAAACTTTGAAAGGGAAAAAACAAAGCAATGTAACCCTCTTCCAAACTTAAGTTTTTTGATCAGAGGAAAATTCGCTCAACTCAGAAAACAACAACAGATACAGCAAGCTGTAAAATTTTTTAAGGTGAAGCAGCAACTCACCAATCTCATTTTGTTAACCATCCTCAAGACCCAACACATGCACTGGAGAGAATTTCAAATCTTAAAATACTCAGATTATGTGATACTAAATAAATTCTTACATTAAAGGAAAAAACAAAGTAAATAAATTCTTTAAAGCTGCATTATTGTGGCCTATAATTCCATAGTAAGGCAGGAACTTGGTCACTAGCATCTAGCAAGCCAATGCACTGACTGACAAACTTTACCAAGGCCCATTAAGTAGAAAATACCATGCCAAATCCTATAGTTTCAGAAAAATCATTCCTCTTATCCTCTCTGTGGCTGGAATCACACTGGCAGGCTGTGGCTGCTCAGCTCCCCAATAAACCAGGAAGGCAAGAAATATTGTAGATGTCATCTATCTATCTATATCTATACAGATATATAGCTCCCTTTCTACACACACCGGGACTACAAGACATGGGGCATTCTGCCTAATTATTTAAAAGAAAATTTGTTGACCTCAGCAGAACTAAACTTCAGGTTGTCTTAGTGTCTGGAACAGAACAAGGACTTCAGCCTCATCTCTACCTAACACAAACCTTTTGAGCAGCCTTGCTCATTTAACACAATTGATATTGTGAAAACCATTTCTTGAGATGGGACTTGGAAATACAAATCCACTCATTTCTTGAGTGGATTTGTATTTCTGTTGGCAGAAAAAAACCACAATCCTTTTTTCTAATATTTTGACAGAAGTAATATTTTGACAGTGTTATCTAAGCACAGCCACCAACAAAGTATCTGGAGTAAACTAGAGTTTGAAATCACAGTGCCTTAAATCCTGGAGATAGCAGGATTTGATTAATCTTGTCATGCTGTAAGACACTAAAAAACATAAGGACACTTATAATGAATCAAAGAAACTGTTTTTGTAAGATGGCTTATAAAACTATTTCTGAATGTAAAATTTTAAAAATAGCAAGCTACAGATAACTGTATGAACTATTATTCCTGCAGAGCAAAGGTGCCTTTCGTAACATGTTAAATCACAATACACAGAAATACTTCTAAGTATATTCACTTAGCTTGAGGTTTTCCCCCAGTTTCTGGTCAGAATGCTATAAGGTTTTGGTTTATTTCATTTACATACTGTATTTGCCACTGGACATTATCTGATCAAAGAATCATTTTTGGACTTCTCCAACCAATTTCATTGCTCCACCAGAGGAAAAAACTGTAACAATTCAGGAAGAAATAAAAATCAGCAACAGCCCTCTGACAAAATACCAGAATGATTTTAAAAATCTGAAATTGAGTTTGGAGAATCACCATGCCTATGGTAAAGTTTTACTAACAATCTGAAAACTCACATTCCATGGAGTATAAGAAGTTATTCATGAATCTTATTTTTAGTAAAATTTTAATAAAAGTGATGCTTTTCACATTCTGAAGAGCTAAAAATACAGAAAATTATTTACATTTTATAACAATAAAAATGTACAAATTACTATACAAAATGCAGTACCATGTCATGAAAAACAAGTTTTTGAAAGTTCTAGGTGTTACGACATTACTGAGTCTATATTTTCTGAAAAGATACCACTTTAAAGACTAAGTATCCATAACTGAACAGTGATTTACTTCAGATTAATAAAAAATGCTTTCATGACAATTATGACTGTCATTACTTTTAATTTTGGCTGATACAAATATAACCTCATAATAAAAGCTGCTGAATTTATAAGAAGTCAAACCCAATATATACTCTTTCCCTTGAGGTTTTTGCCATAGAAATTTTCAAAACGAGAAAAGTATAGAAACTTCTTTTTAAGGAAATAAGCCTGGCAAGAAGTAAGTTCCCCTTTTATAAACCCCTATATTTGTACACAATCAGACAGCACAGATGTTTACAGTTATTTCAGAATTACACATATGGCAAAATCACTGTATGCTATCTGATACACGTTTTAGAGTGAAATAATTCAGCACAAGCTGAACAGACAGAATGGCAAATTTCAAGTCACATTTCTAGTTGAAACACGCAAGCACATTCTGATACACAAAAGGAAATCTGACATACTTTTATTTTAGAAAAATATGGGACATCATATTGTACAGATGAAAAACATAACAGATCAGCTCAGACCCTTAACTACTGCTTAAATCATTGGAAATAGTCACATCTGTGCGTTTGGGTGCTCGAGTTGTAAAAAGATGCTGATTCACAAGCTTTGAGGATGGATGAATAGGAAGCTACCAGCACTTCAGATTGGGTGATCACTGCAATACCTGGAGTATAATTTAAATCACATATTGGGTGTAATTCTGATAAAATGCATGTTATTGAATGTATTAAGACTAATGCAAGCCCGTCCATTATACCATGACCTTCAACAGCTGATAGCTACTGATTTCAAAGCCACCCAAAGGAAGCCATCAGTTCACAAAGTATTGTGACTTCAATGGATCTACAGTGGTTGTTGTACTGGCAAATGACTGAAAAACGCTTTGATTTGAATGCTGACAGCTTTTACCAAATGTTTCAGGATCATTCAGTTACTCTTAAATGGCAACTGTGTAAAATGCTATTTCTAATCGAAAGGGAAAAAAACCCCACAACAATCAGTTCAAAGTAATATAAAGAAAAGCTACTGAAGTGCCCAAGCTGTTCTAATGTTCATCTGAACCCATGACTCTGAAAAAGTGAAGTATCCTGTTCTCAAACATGTATGGTCCATAGATCTCATGTGAAATCCTTTGTTACTCTCACCCATGAGTGTACTGTATGATTAGTAGAAAACCTTTAGCAGACACAAAAAAATGAAAGATGAAACTTGCAGCAAGAGAGCATGGCAAACCTGAGAGATCTATTAGTGCATAAATCCGCTTAAAAACTAAAAAGATAGAAAGAGAGAGCTAACAAACTACAATAAAAGTTATGTCTTTAAAGCAGTAAGTTATAACAGGGTGGGAAATGTTTAATTTGCACATATGCCTGCAAAGGGGTAACTATCTGAAAATAAAGAGTTGGTATTTTTCACAGCATCAGATTTATGGTAAAAAGCCATAAATAGTAGTTTTTAAGATTATGCTTTTCCCACCCTGGCAGAGAATAAACATGAATTTAGAAGCACAGTAGAAGTGAAAAACAAAGAAGAGGAGAGATAGAAAGCAGCAGAGAAAGACAGAAAAGGTGAATACAGAGCTACAGAAGTGTTTATTGAGCATGCTACAGAGGTAAGCAGAGTACACACAAAATGAAATTAAACAACCATCAAACCTCCCAACTTTGTTAGAAAATTAATTTTTAATTGTGCCACTTCCAAACTATACTGAATTTTACAATTCTAAAGATGTAAAAACTCAACTAATAGAAAATATACATGACCTTTTTTCTTCTACATAGATAACAGAATCTATGAATCTTTAAACTAAGTACATCAATTTCAAAAAGTATTGGTCATTTAAACAGAATCAAGGTAACAGTTCAGACTGTCAGTGAACTGCTTTCAAATTAACTGGATCTGCAGATTCTGAGCCATGTTTATAGTAAAGTCAGATCAATTTCTAAATACAAAATATTTCGAAGAGATTTATTAAAACTGAATATTACAATGCAAGGTAAATTAAGACTAAAGGCACATAAACTTTGGTCCCACCTGGTTGTCAGTTTTAGAAAACTGCCACAAAATTTCCTGCAAGCATTTGCAGCAAACTTTCTTCATCATTGAAAAATACATGCACCATTTCCTGAACTAGCTTGACCAGTCTGTACATGCTCAGAAATCCACAACCATATTCCATATCTTAATTACAAACTAAAGATGGCAATATATATTGAAATGCACGTAAGTCATGTCAACTTCAAAAACATCTACGAAAAATATTCAGCCACAAACAAGACATTACTTAGTGCTGACATTTATATGATACATCCCACAAGAGTGTGTACAAAAAGGTTAAGATTCCACAATGCTTTTCACGTAGGGCTCAAAGTCACAGAAGTCACTTTTTGTCCTTTAAGAAATTAATATTCTGTACCTTATTAATTTTAACTAATGCCTACATTCATAACTGAATCTAGACCAGAACAATGAAATACAAAAGGCTTTTTTTAAAAAAGAGCACAAAGCAAAAGTAGCAAAAATCAAATAAAATCATTTTACTCTTTCAGCGTAATGCATCTCATCCAATTAAAAAGAAAAATAAGTGACAAGCCAGCAGATAAAGAAATCTATCAAGCAGGAGAAAACAAAAACTTAACCTTTTTACACACCCCTGCCTAAACATATTTAAATTATCATGTAACAATGTGCCCCAGACAACCAAATTTGCTTTTTACTACTTATGCAATTCCAGCAGTACTAATTTTCCTTTTTAAGGCACGTACGTCAACTAAGTTGAAAAATGTGGTATTAACTTGAAATCTTTTAAACAAAACAATGGTTTTTCTAAACAACAGTTGAACAGTTGAACAGCAGTTAGTATCACTGCTTTTTTTTTTTTTAATTTTTTAAAACAATTGAGGAATGATAACAGCATGAAAAAAAAATAAAAATACAGAAGACAAACTCTGGTCCCGACTTTCCTGAACAGTCAAAAGGTGACAACACCAAACAATGCAATACACCTTCATTCTCTATCTGCCTTTTTAAATAGTTGACTTAGAGAAAGAAACTCTCAGATGGTGACTTTCTCCCAGATTGTAATTGTGGAGATCAATCAATGCCTGAATAGCTTCTTCTACTGTTGACATCTGAAGAAGTGCCATCTTGTGATCTCTTCTGAAACAAAGTAACGGAATTAGGAACTTGAACACTACAGGGGTTGTTCCTAATGTTTGCTATCTGACACGTACTTTTCCTTAAGAGGTGCTGCAAAACTCTTTTTTACAGCTATGTGCAGAAAAGGTACTTACTGAAAAAATTTAAATGCTTTCACAGTGCCTCCAGTGTTAGCAAACAATGTGCGTAGATCCTCTTCTGCTACCGATGGTCTACAGACAGGAATAAAATAAGCATAAGCAGGAAATCATTAGTCAGTTCAGTGTGCTGTGACTCACATAAATATTATCAGCTTACTGACAGTGAACACTTACGGAATATTGGACAGATGAAGTGTTGCAGAAGGAGGGAATATATTTTGAAAGTTTTTTGAACCAGGTTTCTTGAAGCGATGCAAAGGCGAATTACCAAAATCTTTAGTCAGCCCTTGGTCATCAAGCCCCTCTCGAGGTAGTTGTACTGTCTGATGTTTAGAAAGGGTGACCCGAATAATCTTTCCATACATTTTTTGTCCATTAAGATGGCTCATGGCTGAAAAAGACAAGTTTACTCAATTGAGTGCTACTTTTCAATAGCTTGTGGTACATCACACAAGCAAAGAAGAAAAACACTCAAGCAAATCAGAGGGTCAGTGTGCTAAAGGACTGGAATCAAGAACTAGGTCTGCAGATTCTTTGTCAATATTAAATTTTATTTAGGGTTCATCACATTTGATTCAGCTGTTGAATTCATTTAGGGTATTCATTCAGGTGCAGACCTTCTGGAACACAAGTGCATGCAAAAAGATTTTGGATCTGGTGGATAACCAGGATAAAAGACAGACTGACAAATATAAACACATTTAGTTCACCTAATCTTACACAGCCTAAGTACTCAGACTAATGGGAATATAAACAGAAAACTAATCTTACCCAGCTGTGACTGGTTTCCATCAGCCATCTGTATAAGGGCACTATCTTTCTTATTGTATAAAATCTTCACACGCTGCACATCACCATAAACACCTTTTCAAAGTCAAAAGTAACCCAAAAAGAAGAAGTTCATTTTAAAGCCAGCCACCTAAGTAATGTATTTTGACATATCAATGGAACATTCAGACAGCAACAAGATCACTCACTCCAACTCAACACACTCACAAATGAATAAAGGAGATAAAGATTTTGAATAGTGAATTTTGAAAAGAATAATTTCTGATAAACCCTCAAAGCTATGTGAATGATATAAAATTAAAGACCATGCAAAATATATTAGCATGCATTAAAAGAAAATCTGTGTCTATGGAGAGATTTAAACAGCAAAAGAAAAATAGCAAAAGATTTACTATTCAACTTTAAGCCAAAGTGCTAGCTACAAATAAGAATTAAAGTGAAACAAAAAAAAGAAAACCAACCAAACAAAAACCATAAAAACAAAACGAAATCAATAATAAAAGTATAGTGCTAACAATAACATACCGAAGAGGGTAAACAGACTTTGGGGCGTAACCATCTTTAGAAGGAGAGAAGAGCAAGCAGCGTAAGACAAGAAGAGAGAAGAGTCGAGGAAGAGCGGAGATGAACAGATCATCCATAACGAAGGGTGGTTCCCGCAGAATGGTGAGGTGGTCATGGATCATGGTTTCAAGGCGGTTAATTGGGGCAAGTTGGTCCGAGGAACATTTTGTTCAAGCACAGAAGCATGAACATAGGGAATGAAGACAGGGAACGTAGACAAAGACGAGGAGAGGGTAAGACAGGGAAGGGCACGGGAATTTGGGTAAAGACAAGGAAAGGGAAGTTGAACACACAGGGAAAAGGATGAAATGGGGGAGGGAATACAGCAATGCAGAAGAAAAAAAAATAAGGAAGTGGGGACAAAAAAAAAATAAAATATAGGTCAGTACATAGGAAATGCAGGAATTTGGTCAGAAAATGGTTGGTTTATGTACTGTACAAGAAAAACTGAGTAAAATGTAGTCACCCAAGACAAATACGGGTAAAGTACATTCATATCAAGAGTAAACTACAGCATTTCATCTCAACATGAAAATAAATTAAAAAAAGCATGCAATAGAAATTTTAAAATTTAAACTTTAACTGCGTAAGCATGGCTGGTTATGAAATGCAGGCAAAATATCTTTCAAAATGGCACTCTGATCTAAGACATTTTAACATGCAAGACTGTGGATGACAAAACAGTACTAGATGATAAAAAAAGCATAAAGTAAAACTGTGACAGAGGCCAGTTAAAAATGGAGCAGCTAGACTGATACAAACTTCCCACATTTCATACCAGCTTTCACAGCCATCAAAATAAATGTAAAGGACAGTAAAAATGCAAAACTAAATTAATCCCTTTAGATTTCAGAGTTAGCAAGAGAGATACAGTTAAGGTGAAAATGCTTTGCCACCACTTTTTTTTTTAAGACAAATGAGTAACTGCAAAGAAAAAAAATTACTAAGAGAGACTGGAAGAGTGCCTCGTCAAGATCTTTGGGAGAACCTTCAAAGAAAAATGTGTTAGAGTAGTTCACATAAATTAAGACTCAAAAATGTGAGATACAAGCATGAAATGAAACAGCAAACAATAGAAACAAAACAGAAATTCTAGTTCACATGATTACAGTTACAAAAGAAAGAATAGTTGGTATTCAAACGTATAGTAGTTACCAAATTTTTCTTAGAAAAAATAGGTAGCTGACTATCAAAGGATATTTTAAGTTGTTAGCTACCTAGAAAAAAAGAATGTGTTTAACAATGGCTTTAAAATAAGCTTTGGCGATTATTAAAAAACCAGCAAAAATATTTTGAGCTTAAAATCCAAATGTAAGAGGCCAAATGCGAAGAAATTATAAAACACTGACAAATGAAGCGTGACTTAAGAGGGAGGAAAAAAAAAGTAAAATTATTTCACTTACCTCTTCATTTAAATTGCTAACCAGGAGGACTGTATTGCCACCAGCTGAAACTCCAGGCATTCCCACACGACCAGCAGCAGCAGCTGCAGCTGCAGCAGCAGCATTTGGAATGGCCAAAGGACTCAGAGCTCCTGGAACAGCTGCAACAGGAAGCCCTAATTTTAAAATAAAGCATATTTTACGAAACACACACAAGTCGTTTAAAAACACAAATTCCTATATCAGTACTAGTGCTGCATACAGTGCTGCATACACCCCTCTACACAGCAGACAATCCCACTGTAAAGTACATACAAAGGGCTGTGAAATGGGTTGGTATATTAACATAAGAGAAATGCAGAAAATTTTCTTCAGATCAAGTCTGCAAAATTATGAGGTGTAAAAAGTACTTTCTTTTCAAGTAACCATTACTGTGCAGCAAAACTGTTTCCACTGCACTCCAGAATGCCTGAAGTGTCTAGTTTATCACAATGGTCTAAAGTAAATGTCGATTAAATCAGTAAGAATAAATACTAACTGTGCTCTCTGCATCATTGTATCCTTATTTCCCATCATAATTTGAGAGACATTCCTCACTTCAAATACCGAACAGAGCAGTTGGCCATATGAGAAGAGGTTTATGCACCTCTCACAACCTTAGCATGAGGTGGGGAGGCAACCTTCTAAATTCAAGACTCAGCATGCTCTGTGGTTTTAGTAATCCAGTTCTCTGAAGAAGCATGTTACCCTCAGCTCAAGCTTCAGTTGTGCTTTCACATTTTCTTCTTCAAGTAAACTCAGACCCTGCAGAGAAACACTGATTTTGTCTGCTCAAGTCCCTGGGTTATCAGTTGAGTGTGCTGCTCCCAGGATTCATGAAAGGTTCTTGTGATACATATGCACTACACATAGTTTATACAGGAACAGTTTTATCATACTTGATCAACATGGAATTTGCACATCATGCAAGGTTCCGTAAAAGAGCACTGATGTATCAAAATACTTTTCCAGGACAGTAAGGCATGACAGACCCCCACCTGAAGGAAATACAACTTATTTTATACTAGGTCAATAGCAATCACCTAAGTTTTAGAAAATGTCAAGCTACCAGGTCTTAATAGAGAATATCCAGTCTTCTAGTATGTCTAGACGTCTCTCCCTGGTAATTGAATACTTCAAGGCAGTCCAGCATTTTTAGAAATAAAGGAGTCTAAAGAAGACTAGTGAAGTTTTTATGGTTCTTTCCATAGCTGGGCACAGCACCGCCAAGTGAGTCATACTTTAAGAGGCAAAATTCTACACAGCATCAGACTCTAACAAGGACGTTCTTTGGTCCCACTGAACAAGTTAAAAAACAATGATTAAACACCATTCCTATAAAAGTATTTTCAATTATTACCCTTCAAAATTGTCAACAAAAATCTCAAAAAGGGGCATTACTGGAAAGTGCCAACAAAGAATGCCAGCAGTGAGAGCAAGGGATAAAGCCGTGTGAGCCCTAAGCACAACAATGTATTTCCAGCTGTAGTATTAAACAAATATCTAAATTGTGAGTAACTTATATCAGTATTTGCTTTTTTTAAGTAGTTCTTATATAAAATATTTTGTTTGTTGTGGTTCAGTACAATACAGCTGTTGTTTATCCAAAGCTTTTTTCTGTGACATCTGTAACTTTTTTTGGGGCGGGGGGGAGGGGGAAGAGGAGGGAGACTATATGTAGTTTCATATGTGAGGTAATAAACAGAAGAAAAAAAATTGCCTCTGACAATTCATCTGAAACCAGCTCATTTTGTCCACTAGTAATTTTCTCCTTCTTTCAAAAAACATTAACACTCATTGAATATTGTCCAGGTTACAGTCTCAAAGATTTCCAAAACCTTATTTTATCAGAGGTGAGGATGTAGTAGATGAATGAGTGATGACGCATGCAGGTTAGTTCATCTATTTGATTGATATGTTTTTAACTGATTACTTAGTACAGATAGATCTCAATTTTTTAAAAGGTCAGACACAAATTACAAAGCCACAGCAAATAGCTGTGGAACAGAACTCTTGGTCTGCACTCTCCACTGCACTTTGATTTGCCATTCTGATTTAAGCAACTGAAAGTTTAATACACAAAAATAAGAAGTGTGTCTATCATGAATCAGTTACCATGTAACAGTGCTTTGGACTTGTATGAAACTATTTAGAAATGTTAGTTACTTTGACAACATGATCAATTAGTATTAGAAATCTCTGTCACTAGTCATTTTAGTTTCCAACAACTACAAATAATAGGGTTTTGTTTTTTCAAGGACACAAATATAATATACCTTATTTCTAGCCTTTCCTCAATGAAGTTAAAATACAGCATGTCACATTATTTACTCCCTCTCAGCTTATCCTGTTGTGTGACGTCTGAAATGCAAATTGCTAATGCCATTTTCATAGTAGGCAAATTGAAGCTATACCAAAAATATATTATGAACTTCCATGAAAACCACAGGCACAGGTAATCATCTTAATGCAGGTAAAACTGACCAAGAACTGGGTTTATGAACCTGTTATGAACCCTTTTCATGGCTCTGTGTCAAGTAATCACCATCACTTGTACTGACTCCTTTCTGTCCTGCTTCCTTCGGGGAGACAGCAGTAACAGCTTACAAAGCCCCAAGAGTTACATCATAAAGTTACATTTACTAAAATGGAGCCTTAACTTCATCCAGAAGGAAACAGAGATATGTTTGGTTTAGAATTAGTGCAGATTTAAGCACCAAGACTAACATCCTGGCACTAAAACTCAAACCACAAAACTGTGTTGAACCTAAATCTCACTCACTTCTGACATATGGATTACAGCATACTTTTAGAAAGCCAACCACAGAAAGTTGCACCCAAGTTTTGTACAAGTTTGCAGCATATAAAAGTGTAACATAAGCAAAAGGAAGAAGTGAGTCCTTACTGCATTTTCTGTCAGCTGCAGCATGATATACATACATATAAAAAATCAGCTACAACAAGAATTTTTACAAGAAGGCCACAGGTCCATCTCATGGTATTCTTTTTGAGCATGCAAAAGAACCTGAAGAACAGCACACTAAACTCAAAATGGAGCTCCACTCTTTCATGGGGAAATATGCCCTCAGAGAATCACATGTGAATAAAGCACAGCAGACACTCAGCATATGCTGAAGACATCCTTATCAACATTACAGAAAGAAGTTCTATATAAACAGAAGGAAATAAAGATTGAAAAAAAATGACAAGGGAGGTTGCTGTTACCATTCTGCCATACTTAACACATCAGAGTTTCCCAACCTCCATGACTCTCTGAACTTTTAAGACTTCTCACACTTCTCTTAAGTATCTGAATAAATGCAGCTATTAATTGTATGCACAAGTTTGGTATTTTTCTATCCTTTGTCCTCTTATTTACATAATTTCTATCTTGTGCCTTTTTACACAGTAAGCAGCCCAGAATGAGAATTCTGTTCTTCCATATTCAAACAAACACCATTCCCATTTTGACAATTATCCTAATGACTAAGGCATCAACAGTACTATGGAGTCTTTCTGTAAAATTTCAGCTGCAGAACTCAAATTCTGTAAAAACAGCAAAAAGTCAACTAGGAAAAAATGAACAATAACAACAAAAAATCCCTGCACCATCCCTGTTTGACAGAGGATGAAGAGTTAACAATATACCAAGCTCACCCAATTGGCCATGAGCAGAATCAGAAAAGGTACCCAGCTCCCTTAAGTCTCGTTTGAAACAATGAATGTTTTTACACAAGAAAAAGCCAACATGATATAAAAACTCCACTGTTCATCAAAATAAACACAACTGACTTCACCGATGCTCTGAAAATGTTTCACAGCTGCAGTTAAACTCACTCAGGTTGTGTACCTTTTATTTTTCTACTGCTTGGAAAAACAGTGCATGTATGGAAGTCCACCCAAGGAGTACAAATGAAAATATTTAATTAGTTATCGTGACTGCCATCTTCGTAACTTTTTTAGAAAATGTTTTTAATATACACAAAAGAACGCATGATTAAAATCAAAATGTTAGAAAACTCTGTGGTTTTGCAGACAGAAATCAAGAGTATCTAAATGACTTTCAGGTGTGAAGAAGTACAAAGTCTACTAAAGTCACTTGGATAACTGCAGAAAGTACAGTAACCCGAATTAAATATATCCAAAGTAATGCAATGATCCAACCATCCACAGAGAGAGATTTCATCATGCCAAGCAAACTAAACCTGTTAATTTGATGCACACTGTAAGTATTACATACAAGGAACTATATTAGTAAGCCTGAGACTACAAATCAACTTCTCAGGAGTCAGAAAAATGTCATAACTACAGTTACATAAGTAACTGCATTTGGCACTGTTTTGTTACTCATGAATCTTTACTCTCTCCTCTCCTACATCCCTAATATTGTGGGTCTAATTAATAAGCAGCTTTACTTTGCTTTTGTCTACTTAGGAGTCATACTGCAGCCCCATGTCTGCGTTCCAGTCCTTACAGGCTGACAAAAGAATTACTAATTGCCTCAAGAGTGTTCCTACAGCACTCATCTCTATGGTGTCAAACTTCTACAGGAACACTCATCCACCTTCCCAATCGAAGCATGAAATGAGAGATTTCAATTTTTAAATTATGGGAAGTTAAAGGAGAAAAAAGAAAATAAACTTTAGCTAGCTTTTTTATGAGACTTTAGATTCTTACAGTATCTTTCACGTCCCAAAACTTCTGCTGTAGCTGCAAGTGATACTGAAAATGTAAAGTCAAGCGCTCTGAAATTTGGGGGAATTGGCTTTTTATGTACTTTACAACTGGATTTGAAATGTATCCTTCAAGTAACCTGATTTCAGATAAGGGGTAAATACAGTGCAACATTCAGTAGCCCCAGCTACAATACAATATTTATCTCTTCCTGGGCTCACATCATTCACTAAGTGCCTTCTATCTTTCATAACAGAGAGCACAGGCCCCTCTTTCCTACATTAACTTAAACTTACTTCAGTTTGGCCCAGACTGTACAAAAACCCATGAAATCTATGTTGTTCTTATGTTTTCTTCAGAACAAAAATGGGAAATTATGAAAGAAAAAAAAACATAAGAAAGAGACTAAGTGGGAAGAACAATGATCACAACATAATAAATCAGCTTTTATAAAAGTAATGATTCTATATCTGAGTGCTGTTACATTTTAAAGAGTGAAAGGTGTTCTCACCAGAAACCAATCTGACAGGAGTAGGAGTACACATTGATTATTTTGGTAATAGGCAGAAGACATATATTTGTACCTTTCTCAGAGCATTTCACCAACTTCTGATGAACTCAAAGGCTGACAGGATATATAGAACTCATATAACATAGCACTACAAGTGCAACTACAGATTTTTTTTCTTTTATTCACAGAAACTACACATAGCATCATAGGGTTTGGGTATTTTAAGCAACGAGCATAATCTTTCCTCTTTGAAGGAAACCAACAAAATGTTAGTTTCATAATCTGATATTAAAAATAAGCATTAGCATGAAGAAATCATGCAAGTCATGTGAAGTATGTCTTACAAACTAGGTGGGAGGGGGGCAAGGTGGCTACAGACAGGAACATATGAAAGAAAGAAGGCCAGATTTCCTTGTATCCCTTAAGGGATACAAGATGAACTAACTTGACTTTTTATAATACTTTGTGCATTTGTCATTTTGTCTTCAAGTTCTCATTCATTTTTTTGCAGTACTTCCAAAACCAATACAATTATGTTACTATACAACTCAGATCACAATATAGACTGAACCCTGAATGGGCCTTTAGATTATTTAACAACTATTTAAGTTGTTAGAAGGATGACTGAGTATTTTCATGAAGTGGCTTTGCAGTACAGAAGAAGAATGTCAACATCATACCTAGAAGAGAGGTCTCCTTTGCAAATGCTGCAGCAATAGCTGGGTCCAGCGTTGGCTGTCCATCACCAGATGGAAGGTCAGGACGAGTGTAGTCCCTGCTTTTATCGTTGTTGTACTTGACATTCAAATTCACCAATTTGGAAAAATCAATTCGCAGGGTACAGCAAGCATTATAAATATTTTGACCATCTAAGGCCTGGAAAAAAGATCACAATTTATTTAAAAGACACACCATACCACTTGGTTGCACAAGGTTTGCATAAGCTGGGACAAGATGACTGGCATGCACTACATATGAGCCTCAGTTAATTGTCTACAGATGAGTCATTAATAACTTAATATCCATAATTTGGCAAGAATACTTCCAGTACGGAGGCAACGCTCTGAATTAGCCAGTTTCTCAGACAGAAACACTGGCACTCTCATCTCTCTGTGGTATACCAAACTACTGGTGTTCAAATATTTAAGTCTGCTGGTTATGCTAAGAGTACTCATCATTTACAATGAAAATGGGCTATTTTTAATGCTTAGAATATCTCCATATGCATCCAGACATCTCCAGACAAAACCTTCTTCATTAGCAGAAGCATGGCAGTGTGATGTGCTCTACTCTTGCTCATTCTCAGTTACATTCTCCACTCCTGGCTAGACTGCTGCATTATACAGAACCTGAAGTTCCCAGTCTTCACCCAAGGAACCTATAATGATCCAACCTGAGGGTGGTGATGAAACAAGTATCAGTGGAGCCACTATCTGTTTTCTACAGGAAATGAGTTTCTTACAAAGCAAGAGGAGCAGGAATGAGGCGTTTCACTAGCTGCTCATTCAAACAGCAAGAGATCCCACAGGGCTAGAGGCTTGTACATTCTTGTCAGTGTCACTGTTCTCTCAGAACCTTCAAAATACATAGCATCTCTCCTTAGTACTTACATCACTTGAGTTTTTCCAAATTTAACTTCCTTAATAAGTCTTCAATTTCTATTAAGGCCACATTCTGACTTCCTGTGAAGAGGGCCGCTGGAAAATTAAACTTCTCCATTATCTTCTACAGTAACTTGTATGGAAAACAAATTGACAACCTTCCTCTTCTACCATGTGTTTGATCGTGAACTCCATGAAACCTAATTGCAGCCACCACATCATCTTGCCTCTACTTCCAGATATATTTAGACTTCCAGATGTATTTAAACTGAGTATCACCTGACTGCTTCTTTCCTTTAGGTATTTTTGTTCTGGTGGCACTTCATGTTTTATCACAGCGGCTTAATTTGACAGTAAGGCCCCACTATCACTCTGACAATGACTGTACATACAGGAGTCACTGATTCAATGAAGTTCAGTCATTCACATACAAGCCTCTACAAATGAACAGGTATAAAAACATGCAAAACTGGAGAAACAAATATATGCTGGGTTTTTTTTAAGACCAATAAGGTCCCACAAGCTTGAATCAGTTTGTCTGAAGTCAACAACAGCAAGAGATTCTTAGATTCCTTTCACACTTTTACACAACTCATCCTTTTTTATTTGTAACTTCTTTATAATATGTTCCTAGAATTACACTGACAATTATCATACGACTACAATTCCATTTCAAAGACATCATTTTTCCATTGAATTTCCTCATAATATACATAACTGAAAAAATAAGGTCAAAAGATGTCTACAAATACTTCCAGACTGCTTTTCAGTAGATTATTTCACAGGACCACCTAAATCGAACTGTAAATCATCTCTTCTCTTCTCTCTTGTTTTCCTCAATAGCACGAAAACTTACACTTTGCTTTCTGAAAACAGATTTAATTTTTTGTGATTCCCTGTCTTGACCATCTCACAGTTCTTTACTCAATGCCCAGCATTTCATTTGGTGATCGGGACAAAAATGATCACCCGCCACCACTTAAAGTCTTTATTTCAATATAGTCCTCCTCATTCTTTACAACAGAAAATTAAGCCCAGTTTTGTCTTTCCTCTACAAAGAGGGAAAATTGCCAACTTAGCCTGAGGTGTGAGCTTTTCACTTCTCTGAAGTTCTCAGCTAGTCTGTCATCTACAGTCAGTAGGCACTTTCTATGCTGCCAAGCAACACTTAACCAGCACATCAATTTTAATCAGCCTTCCTCAAACTCAGACTGCATGTGAAGGTTTGAAAATATAAATTAATTCCATTTATCTCTTGAAAATTATAATAATAATAAAAATCTCACCTTCCCCTTTGGTTCAACTTTTCTACTGCCATAAATGTTAACATATCCCATTCAATTAATTCAGACCATCTGGTCTAGATGACATGCTGTTGATCTTTGCCATAATTTATCCATAGGCTCTCTCCTGCTATAATGAATAAAACCAGCTACCTGTCCTTGCCTCTCCTACCCAGGATAGGAGAGTTTCCTATGAAACAAAAGCAAGATCCTGCTCACCCATCACTGCTGCAAACCTTCTTCAGTCTGGTCACATAAATTGCACTCTCTCTTCTGGGCATTTATAGCTATGAATAAGTTTAGATTTCCTTTTTTTTAGGATACTATAACTAAATACTTTCACAAATCTGTAACTAATCCACCAATCAATCATATCTTTGCGTGAATGCCTAAAAGTACTTGCCAACAACAATCCAATAGGGTTACTAAATTTGTTGCTTACAGTGAATTAATTATGCATCACCATGACATCCTACATTCTTACTTCTAGTTGACATTTTTACTATTGCAGTCTTGCATATTATTTCATCTCTGTGCAGTCTTACTATAATATTTGTTCATACAAATGTCTAAAATAGTTTAGACACAGAATCCATAAACATACTATCATTAAACACTGATTTCACATTGTATAACATTATATAATAACTTCCATTTTTTTTTTTTAATCTCAAAAAATTCACACACATGGCAGAGAAGTATGTTGCATTGTTATGGCAGTACTCTGTTAGATCCACATTTTACAAATGCTGAGAGTACAGGAATATCTCTAGCCTTAGAAGAGAACTATACTTACTTGTTTTGCTTGCTGTGCGTTTACTGGATCACCAAACTGCAGTAAAGCTTGAAACTGGTTATTCTTTGTGAATGTGATTATCTTCAATACAGCACCAAATTTAGAGAATATCTGCCAAAAACATTGTACAGTTTTATACATCTGTTTCTCCCAAACATAGTCAAGCTAAAGTGAAATTGGACTTACCTGATGAAGAACATCCAGGGTTACTGGATAGTACATGTTGTCAATAATTATTCTAAGCACTGGACTCTGAGCTGGAGTCACTGCACTCTCGCTAACAGTGGTCCCACTAATGGGAGCGTTTGATGCCTGCACAGCCGTCACTGCCTGAAGAACAGCTTGGGCCCGCTTAAAAAAAAATGACACAAGAGAGACTTTCTTAGTATTTCAAGATAATAGCTTGAAATTAAGTAGAAATATTAATATAGTTAACTCCAGAAACACAAAATAGTCCACTTATTTAAAACTCAGCTACAGACATAACACAACATTAAGTGCAGTGCAGTCTGACTCTGACAAGAGCCAACAAAAATGAAAATATCAGTCAATCCTTATGTCACATCAAGGAGGGGCTTCAAACGGCACCAATATCAATCTTTCTAGTAGAAAGCTTATTGTTCTACTAGTAAAGATAAAGAAAGTGAGGATTTTGAAGGTTTCAAGATTCTTTCATTTACAGGAAATACAACTAAACAAACCCACAAACCAACCAGGGAAAAACCCCAGTCCTACAGAAAGCAGAGGCACTTATGCTACGTTCAAAAGATTGTATCTCAGCTAACATTTCACTGCCATTTTAATTTAATTAGAAGGCTCTAATAGGAAGAGAAAATCCTAAACTAACACCTCCAAACGTCTCAGTTTTAACACAATGAAATAATACAAAAGACTAACAAATGTCAGAAAGGAGTACCCAGAGAGGTAAACTAACTGGTGTCTGTTATCCACCCTCTTTTGTGAAAAGAAGAACAAAATCCTCTCCATATATAGGGTTTTTTGTTTGTTTTTAAACACAAGCAGGATTTTAGAAATTCACAGGTAACCACATAATGATACCACAAAAACACACATCTATGTAACTACTTCGACTGCCAAAACTGACAGTATCAGAAAGATTAGATGTCTTTTTCTGAGAAAGAAAAAGTGCAGAAAAAAGGGGTTCCATTTAATACTTTCATTACAGTCACCTTATGAAGCAAAACAATACTAAACAAGAGAGACAAGTGAGCATGCCAGGTAAAGATAATAACCATCATATTAATGTATACTGCATATTTTAAAGGTATTAGAGATAATACACAATTTCATGTCTCACAACTTACATGATACTCCTCATACTGAAACATATCAATGAATAAGGAAAGTAGGGGGGAAAAAAAAGACCTGGTGAACACCAATTGGGAAAACAAAATTTACCTCTACATTTAACATTAATTATTGTAACTGGGTAAAAATGTCTTTTGATTACACTTTTTCCTCATGTATGAAACACACAATTTTCAAGATGGCCAGATACTTGGCTGAGTTACATAATTATTTCCTACTCTTTCTACAAGCACCTATCAATTAAACATCAGTCCTTACCGTGACTGGCAAGGTTTTAAGTGTCTAACTCAATGAACTACAACTCATGAAGTCAATTTTAACATATGACCCTTGGCAGCACTATCTATACTTACACATATTTCATTCCATTAAAATTAGTGTTAGAGTACATGAAGGAATACAGGACTAAACAATAGTAAATATTAAAATTCTTATAAGTATTTTGTCAAACAAGTTCAAAATAACATCTAGCATCATATATAAGTAGCCAAATTGAAGACATTTAAGTAGTATGTAACACTTCTTATTTTTGAAAAACTGAAATTAAGTTCAAAAGATCAGATACACCACCCAAAGTACATTTATTTCTAAATGTTGCAGTGTCTGCCCAGAAGGACTAAACCCATGCATTTGTGATAGGCTAATGATTAAAAAGAAGTACAGTTAGAGGACGTTCTATTCTCAATTCTCCTGCGTCTTGATAATGCACTAAGAGATACTTCTTCTGTATCAGGGTTTAAATGCTCCTCTCCATGTTCTGATGTCTCACAGGAAAAGAATTTTCATAGAATTATAAAACTGAAATGGAAATTAAAAATGGTCCCTTTCCAAACTGTTTATTCAGAACCAGGTCATTCTGAGCATGTAAGTAAAAATAATCTCTGAAGCTACTCTTACTGAGCAGTTCAGAATGACACATCTTAATGGCACGCTTCCACCAAGACCTGGCTGTTTAAAGTGCCCCCTGGTTAAATAATTTTTTCCTGTCTTCTTTTTAACTAATATACTTGCACATTTCTCCATTTTTTAATTCTATCTTTCCAGTTATACATACAAACATTCCAACACCTTCACATCTTCCTGTCTGAACATCCAGAAAAAGACAATTTCAAATGAATTTGGGTTGATGAGAAAAACTTTTTATGTGATTTGAAAGCTAAGTACCAAGTACCCAAAAAAATGCCAGACTACAAGTAGCACCTGGACTATCTTTCTGTTTTCTGTAAGAAAAAAATAATGTCCAACCACCTTTGTTTTATAGAATGCTTCATGAGATAGTAGTTACAGAATGTTTACTGCCAAGTAATTATTTCTATTATTTAGTTCTAAAATAAACTTAAATTAAGTTCTGGAAGACTTGGAATATAGGTTAAGATGGGGTAGTAATATGCATGGTGGCAAAAAAGTTGCTGAAAAGAAACACATCTTATAGGCTGAAAAGGTGAACATGTGAAGCACCAGATGCGTATCAGCAGAGAAACCAGGGGACAGCATAAGACAACACTTAAGGGAGGATGTCCATCCACTGTAAGTGAAGACAGAATTCATCTCCTACTTGATCAAAGGTAAATTAAGGTGTTAATTTTTCTTTGTAATTGACATTTGGGAGGGTGGGGAATATCTATTAAAAAAATTCGAAATATTCTAAGGAATGAGACTATTTAGAAAGACCAACAGGAAAATCAACACGATACTTGATCTGAAGAAAAATGTCTTTCAACAGATTACTCTGAAATTGCTTTCAAAGGCAACAGCTATAAGTTTACTATTTATGTGTCCTAATAGAGGACACAATTAATAGGAACTAATTTGGCACTTATGCTGTTTTTTGTATCATCAAAAATGCAATATAAGAAATTAATCTTAAAGTAACCATGAGACTTTTGGTAGGACTGAGTCTGTTATCCCTCTATAGTTTGTATGAATTGGTCACCACATTACTTTTGCTAATTCTTTTATTCTACTAAAACCAGACATATGTATCTATATGTATTTATTGTGACATAGGTCCTGGAGCAAAATGGAGAGCAAAATAGTTTTTTGTTATTAAGTACATTTGTCTCTAGAGTGATCATTATGGTATTATTCTCCAGAAAAAGCAGATCACAAGCTGGGGTTACCAGTGCTACTGGAGTGATCATCCAAAGCAGTGAAACTTAGGCCCTGGCACTAACCATTACCACCAGGGGAATTCTAATCAGCCTTGGAATCTCAGAATGTCAGAGCAAGAAAGTTCATTCTATAAACTAAGACAAAAACTTTAATTTAGAACTTTTAAATAGCTATTAAAAACATACTTCAGAACCTTTGCCTTTTGCTATTAAGGAAACATTAAGAAAATTTATCGTAATGGAAAGCTCACGTGGAAAGCAAACCCCTTTCAGTGTCACAAAATGGAACAACCATAGGTAAGACTACAGGAGTGTTAGAATGTGGACAAAACCAAATGATTCAAACACATGGCACATGAGCCAAGAACACATGCCATGCCTCATCTTCTACTGTCTGCATTTGTAATGCTGTTAAACAGTAAATATACCTGGTTAAGTGTGTTATCGGTCTTTAGTTCTTTATGATTGGAATACTGGATATAAATGGGTTGGTTACGAAGATGAGGTGTCACAGCAGAGTAGTAATTAACCATAGTGATAGCTGCTTCTTCTGTGGCAAGTTCCAAAAATGCCTGTAATTAAAAGAGGTCATTTTCAGTATTTACAAAGCAGGTAATCTTCATACCAGCCACACGTAAAAAACCCAAAGGCTTTGATAACACATTTTAACAAATATCAGTCTTCAGAAAATGTCATTCTATGCATACCAACTTTATTTGCTAAGCTACTTCATCTTCAAAAACTAACTGGTGAAGATGAAGGAATAAAAATTTACCTTCCAGCTATCTTTTTTGCTTTATGTAGCTGCCAACCATCCCTTTTCCCCAAAAAATTTAATAAAAGATGGCACAAATTCATTAAAAAATAAAGGAACAAAAGCCATTTTTTTCTTTAATACTTACTGCTTTATGACTTACTTCAATAGCATTTTAACAATATATTTTGAAATCAGACAGAAAGCATATTAAAAAACGGAAAGCAACAAATTACCTGGTTTTTCCCTTTCAGCATCAGGATGTTGGTTACTTTACCAAAAGGTAAACCTAAAGCAATAACTTCTGTTTCTGTCACTTCCCCAGGCAATTTCCTGATATGAAGAACACGAGAAGGAGCCCCATCCATTTTATCATCACCTTTGAATTTCTTGCTGTCATTACCATTGGCTGAAAGACATATTCAGACTCTATTTGAAAAGTTTACTGATATTATTAACACTTTATTAAAAATGCTTTTAAGTATAAACACAAAATTAATTTTAAGTGAGCCATCACCTCATTTGGTTTAAGTCAAATTTAAGGGTTCAGAACAAATTCTGCAGAGACAAATGCTAGTTTCATGAAAGGTACATTGTTCAAGACTTAGTCCTCTGACAAAGACCACAGCAAATCCTTTACACCTCAAAGCATCTCATATAATGACATGGAATAACATATTAATTATGTCTAACAAAGGCTCACATAAGAACTCCAACATGCATTAAAGTAAAAAACAGTTAGTGGCTACCCAGAAGTTTTTTGAAAGAAATAAGATGGTGGCGAATCATTAATAAATCCTGAAGTCTTTTTAAGAACTGCTTGCACCAAGGAACTGGACACAAAAAGTAGCAAAGTAACAAAACAAGACAGGAAGCATCATTAATGCTGGGAAAGATCAGAGCAGAGAAAGGGGATGACCCGAGGACTGCCATCACAAAAGGCTGATGTAACCAAGAGTTTAAGGACAAAGTAGAAAAATGTCCATTACAAACTATGAGCTCACTCACAGAAAAGGAAAAACCAACTAATAAACATGATGCAGCCAATACAGACAAGGGTGGGGAAAGATCCAGATAAATTTCCCTAACAGAATTAGGAAAGCATTAGCATCAATGTATAAAACACCAGAAAGACTATTTAGAATATTCTCCAGAAAGTTTGTGAAGGACTACAGCAAAATTCCAACTTCAGTTCCTTTTGCTGATACATAGCTAACTAGCTGGATCGAAGAAATCTTGCTTTTGAAAGGCCAGGAAAAAATTATTTACTTTGGTTAAAAATATGTCAGTGGAGTTAACATCAGAGTCAAAAGCTAAAGAACAACACTGTCCTAAGAATTAACATATTAATGAATTAATCAGTGCTGGAAATCAGCATGCATTTATATATTAGTGATATAATAAACAAGTGGTAAGACTTCCCTTTCTTCTACCAAAAAAGCAAGATATTTAGACTTATCTAAATGTAAAATTTGAAATATCCTATTATTTAAAACCAATGTGCCTTAGAGGCATGTCGAGCAGTAACTCCATACCCACACCCTGTACCACCACCAACCCTCCTCCAAAAAAGTCACCATGATTAAGCTTTGAAAAAGTTCTTGCACTGAAGAAGACGCAGTGTTTTCCACCTTACTACAGCAGACAAAACAACAAAAACCTAACAGCACTCAAGACTGGTAAAACTCAGCTAGCAGTATCTCCAGCTGACAAGGCTAGAATCCCTAAAATAGCAGGCATTTTATTTTGGTGGAACACAGAAAAGTAAAATTTGAAAAATACACACTGAACTAGGATCTGAAGTCTACACAGGACTCTAACTTGTACCATTTTGGCAAACATGGTGAGATTGAGCTTCCAGGTAGCCAGATTTTCACCTGTTCAAAATTATACATTACAACACTATCTCAAAGAGACAGCCAGCCAAAGTTTGTGGAAAAAATACTTCTATTTTTCACCTGAAGCTCATCACACGATTTTCTTCCCTAGTTCTCAATTTAAATCTCTACAAAAATAAAAAATAAAACAAACAGAAGAAACAAGGTGAAGCGTGACAGGCTGAACAATGCATTACAAACAAAACATTAAAAATAAACTTGCAAAGGATAAAAGAATTAGGGTGGTACTGACACATGTTCAATGCCCTTTATGCTTCAGCTTTCTGAATGATTCCAATTCACTGCTTTCAATTCATTGCAAGTTTTAAAAAATATGAAACATTACCAATCAGAAATGAGAATGTGAAAAAGTTTTCAAACTAAAGGATCTTCTGAAATTAAGAAACCTCTCATTTTTTTACATCAACAGAAAAATATTCACCATGACTGCTCAGATGAGTACTGACAGAGCTGTTTTGTCTTTTGTGTGGTTTTCAACAGAATTTTGACATATTAACCCTTCCACAGTACAATGTCCAGTAATTTACTTTTTGTTACACTAAAGCTCTTATTTAAATTAGGCTTTAGGTAATCCCAACATTTCTAGTAAAAGAATCACAGGCCAGTATACAACCACTCACATATAAGTATATTAAATGTTCCTTTAATAGTTATTTAACACCATAATTTAGTAATCACTCTATTACCCAACTGATTTTGCATCTATTAGCATTGCTACCTAATACTGGCATTTTACAGTTTTTCAACCTTTGCTGCAGTAAGTTTAAAGAACAAGCTTAAAAGAAGTATTTTGCTGTATTAAATATATGTATCTTTTCCTGTGCAGCAATTAAGAGCTTTAATTTAATTCATGTATACACACAATTTTATTTTTTACACTGTCTTAAACCTCGACTACACTAAACTTTTTTTACTTACTGTAAAAAAAAAGCTATGTAGAGAAGTGCCTGTGCAAAAACATTTATGTAAAAAAGCAGATAAATACA
Source organism: Hylia prasina (assembly GCA_013397195.1). Taxonomy (NCBI): domain Eukaryota; kingdom Metazoa; phylum Chordata; class Aves; order Passeriformes; family Sylviidae; genus Hylia; species Hylia prasina. The sequence goes on from VYXD01006830.1 coordinate 2,459,006, forward strand.
TTACAATAATATATACAAAAAATACAGAATTAGACATAAAAGAACATAGGGCAATCAGAAAACAGGGGGCAGGAGGGACAGGAAGGGAGGACTGGCTGTTAACAAGCATTCTCAATGCTCTGGAATTGCCCCAAAGAAGTTTTTAGCATTAGGGCAAGTAACCATGACAAAAGCCGTTTAGTACTTATAGGCAAAAGCACCCCTTGTACAACGAAAGCCAAACTGGTACTATTCATTAAAAAATAAAGCCTATCTTCTGAAAGTAAAATTTATGCCAAAAAATTTAACAATGGATTTTGGAAGACAAGAAATGAACGCATCAGCTGCTGAATGCAAAGAGAATATATACTTTTTCTACTTTTGGTTATCCCTTCAGCATCGCCTACCAGTAATTTCCTGTTCCAGTAACAAAGTGTGTATCACACACTAAATATGCAAGCACATACACAAGTGAACTTTTCATGACATTTGTGGAACAAATGAAATTTAGCTTTTCGGAGAGTTATTGAGAGATTCTGGCACTGTATGAAACCTCTCTAACTGTAGTCTCTTATTTGTCATTATAAATGGGACTTCTCAGCTGAAGATGCATCATTAAATTGCACTTGGGAATAGAAAATCTTATTTACAACACAGGAACGCAACTTATTCAGAGCCATTGAAAGGTGAACTTAGCTACTGTTAAAACAACAATCTCATTCTCTAACAAATTTTATTAGCAGAATCAGTGTTCATAAAGCTTAAAAGCAAAGTCAAGGGGAGCAAGATACCAGAGGAATAACACAGTCTTTTGGTAGAAATAGAGTCTATGCCTAAGCAGCAACAACCTGAAAGATCCTTCCCTATACAGCACTTAAAAAAAAAGCTGGGAGGTTTTTTTGCTGAAAACTATGTGGGGGGGAGGCCAAGACCTCACAAGCTGACTCCATAATAACTACTGCTGAAACTGCTGTTAAACTGGAGACTTACTGGCCAAGTAGCTTTTTCATGAGGTAGTTTGGATTTCACTGGACTTGAAAATCCTGATGCAATTCAAATGTCCTGCAGTTAATGCTTTAACAAAAAAAATATGTACAGAAAACAGCAGGCTACAATATTTACATTGGGGGGAAAAGTTTTAAAAAGCACTGGGAGAATGACCAAAAGACAGTATTAGTTCATTTACAAATCAAGTTATAGCTCCAAATACATAGCTTTTTAAAAAATATAAACCCCAAAAAGTTAGAAACCTAGCCCTGAATCATAGAAACATTTAGGTTGGAGAAGACCTTTAAGATTGAGTCCAACCATTAACCCTGCACTGCCAAGTTCCACTGAACATAGGAATGGCTATATCCCCTTCAGACAGCCATAAAAATCCATGTTCTGTAACAACCATAGCACTGATCTAAGTCCTCTGCATCTCTCCACCAAGGAGATGAAAAATTCAGTTTCCATGTGACATCAGACAACTTTTTCTAAACAAGACCTCACCTTTACTAATGCTATTCAAAGCATTACGCTCACATCCAAATAGGATACTACAATTTAAATATAATTGATACATAAGCCACATCCCTGTTGCACAGAGTTCCTTCAATTCAGCATAAACCAACCTGTTGAAATTGAATGCTTACAGGCTGACAAAGCCTTTAAATGGCCATAATCTGAGCAGCTCTGGTCATGGCATTTTCAGTTAGAAACTTCTGTTTTATTAAGCAAAGAAATAGGAACCTAAATAAAAAAGCAACAAAATGAACTCCAGGCATATTGTAATTCAATCACAATCATTCAAGCTATGAATGTTCAACGCAACCAAGCAGTTTTTGCAGAAAAACTGTTCTTCAAGTTCAGCATAACTCCTAGCAAAGAATGAATAGCTTACTTCCTGATAACAACAGTTTTTGAAAACATATTTTAATAAAATCCTAGAGGAGCTTTTCCCTGCCCCTTTTTTTTTGAGAAATATATAAATCTGACCTAAGAGTTCTGAGACCTTTATATAAGATGCATAATTTTTCTGTACAATAAGCTTTTTTCATAAGCACACAATCTCCTAATACAGAAATGTAACTATGTGGGTACAGCAAAAAAATTTGGATACAATATAAAGCTGTATCCATTAGTTCCTGAAAAGAAGGGAAAAAATGTAAAAATGACCACAAGACACTAGCTGTAAATCCCTGTGTATCTGCAGTAGTGAAATAATATATGAAGAAACATCCTTTCTGCAGAAATCACTCTGTTTCACAACTGCCAGTATATACCAACAACCAACTTAAAAAAAAAGGAGCTTTCAGTTTGTACATACTAAAGACAAGAAGCTTAATAGCAATAGTATTCAGTTCTGTTCTATGCAGAAAGCACTTCCTGTTTTACCTCGGCTAAATATATGCAATTTAATGTTACAGGACATGTATCCAGACAGGAAATAAGTGACTAAGAGAAAGGTAATTGAAGATAACTAGTTTACAGTTGTGGATTATGAGCAGAGGGAAATACTAAAATGTTGCACTGGCTACTGAACACAATCATCTCCCTCAACCAACCAGCAACAAACTGCAATCACAAAACTGTATAAGAGAAACCACTGTGGTTTCATTTCTGGAAAATTCTTTTCTTAAAGGAAGTTTTCCTGTACGTACCCTACCCTGATGTAAGTGATGGACTGTAGGAAGAGAGCTGTTTGTCTGATCCAGTGACCTCTCCCAGGCTCTCAAAAGCAAATAAACAGGACCTTTGCTTTAGTATGTAAATCTTCAAAAGCTGAACTTAAAAGATAAAATCTGGAATTCAAAATGTTTGAAAGAACAAGAAAAGGAGATACTAGACTCAAAAATACAAATAAAACCACACAGAATAGGAAGCTGTCTGAAGTCCACATGGTCAGTGCTAATTACACTTTTGTTAATAGGGGTTTTTTGCTGTTTATCAGACATGGGCCATGTGCAGATGAAATTCTTGACCAATCAATACTAAAACTATCTTACAAAGACTATTGCTTAAGAGCAATTTGACCTTAAATAAGTAAACACAGTGAAACAGAAAACTTAACTACAGCTTTTAACTGGCACATCTGCACATAGACTGCACCTGTTTGAAAATGCACTGAGCACTGAGTTTTCTGAGCAACTATGATAACACATTCACAGTATGGTGTAGTGGCAGCTAAGTGTTGCAGTCTAAAACTAATGCACTTCAATTTATTCCTTAAAAATATGTAGAAATACCACAGGCTAGAGTGAAATCCAACTGAAGTAGAACAACGAGTTAGCACAGCACAGCAATGCAGACAGAAATTACCTAAGTTAATAGTAATACCCACATTTTATTTCTCCCATCCTGAGATTTTATTTTTCTAAGTTTCTAAATCTGAGTATCTGTAGAATTATGTAAAATATACAATATTACTAAATTACTACACTTTTCAATCACATGTAATATACTTCTTAAAATCTTTCCAATTATTATTAATTGTAATCAATTTGCAAACTTCACAAGTAAATTACCTATGTCTAGGCATCATTAATTTTAACTAATAACCAATTTTACTTAATGCACTAGCAAAAATGGCACATCTATGGCACATCTATGTTTACTGCCCAAGTTAAATACAGCACTTGAAATATTATTAGCAGGTATGCCTCAGTGCTAAGTATTCTGTTAATACAATGAATTACCTACCAAAGTCACGCCTAACATTCCCTGCTGATTAAGTAAAAACAAGCTAGCTCAACAGTATCATTCAAAGCTCCAGGAGTTGGGTGAGCTCAGCTGCAAAATGATTTTGGAATGTTTCTACTGGTCTGCTTTAAACACAGAAATGTGAACAATGAAATTGATGGCAATTTCAACAAGAAAACCTGTCAATTCTTCTTGACTTTGACAAGCCAATTTTCATAAAACTTCCATCAATATCTTTCACTTTTTATCTACACCCCTTAAAAATTTTAATTTTTTTGTGTGTGGATTTCAGCAATGGAGTCATGGCATGAGCATCTTATAGATGCTCAGATAACTCATCCTATAACTTCCATTAAGCAATCTTCCATCTTGAACAGCAAAGGCCTCACACAAAGTTCGGCGTAAAAGTAACTCCTTTATAGAGGAAACACTTTTTCCACGTTTTAAAGATAAGAGAATTTTTTTCTTGCATTTAAAATCTGCAGAATAAACAACTGCAGCTATGTGTTTACTGAACTGAAAGGTAAAAAAATTATTTATGTACAATCATTTGCAATGTGCCTTACTAAACATTAGCAATGTCAGAATCAGCAATATTTAAAGATCCTGGTTTCAGCTCTGGTTTCTAAGAATCCTGTTACCAAATCATATGTTAGCTTAACAAAAGAGCCTTTCTAGTCATTGTGCACCAACACAAAAAAAATTAACTCACGGATATTTATGAGATTATACTCTCCAAAGAAATCAGAATCAAGCAAGATCATGGCAGAAAATAAGAACAGACTGGCAATATTTTCAAAAAAGCTGAAGGAAAACTAGCAGTAGTTAAAGGAGTAGTAAAAGGCCTGTGGTTCTGACAACACAACTTTAATATACTTATGTCAGCTGGTACTAAAAATGTCAGAAACTTCCACATGTAACATAAAAAAATAACTTCTTAAAAAAGCTTAGATATTTGCTGATCTTGTACTTTACAAGCTGTTCTCCCTTGCTACAAATTTTAATCCAGTGAATGGGATCGTTCCCTTAATATTTACAGAGTAATGTTCTGCCATACTGTCCTACCTAGTTCAGGAACAAAAATTAATCTTGTATATTTAAATATAAATGCTTAACTGAAATGAAATTCCTCAACAATAACAGTAATCAAATTTTTCCTAAACAGAGTTCAGAATTAAGAGGTAAAAGTCATCTTAATCCAAGTCCAGATTTCTGTTAAGACTGGTCTTTTACAAAAGACACAGAAAGTACCTAAAACAGTAACTTCACCTGTAGTGAATGTCAACATGACACACTATTGCCTACACAGTCTGGAGGATGGATACAGATGACAAAACTGTTTAGAAAATGCCCAAGAATCAGGCCTTTTATTTTGAGCCATGTCCAACATGCTAGCCTTTTTTAGAGAATTACTAGTGGTTCAAACCATCAGTAAGAATGCAAATCAAACATTTGTTCACCAATTTCACAAGTTTCTTTCACAGAAAAATAGGAAAGGATTCATCTGCAAGACTCCCTATAGGGCAGAGAAACCATTCCTTTTTCATGCCTTTCACTAGGAGAGAAGATTAGAGAAAGAGTATTCATAAAAGCATTAAAGTACTACAGTACCCTCACTGAATGGCAGCTCAATACAAAAAAAAACCCACACTAACAGAACTGTTCCTATGATAAAAAGGTAGGATGTTCATTTTTAAAAATCATCTTCAGCTCACCCATAATGACACATCCCTCAGTTCCACCAAAACCCCTCCCTTCCAAGAGAAGATAGGCATTTTGGTTTGGGTTAATATTTCTACAGCAGAGAAAGAAATGAGGCTGTGATTGACAAGATTTTGTTCAAAGTTTAGGCCTGCTAAGGCACTGCTATTGACAACTGGTCTCTTGACTGTTTACACTTTCACCAACAGAAGGCTCAGAGGACTACAAAGACAAACCATCTCCTTCCTCTGTTCTCCTAGCTACCTACTTAGAAAAATATCACAGGATCGGATATTGGAAATACCACAGTCAAAACCAGAATAGGCCTCCACATTCTCCAGAAAACAATGGCCAAGTCTCATAATATGATGACACTTAAAATTCTAGGAATTAAAGGGCAAGAACAAGTATTAGTTTTACATGGGCAGATATCTACAACATGTCTCATTTACAAGGGACTTAATAAATGAACCCTGAAGCCCTAGAAAATTTGGGAAAGATTCATCACTACTGTACCTTGGCTACAGAAAAAAGTTTAATTTACTGAAGTTTTAAACTCTTCTGAAGAGGAAAAAGTAATAGCGGAACTGAAACAAAAGGAGGTCATCAATTCAGACAGAAAGAATACTTGAACTCACTGGGCTTCACAACATGGTTACAGAAAAATTAACATACAGGTTTCCATTTCACATGTAACTACTTCTGAGTTTACAATCTGAACTTTTAAACTGTGCAAGTCTGGAAAAAGTACTTCCTGGTTCACAGCAAAAGGCCAGCTATGGGAGGATATATTCAGAAGCTGAACAGTGGATTTATCCTACTCTACAGGGGGTTTTTGTGCTACTTAAAGGCAGGCAGAATGAAATATGAATACAATACCAGAAAATGTCTTAAAAGTAGAATACCCAAACAAACTAGCCCCATTTTCACTGACTGCTACAGAGAATGACTTGAATTACAGTACTCAGATGTCATCTGACTGCATTCAGATTGTGGGGGTTTGTTTGTTTGGGGCTATTTTTCCACCAACCTTCTTTTCATATTAACAGAATTTATGTGAAACTTTTAATAACAGGCATCTGATACTACAGGAGCCAGACCACGACTCTGACTGCTGCTGCTAATGAGCAGTCATTTATGGTTAGGGATGCCAAAGAAACCCAAACAGAAAACCCCCACCCCCACCAAAAACCTCCCACACACAACAAGGAAACTCCCAAGAGTAAAACCCAAACCCTTAACCAGCTTAAAGAGGGTGGAAATAAAAACGAAATGGGAAGCAACATCTGTGTTAAATATATGAAACTTCCATCCCATACATCAACCTAAATGGGATCAAAACACGCATTTCCATTTTCACAATTTTTCAGGAAGAATTACTATGTAAGGGCTGCTTAGACAAGCTTTTGTATTTCTTCTTCTGAAACCTCAAAATTATAATTCTTATTTCAATTTTTTCCCTTTATCTCTTTTTTCCTTTGATAAATTAACTTGCATTTAATAACCTGGAACTAAAGTTTTATCCAAAAATATATGGAAAATTTGGTAACATTTAGGACTTGGTCCTGCCTTAATGTTCACTGCCCACCCCCAAACCCTCATGCACACAATTCCTTTCCATAGCAGTTTCTTGTTTAAGTAAAGCAAATTGATGAAGTACTACTTAATATGCAGGACTGAAGAGGACACCAAGAAAATGAAATCAAGAGGGACCTCTTTCAGAACCAGAAGGAAGTAAGAAAAACAAGGAAGAGATACAAATGTTCTGGGGTTCCAGAATGGCCATGAATGCACTACACTGCATTTCTGACATTCCAAAGTATGACCATCTCTTCACCTTTGGTTACAGAACTGCCAGTGGAAGTGGTTTTCTTCTGCTGCCACACTCCTCCACTCAACACTGCACTGTCTGCAACTGTGCAATCAACCACATGACTGATCACTAAGCTGCTCCAAGGATAAATTACTTTATTTTGTTAGAATAGTTTAATGCTGCATTAACTTACTCTGAAAGTGAATGAGCACTCCAAGAGAAGAGAGTGTAGCAGAAATGTGGATTTGGAGGTTTTTCTGCTTTTGCTGAAGATGTAGGATGAGAAAGCACAGAGCGACCCATTCTGGCAAGAACTGTCACCACAGCACCCTCATTGTAACATCAAATTGCACCCTGAATCCCAATCTATTACTAATATATTAAAATGGAAAGAGTCTACTATTAAAATCAGTGATTAACTGCTGACCCCAGGAATACAGAAAATCAGGCAGAGTAGAACAGTGAACCAGGCAGCTGAGTGGAAAGTGCAGCAACCCTGTGATGCTAAGAATCAACTCTTCCATATCTCCAAGGCAAAAGAAAAAAAAAAAAAAAAGAGGGGGAAAAAACCAAAAAAAAATTAATGGTATGGTAGAAAAGAAAAAAAGGAAAAAGCAAGACCTCTGAAATGAGCCTTCCAAGGGAACTCAATGCACATTCAATATACAGAAGCATCAACTGCAATAGAAGGTGCCAGTGTGTGCCAGTTAATGAGAAAACCTTTCTATCTAGCATCACCAGAAAAGTGATTCAAGAACAGCCACAGTCACTTTGCACTGATATTCTGAGATTCTACCACTGCAATCTCAAACTGAAGGAGCAAACTGAAGCTTCCTGCTTAGCAGTGAACCAGAACTCTCTGTTCCTAAATCCACACTGCATTATGAAACTGGCACAGTGGTCTTCCCTGTAATGCCCAGACTTACAGATGTCCATGTGTAAAGAAGTTGATGTCACACAGGAGTTGGGCTGTTTACCTTTGCCTGGAGGCTGAGATTCCTTACTTTAAAGGTAGCTGTACAAGGCAACTGTAATTTTTCATCCCATCACCCACCCACAATTTAGTGTGCAGACACCTGAAAGTTGCCTGTTTTGAGGGATTATTCTCCTCAGACACCCAAGGTTTGTAGGAAATACAAAGTCACTACACTCTAATAAAAGCCAACAGTTCACCCCTCTATAGCACAATGGATTCTTGTTTCAGTGTTCTCCCCTTATAAACAGGAAATGAGTCCAAGTATAAATTATAGATTTCTCCTTTGAAAGGGCATCACTTACCAGTAACTACCATGCTGCTCATGTTAGAGTTCGGGCTACTGAGTACACTGCCTGAAAGAAGTTCGTCAGATCCTCTCTAAAAAGAAAGAGACAGTAAGAGATTTTTTTTTCCTCTATTTTGTGATTTTTAAAGATGATACTTCCTCTTTTCAGATAACTGCAACAATTTGAAATCTAAGTAAAGAAGAATATTTACATGGCAATCTGAAATGAGAGCAGCTTAAGCACAGTTGTTTAACCCACCACTGAAATGAAGCCATCTCTGGACACAATGAGAACTGCTGAACAATAAGTTTGTCCAGCATTTCAAATTAAAATATAATTAAATGTATTTATTCTACTTCAATAACATTTAAATTAAGTTTTAATATTTTTTATACACATATATATTAAACTATTATATGTAGCTGAAACTACAAGGGAAATCTATGCAAATAGAAGTACGGAGTTTAGCTCAATTTTAACACCCCTATTTAAAAAAAAGATTTAATGTTCATTGGAAATGAAATCAGTTTTCATTTTGGGGACATCCATTTGTTCTGCAAGACACAATTCAGGGCAGGGAATTACATCTTCATTGTAGTTCTTAACACGACATAAAAGTGGGCTGCAAAAATCAGGAGGGTTTATATTGAAACCATACAAGAGAATCCTTTCCACAAATTGTTTTTAAGATGGGCATTTGACACAACTGAAGAGGCACTTCTTTTCACACCTTGTTGTTTCTTTTTTCTTTTATGCCCCAACCCTCTTCACCCCCAAGACTTCATCTCTCAAAAAGCCTAGAAAATCTTTATGTGCTCTTTCAATAAACAAAGTATTTAAACCATCCTTTGAGTATTATCTTTAACTTCTTATGGGCTCTTTCCCACTTCGAAAATATTTCTGCAGCACCCTTAAGACTAATCCAGATCACTGCTAAAATGGTAATGAGGAAAAAAACCCATTTCTACTCATCCTTATTAAAATAAATGGATTTAATTCTGTTGTGGACACTACAAGAGAATCAAGAATAGTTAACGAGTATGTTTTACAGGGCACTTCAGTACTTCATAATAATTTCATCTGAGACTATTACCTTCATAGACAGCACAGCTGAAAGACTTATTATAATCAAACCCTTACCTTTCTCTCATACTGCACTATATCTGGGTCCACACAGAAAACAGCATGTTAAAAATTATCTAAGTTTTTATATGGCACACACAGAGCCATTAAAGCTTACTTGGTTTTCAACATCAGCTCTGATGAATCTATACAGTTTATCGAATGCTTTAAGCTTGTAAGGGTACATAGGAAGCAACAAAGCTGTGCCTATCAAACCAGCAAGAGTTCCATTAAGATTGCATCACACCTAATACAAAGATCAGGTAGAACCATGAGAAGGAACATGTTTTATCCTTTTCAGTGTACAGATGCATTTCTAATCAGATATAACTAAGAAAAAATTAGCTAGATAGAACTGAGAAACAACACAGGTAGGTTACAGAAACTCTCTGTTATTCTAACTACATTGCTTTCTACTACTGATGTAGTATGCAGGTACTCAGTATAAGTTGAAACATACACATTCTTTCTTTTTCATGTTCTATTTTTTCTAACATAATATTGACAAGGGTAGAATGTTGCCAAGTTGAAGATTAACAGCAGCACTGTTACTCAGTAGTAAGAGCAGTTTTTGCTGCTTGCAGTACCCATCTAGACAGTCCCTGTCTGCAGCTTGGCCAGCTCAGCTGAACTGGCAGAAGTAGCAGCAGACACTGAATCTGTTCATAGTTCAGCTGATTAAGATCATCCAGCAGCGTTTTCCCCTCTTAATATGACAGGCATTAATTTGCAATGGTACACCAATTGCTACAAAAAAAGCTGAAGCAACCCCAGTACCAAACGAATGCTCTTCTTGAAACCTGTAGGAACTCTACAATTCTGAAATATCTTAAATTTGACTGGCCTTCAGCTTCAGAAAGTTACTTACAACAGCAACTGCTGAATGAAAGCGTGAAAGAATGATTATATAAACTTCTGGTTCCTAGTAAATCAGGCTTTCAAAAAAGCTGTTAATTTCTTAATCCACAGCAGAAAAATCCAAAAGGAGCATGAATTACTCAAGAGAGTGGATATTCAGCTCCTGTACTTGTGTTTCACAAGCAGTTCTCTCTTCATTTACAAATGTATCATTTCACATTTCATTAATACCTTCATAGTCAGTCACAAGATTTTGTCATTTCACTTAAAAGTTTTAACATTTTTGCTTCAGAAGAACAATTAAATGTGAATTTCTTACACTGGCCTGTATCAAAGTCTACACTTGACTTATCTGCATAAATTAGTGTTCAAAAGTCTGATTCACAGACGTACAGGTTCATACCTGGAATGTTCTTCCAACTGCCCCATGAAATCCCAAATGTATAGCAAACCTCTACTAACTCACTCCTGTACATATTTCCCAAGCTTTTGGTCAAAGACAAAGATCTCTCTTACCCTGTGAGTAATGATCTTATTAGATATACATGGTTGCTTTTTTTCCTAATTGGTTCTTAAGCAGCCTAGACCATTCTATATTTCAATTCCGTAAGTAACTTTAAAACCAGCTTTGGCACAAAAGGCATGATGGACTTGGACACAGAGTGGCTAAACTACAAAATCAAAAGCAAAACTGCTGCCTGGTTGTTGTGATTGACTTCAAAAGGGTTATCTGAAGATTTTGGCTGTCTAGTAAAGCAATTTCATATAACCATCTCTAGTAAGCCAATGTGGGTTCTTAGACTGGCACTACTGTGTAACACAATCCCTCCCGAATTACAGAGATATAAATACTTATTTTACTTACATTTATTCAGCAGAGATAAGGCTTTGCTTGATTTGTGGTTTGGGGTGCTTGGTTTTGGTTTTATGTGCATCTTCTTTTAGAGGGTGCTAAGCCAAAAAGGACTGACACCATGCTCCACAAGCAAAGCTTTTCATCACTCTGCTATGCCACACATAGAGATTTCAAAATCATAACCAATTTTCCAAGCATCTTGAATATTTAGTTAGTCTTAAGGACAGAAGTTCTTCTAGTCAAATGGTACAAACCTTTATACTAAATTAGGTAATTGTATTGAGTGTTTCAGAGCTAAGGAAACCAAACTCAGATCTTTGAAGAGCACAGAGAATCAGACTCAAGGAAGGACTATGCAAGAGCAACGTTCACTTAACTCTTTTCCCTGTCTGTGCAAACTGCTGTGTTCTAAAGAACCAAAGCAAGTTTGAGATTGTATAACAATATTGAAGATCACAAATACAGATATGGCAAAAATGTTCACATCTAAGTTAAAATAACAAACAAATAAAAAGCCAGCACAAATTTAAGATTTCACCTTTTAAACTGCAAAGGAAAGTTACTGTAACAGCAACACTGTAGAGGCTAATTGAATATCCATTTTAGCATGAGGCAAAGAGATTATTAAGAACAAAATAAGTACAAACTGTCGTTATACTATTAATAGGTCATCTTCTGACATCTAGTCCTCAACAGTCCAAGTTTTCAATGACATATTTCTACTCCTACCAATGTCAAGGAGATTAATCTACAATAATCCACAAAAACTAACAACTGCTCAGATCAGAGCTATCTAGAACATCTCCTTGTGAAACCAACATCTACCAAAATACATGTATACAAAACAAACAAGGGAATTGCCAAGCTAACACAGTGCAGTGAGTAACCCTGAATTTGTCAGAGTCAATACTGCCCTTTCACCAAAGCCCATGACCCCATGAGAGCGTTTCCATGCATGGTGGGAAAGCAGCATGTTTAATGCATGGCTTCAATCAATGCATTTATATAAAACTGACACGTAGGACCACTTTCAAAAAAGATAAAAAATATACCAAGTCAGACTTTTACTGCATATTTAAGTGAAATTTCAAAATTATATATACAAAAATTATTTTACATCCTGTAAAGACATCTTTTTTATAATTTAGCTGATTTCCTTAAGTGAATACTTATTTCCTAAACTTCTACAACATATATATACTTGTCACTTCTACAATTTACAAAATCAATTAAACAAAGAGAAAGAAGAAGCCCCTAGCTCAGCAAATTAATGTCCTAGGTCCTTGCTTTAAGTTAAAGCTAACTCAGAATCCCTCACTATACAAGCTGGACTTACATAGCAGAATTTCAGATTTTTCCTCCATAAAAGACTACTGTAAGGCTTCATGCTATCACAGGTTATATTATGTAGCTATGTAATTTTAGGAAGTCATTACAGTCATACTATGCTTCCAGGCTAATCAAAAATATACTATTCATACGTCTTTGCCAACTATTTCCCTCACATTCCAGATTAGGCTTTAAATACTTCACATATTCCCCAGATTTTATTACATCCAAGGATTTAGTCTTTTATGCATCAAAACACTTCTTGACAACTGTTTGTATCAGACACACATCAGCTTTTTTCCCCAATAATTCAGGGCTATGGAGACTGATCAGAAATTATGGCTAAACCTTAGAGTGCCTTAAAGAAAGCTTATTAGAAGCTCTGTGCAGAAGCACTACAATACTCCTAGAAACAATAAACAAGTGACTCCTAGAAACAGTTAACTTTTGTTAAAACGTCAACTGTATCATCTAAAAAAAATTCTTAAACTTGCACTACAAAATACAAAGTTGACACCCAAAGATATGGAAAAAACCTTTTTTTACAAATACTCTCATCAGTTGTGGTATTGATATTTGCTAGTATTACAAACTTCTCTCAAAACAGGATGCTTCTGCCCTTCCCATTTCCCTCTCTCCTCCCTTCCCCCCAAATGAAAGATAAGTAAGAGAACTTCAGCAGCACTGCACATTTACCACAGTCATTCTCAGCCTACAGGCATGAATTTCCCAAGGGGTATGACAAGCCAGGAGACAGATCTCATGATTTAAGGAAATCCAACAGCCTTGTAAAACACTTTATTTCTAACAACATCTGGGAACAATTTAAAAGAAAGAGCCAGAAACCTGATGGTGTGGGAGAGGAATAAGCACATGATAGTTTCAACCCAGACATTAAAACATTCTCCTCCAACAGTTACACATTGTAAACACACTGTTTCAATACCTGAAGTAACTTTGGGGACTGGATGTTGGAAACAATGGAACACACTTCAAACCCTCAAACACAACATTTACAAACTTGGGATTAGAATTCAAAGGATGCCTCTTTTTTAACATTATAAAGTTTTATATGAAGCACTGCATAAATATACCCTCACATAATCTTTTGTGAAGAAAAAACACTTGATCTGCCTTATGCTCTGGTTACACACACAGTTGTAAAAACACAATGCAAACTACCCTAAGGAAATTTTTACACTCTCATACGTACAGATTCACAGAAGGTCCATTCAGCATGGGACTAACCAAGTCTATATATTCAAAAGAAACTCCATGCAGGTTCATAAGTATTTTACAAAGCATTCAGTTTAAGCTTGCTATACTTCACCAGAACTTTACATGCATGGAGTACACCTACTTGAATCGTTTCAAAGAATACACCATGTAACTATACTGGCATCAAATCAGTTATGGTCATCAACTCCATGGGTGCTTAATAACTCATAACATCACTTGCTTTTCATTCAGTATTAACAATACAGTATACGACTACCTTTACATACTTACTCTCTTTATATGTTCTTTTTTACCCTACTTCAATTATTATACTCTTCTCAGCCAAGCATATACTGTTTATCTAGCCTACCAACTATGCCACTTTAACATGCTCAATTTTTCAATAAGAAAGGAGCTAGGAGAAAATTAATTAAACATTAATAAAAACATAAATTTTGTAGAAATTGAGAGAGAGCAATCAAGGGAATTTGCAAAGTCTAAGATTGACAGGAGACAAAACTCAATTTCCTTGAAAAATCCAGGTTTCCAAAACATGATGTTGATAATAAACAGATTTCTCAAAGCACCAGAAGATCAAGATGGACTATTAAAGCAAAAAGCCGAAGAGTAAAGAATTAAATCTCAACTTACACCATGTCACACAGCCTCATCTGGAAACTTCCAAACTTTCAATTATAATGAAAGACTGCAGGCAAGAATCTCTTCTAATCTAAGTCAATGCTTCAAACGTCCAAGAGAAGTACATCAACAAAATAATTTATTCCAGCATTTCAGACTTTCAATTCCACTTTTACCAGGCAAGAACGTACTAATCTCAAATATTACTTACTGGTAGTAAACTGGAATAAGTGAGAACAACTCACTAGAGCTACCACCTGGATGTGTCCTTTGTCTTCCAGACAGACAACCATGGCACCTGGATGTACAGATCAGGTCCTTCAGTAGCAGTTTTTACACCTCAAAACGTGATCCACATGGAAGGTATTTTCTCCTCAGTCACCTCCTATTTTTCACTAGTACATTTAAAGTGCTAATGCTATTTTGTCTCTATAACTCCATACTCATGTTACACGTTCACAGAAAAATGATTTTATGAAAGCTAAACATGGTTACTTGCATCTGTAAAAAATATCCAAACCCCTAAATCTACCATCACAGTCCCATTAAAAGCTTGTGAAACCTCATTTGAATCAACCACCACCAAAAGCAAGAACCCTACCTTCTTCTTCCCTGACCCCAGCAACTTGTTCCTACTCTGTCCTCCTAATTCTGCATTGTTACAAGCACTTATGCAACTACAGACCTTGGCACAAATCTGAGTAAAATTATGTAGTTCACTGTTGTGTCAGTTTAGCTTTATCCTGGTTAAGTTCCCAAGAAAGGTTTGTGAATTGGCTACCTAAACATCTGTTGCACAAGTATTACAGCAACAGAAAAATGGAATGCAGCTTGATTTGCTTGTGAAAACATGTCCTGAGGTTCTAGGAAATGGAAAGGGTACTTCCATACTGGTATTAGTACATGTTTCAGAGATGGTGCAGGTGATTGCATTTCTTTTTGTACAACACCTCAATTAAGATAAAAGTCTAAGTGCTCTGCTACAAATGAAAACTATGTGATTTCCAATTAGTGAAAGGTATCAAAACTTATCAAACAGGTATACCACAGCTTCCTTACATTGCTGCATACTTACTACAGAGAAAAAACTAAGTTTCAACATGTTTCATTTCTTTCCATTTTCAGCTTTCCTTACTTTTTCACGTTACAGTGGCAGAATGAGCATGACAAAAAAAAACCCCAAAAGTACAAAGAAAAAAAGAACCAGTCAGCTGTTCTGAGAATATATACGAAAGCTGTTCTAAACAGGGTCAATTTATTGAAGTTACTGTTATCAGGTATCTTTACTGTTAACAGGTATCTTTCATTGTAAGAAGTTATTTTTGGTCACTATGGGGATGTTCCCCATACCAGTGCTGGAAAGACAAATCCAGGTGCCAGTTCTAAACTTTTGAACATGGTCAGACTTCAGCCTTACTTCACCGCTATAATGCTCCACACATTTCTTCTGCTGTTCACTGCTGCTACCACAACTAAGTATTACTGGATACAAAAGTGTCTATGAACATCATCACAGCTAATGAAAGATTAAAACACCTCTAATTCACAAACAACCCATTTTTCTCATATCACTGTGTCTTCGTCTAATCTATTAGCAATTATATTAGACATGCAAGGTTAGCCCAGAACTCTAATTCTAATATTTTAAATACAACAGACCATCACATGGCATTTGTTTGTATGAATAAATCAATTTTTTATCCTACCGCTCCCTTCTTTTTTTCTGAAGTAGCCAAAATTGCAATAGTGAAGGCAAAAAAAGTGAGTAAAAAACTGAAAGGAACAGGCTTGTGAAATAAGTTTAGACTAAATTTTACAAGTTGAAAAATTTATCTTCTGACAACTTGCTGGAATACGACTTTCAATCCTATTTTCATTATACAGTGTACAGTTGAAACAAAAAGTAACAGCACATTTACAGTATCTATTTGTTTCCACCATGAAAAAATTGACAGTTATTACTAGCAAAAAAGGTTCAGAGTTGGTCAAAAAACCAAAGGGGACAACACTTTGAGGGTACTTACAGACTCTCTCCCCTCTCTCCATCAGTTTCTGTCTCTGAGTTTTTAGCTACTGTCCTTCCCCCACACTATTACATTCCTCCTTGTTAAGTTTCAGTGACCAGGAAGAAGGGGAGCTAGGTGACACTTTCCTGTTTGGAAAACTTAGAAAGTACCACGACAGTGTTTCTTAACATCTTCTACCCATCCCAAACATAACCAACTAAACACACACCACCAACTCCCTCTGCTCCTAAGTGCACTGCAAAGGCCGAAACCCTGACCTTGGGGGAAAGAAGGCTATCCCCACATCTTTAAACATTACAAAACTGTGTTTACAGGAATGAGTTTTTCCTCCTAGCTATAACTGGGGCTGTCCATGCTTGGCAGTTGAAGCTTGGTTTTTGGCCAGTATCCCAAACACCATCAAGAAGGTCAAAAATTTCCCAAATGCTGTGTACCAAGTAACGCATCCAGGAAGAAATGACTGCTTCTTTTCTCCTGTCAGATAGAAGAACACCTCAGCCAATGTGAACCATGCAATGCACATACACAAAATGAGTCACTCCGTTGTTCAAGCCCCATTTACTACACAGCTACCCATCCCATCCAGGAGAAAGATCATTAGACTGAAGTGGCACACACTGAAATACAGGAGGAGAGATCACCCTCAATATGCACACAAAGTTCACTCAAGTTATTCCCTATGCCTGTGTGACATATATTCCTTATACCATGTTTCATACCCCTCCAAAGATTATTTTAATTGCTCCAGAGGAAAGATACATCATATACTTCATCACACCAAGTGCCAAATCGGTGATCAAGACTAAAACATAGTAATGTAAAGAGAACATGAGCAATTCAAAGGACAGTTATTAGATACTGATGCTCAAAACTATATTACCAGAGAGTAACTAAGGACCTGATGCAATAAGGACAGAGCAACTCCAATGTACTTTTTAAAAAAGAAAGTGCAAGCATTTCATATAACAATTTTTTGAAACTATGCACAAAGTAATCTATAAAATGTATAGAATTTCTCCAAGGAACTGAATTTTTTGAAAAATTGATGAACTATGTAAATATTACCGTTACTGCAATCCTTAACTCTCCTTTATTCAAGTATACTTTGCACAAACTGCTTATATACAACACGAGTTCACAATCAGCATCAGACGGAGAGCTAAAGCTCATTCCTTTTTGCATTATTTTGCAAAATGTAATGTAAGGGGTGAACTGTGTGCAGTGACATTTCCTTGCCTCCATGAATTCTAGACAAGCAAAACAAGACATTACAGACCAAATCAAGTATGAGTTATTTCATTTCTACTTGCAAGATGACTGGTTTGTGACATGTTCTAATGCTTTCAGAAATTAAAGCACACTGCTCCTCAGATTTGAGCTAGGAATCATATTCCCACTGCATATTTTGAGTTGTACAAATCCCCACACTTACTCTTCGTAAACCAAGTTTTCAAGTTGTATTCATTTTTTCCACCTCCATTTTACGTTTTATGTTTTGTATTGGTTTCTGGTGTTAATTTCTGGTGACTCAACACATAAATCAAATGAAGACTTAACATCAGATGAATAAAAATGTTTTAAATCTAATCAAGTATACAACACAAATAAATGGCAATAGTTTTTCAAATTTATCCCTCATTTGTAGATAACCGATTACAAAACTGTTAATAAAACATTATAAGGAAGCACTCCTTTTATTTTATACTTGCCTTGACCAGTACAGTCCCCAAAGCTAAAAAGCCTTCCTTTAACTGAAAGACAATACTCAGACTACAGTAATTAACTTCTCTTACTCTTTTATGGGTTTAAAAATATAACACGTTCACTTTTCTGTTTAAGAGAACAACCAGTCAGACAACAGTTAATGTAACTTTTAAATTTGTATTGACATGACTGATGATGACAAAATAAAGCAATTTTTCCACACAGAAGAGTCATATATCACCATCCATTTCTTCAGGCCTAACTGAATATATCACAAACAGGTTTTGCAGCTGATCAGCACATACACTGTAAGTGAAAAATCTCAGAAAGCATCAAGTAAAAAAAATAATCATGGATTCTCACAGGTAATCCCTGCACACATCCTATGACTATCCAGTCACAATAAAAGCAGTGTTGGAAGAGCATTAAAACTGCTAATGCAACTCCCTGGATTAAAAACTTACTCCTTACACATTCCCACAGCACTCCATGAAAAAGAAAACATCCAAGAGAAGGCCAAATGACTGATCCCACTTGTTTATATACACTTGACAGGCAAAGTATTCCTAAGCTTTAAAACACCAGTCCATCAAGAGTAATGGACAGTCACCATAAGGACAAAATTAGGACATGTCCTTCCACAAAACATGAGTGAAGCTGGCATTACATCACCATGCACACTGTATACCTCAACTAGATAGAAATCCCATTTTCATTTCTTACCAGTATCTTGAGATAATTAAAGAAGCTCCAAAATACAATCCAGCTTATTCCCCCCATATTTGTCAGCTTTCTTCAGGATATCAGCATCTTTATTTACTTGCACTACTTCCATGCACAGACTGCTTTCTTTTAAAAACCAGACAGCAAGTTTCTTTTTACAAGCAAAGAGCACAACTTTTTGATACTTCTGAGCCTTTCCTTTTATTTTTTAATCACTGCCTCCAAAACACCTGGCCTTCTTTTTTATGTTCATAATATACCTTCTACATTCAACAGAAGAAAGCAGTTACATAATCTGAAGCATCTTTATTTCATTGTCTGGCTAGTATTTTAAAATTCAGTTTCGAAACTGCACTACCCACTTAGGACATAACTTGTAACACTCAAGTTCTCATAGACTGAAGTTGCTCACAGTAAAGAGTGAAAGGGATCCTGAATCCATTTGCTTCTCCTGAAGTGAGAAATGTCAGAATTTAAGATACAAGTAATACATGGTCTACCTGAAACTACTTCTTCACTAGAAAGAAGAAAAATTACTAAGGGTAATTTATAATTTTATATTTTTGTCCTGAAGCTGTGCACATGGAGCACAGTTTGCTGGTGAAAGACTTGGAACATCCTCAGGTATCCCTTCAAACTACTAAACACACTGCTGTTTGAATGAGCTAACACTTTGCCCTCCCAGGCAACAGAGAAATAACCATGTCAGTTCGTATTTCTATTGTAATTAGCTCCCACAGAAGTACCTTAATAACTACACTTTACTCACGATTCAGAGAATGATTTTAAGCTTGTCTCCAATACTATATGAACATATGGAGCTGGATGGGTCCAGAATCTATGTGACTGACTTCTCACAGCTCTTCCTAGAAGCAAGCTTAGCCAGAAACAACACACAGGTACACCTGACAGAACAGCTGCTGTATCTACAGGCTGGCTGTATTATACAAGAACTAGTCCAAATCCAGCAGGACCAATACTGAATCTGAGCAACTGGGCCTTACTAGACAAAGCTGGGCTTAGCAAGCAGTGAACAGTGATCAGCTTCAGGTGAAAAGGCAGGTATGCAGCACAAGCTACAAAGTCCCTGAACAAATGGGAAGAGTTAACTGTACGCACTAGAAAACTTCTGTTTCTACCACGAAATAGAACTGCTCTCATGCATTCATTAAAGTTCTCTTGTCCCATATCCCTTTGAATTACCATTATTTCTCACTCTGCTACAGAGAACTGATCTAATTCTTGTGACAGCTTTGAATAAAAAATGCAAAATAAATAGTGAATTAACAGCTATTTGGAAGTCCTTTCCTTGTTATAAAAATATGAAAAATTTACAACAGAACTTGAGAAATAAAAAGTACAGCAAAGCAAACACCCTGTTTCTACATAACAAATTCTAGCTCCCATGCTTTTGTCCTGTTACAGATGGTCACTTCTTTTTAAACTTCAGTGGGAACTATTTTGAAAGAAGGAGGGGGAGGGACAGAAGAAAGAATGACTTTTACAGGCCCCATGAAACAATGCGGGAGTGTTGTCTCAAAAAAAGTATGATAAATCAAGTTTTAAAATAAGAAGCTGACACCACTACATTAATCCAGAACCACTGTTTACACTTTAATGCCTTGTCTTTTGTGTAGAGGCTCCAATTTACCTCTAGGGATTTTTGCTTAATAAAGCATATAAGGCTGACTAGATATCAGCTCACAATGACCAGTTAAAATCTTCCAACATGCAATTACTGATGATCAAAGTAGTTCATTTTGTATCAGCACGCTATCCCCTTATTTGTTAAGTGTACATCCTACCTTCACACCAACAGCAACATCAGTGACAATGCTGTAAAAAAAAGAAAAAAACAAGAACGTAAGTCAACCAATTTATCCTCACAACTTTTCAATGTATTGTGATGATAAAATAATGAGGAAACAAACAGGCAACAACTTCCCTGAGCAAGAAACTATGTTCAAAGAACAGATAGGTCTGAAATACAAAAGAAACTTTAAAAAGCCACTGAGCTCCCATAGCTTATAGGCCTTTCCAAAGAGTTCAAAGTTTCAAGAAATGTTACTCCAATGTTATATTACGAAATGGTACCTGACTGCCCGGAAATTTACTCAGGAAACTCGGGTTTCTGGACTACATGAGATTACAGGGTAGAAACAGAGTAATTTAAAAGTAAGTACAAAACTTCTCACACACCTCTATTAACAGCCGGTTCAGTAACATAGCTGAACCTTTGTCTGACCTACTCTTTGAACAGCAGAAAGCAGTATTTTTTTTTAATTAGCTTGGAAAAAAAACCGAACACATTGGTAGTTACACCTACATGAAATTTAATGAGGTACGCCTATGAAAAACGCTGCAACAGGTATGTCAAGGTACATCTTTTCCTTAGAGGTTGTGACATCATCATTCACAGTGCATACCACAATCCTAAAAAAAACCTTAGTCCACGCACACACAAAAGAATATGGGAGAGCATTCCACAGTGTAGTACTCATTAGTGACAGTAGTTCTCAGACAGGATTTGTAACTCCTACCATTGTAATCACAACCATAAAAAGCCTTTGGAACTCTCACAGTTGAAAGATTATATGCTTAAAGCATACCAAAGAGATGGCTTCTCTGTTTGAAACAGAGTAAACATAGGAGATTTGGAAGCTGAAAGCTGTTGTATTTACACTGGCAAAGGCTACAGCCAGCAGCCCCATTTTCCAGGTCCAACAAAACGCAGGCCTGGCGTGCAGTGCCGACCCATCCCAGCCCATACTGTCCCACATGGCCGACTCCTTCCAACCTTCCCTTCTTTGGTTTTTACAGCCAGTCCACCGCATATACAAAGGCATCTTTCTACCTGGGGAGGAGGGGAAGCCGAAGGGCTTATTAGGCAGTTTCTGAAAACAAAAGAGCTCGACATCTGGCTCCTGCTGGCATCGCTCCTCCCCTCCAGCCAGCTCCAAAACAAACCCGAGCCCAGCAGCGCGCCCCTCCTCACCCCCTGGCCGGGGGAGAGATGCCAAAGGCGGGGGGGATGGAGGGAGCGAGAGGCTCTGGGGGGCAAGGATGGGGGTAGATCGCGCTCCTTCTTTACATCGAGACACGGCATCTCGAGAACTACACTTAAGGAGGGGGCGGCCCAAGGCCCTGGGCAATTTGAACGGGAGACCCTACAGATGGTCCCGCGTTACGGAGAGACTGAGTCCCTCCTGCCTCGCTCCCAGCCTGTGCGTGGCCTCAGGCTTCAGCTGTCCCGCGGCGGGAAGCTCATCGCTCCCCACACCCTCGGAGACACCCGCCGACAGCCAGCGAGCGCCCGGCACCGGGACAGGTCCCACCACCGACCGGCAGCACAAAGCGCGGCAGTGTACTCGCTCCCAGCGCCCCGGTGCCCACTCACCCGTCCATCGCCGAGCAGGACAGAGCGCGGGCAGCGGGACAGAAGCCGCGCACGGGGAGGCTGAGAGAAAATGGCGGCCTGGCCTGCACGGAAACCGCCGAGCGTTGCCGAGTGCCGGGCTCCGCTCCGCGTCCCCCTCCGCTACCGCGCATGCGCCGGCAGAACGCGCATGGTCCGTGCGCGCCGGTGAAGCTTTTGCCCTCAGCTGCCCGGCCCGAGCCGGCCCTCGAGGCGGCGCGAGCCTGCCCCGCCTGGGGCGGG
>VYXD01006830.1:2481665-2693665 GCA_013397195.1 Hylia prasina
CGCCGCCTTGCCCTCCCCTAGCGCCGCTGCGGGAGTGCGCGGGGGGCGGCCACAGGACAGCGCGGAGGCAGCTAAGAGAGGCGGGAGCTCCTCAGCCCAGGGGCATTCCCTGCCGCCCCGCCCGGGCCGCGGCTGAGCTGCCGGACCCCACTTGTTGAAGCGGGAAAGTTTCCGCGCTTGATCCCAGCGCCGGGAACCCAGCCCTTCTCCTCGGGGAAAACGTTCAGAGGGACTCGGGCACCCCCGCGCACCCCGCTGTCGTCGGGGGTCCGGCCCCGACGGGGAGCCTTGTCCCATCGCTCGCTGCCCTCGGCTACGAAGTCACTTCCCAGAAAACAACCTGTTGACTATATAACCGATCACTAACACTGCATAAAAATAATAAAAGGAAACGCACAAAACAACTACTGCCGTGACTTGGGTTGTTTCTTCGCAGAAATCAGTGTCTCCGTGGTTCTCTAAACTGTCACATCAGGGTACCACATAGGCGGCTATTACACATTTTCCCTTCATTATTTTTGTCAGATCTCAGTATTTCATCACAAATCTCCAAATGCTTGATACAGATTTTCTAGAAGACTCAACTGTGCATGAGAAAACCCTGGGTTGCATTCAAACAAAACAAAACAATCTAGTTTTATACTTATGAAAGAAAGCTTGAAATTGTGATCCAAATGTTCCTGTAAGATCCCAGACCCAGAAGAATGTTTAAAAGTATTCAAAACGTCTTCTGTGATTTCTTTATTTTGATCAAGCAAAAATATGTTTAGAGAAGCTAGCCCATTACTTGATTGCACTTTAATTTTTTCAAGTTAGTGTAAATTCCTTGGAGTCTGTCATCAAAACTATTGCAATGAAGCCTGATAAAGAATTTAGGAACCAAAAAGCTATAAAACTATACTTACATCCATAACCAGAAAATTTTCAGTATGCTTTAATACTCCTTACAGTATCTTTCTTCTCTAACTGACGCCACAAATAGCTCAGTAACTGGATTAACAATTAGGAGTATGTACAAATTCTCATTCTACTCTACAACTTTTTGTTGTTCTGATTTGGAAAAACCACTCTGATTCTCTGAAGCAGTTTACTGATGATAATGCTTCTCCTAAATGCTATTATCACTTGGATATCTGCAACTACTTCTTCTTTCAGAAATTGTCTTTAGTACCCATCACTGACCAGTAGACTAAATTACTTACTTTCTTAGAAAATCCCTTTTAAATACTTGATTTGCTTAGATTGTATATACAGCTCATCATGCCAAATGCTATGCTTTAAGGGTTTTGCTTTCTACTTTGTTATGTTTTGGGGTTTTTTAAGTGTGTGGTTGTAGCATTCTTTACTGATTACATGTGATAAAGTACTATGATCATGATTGAAAGTAACATTGAAGACATGAGAGACATAGAAGTGCATATAACAATTCCCATAAATAAATCCAGGGCACATTTATATATTTACTCTCTCCCTCTCTCTGTATAATCCCTGTATATTCTGGCATATTTAGTAGGCTTTGCACAGCTGGAGGTTGGGTTTATAGTTGGTTTCTCCTGCTTTCCATTGCCTTCTGTCCTATTTGTTGCCACATTGTTCTGAGAATATTTTTTGTCTTCTTTCCCCCTTATAAATCTAAATACATCTTACACGTTTTTGTATTGGTAGAAGTACTAATCCTTCCACTTCTTAGCAATTAGTAGAAAATCTGATTTCCATCTCCTTTCTGTAACTGCCTAATTTGCTTACCTTCTTTGCCTTTATAGTAATGCCACCTTCAACCCCCTTTTTCTCTTCTGCAATATTTCTTTTTTCTCCTTCTTTCATGATACCTACCAAAATCTAAGTAAGTGAGCTAATACTCCTTCAGTTTATTCTCTGAGTTACAAGCTCTTCCATATAAAAGAGGCTGAGAAGTACCTATTGATTATAGCAGAAAAGACACTGGAACTGAGTCTGCAAATCCAGTTGAAATAATGGATGTGACTTTGTACAGAAAAACTCTGGTCCCCTAAAATGCATCAATAAAGGTGCTAATCAATCAGGATTTTACCTAGAGCATTTAATTTTAGAAGGGATAAAACAGTTTGGAGGATTCAGTACATTTCTAATAAAATGCCATGGCACCCTCTTGATCAGTTGTTCATGCAGTGTGGTATTCCACTTTCCTGTTCACGTAGCTTTGCCTTTTTACACTATTTAGATCATTTTTAGTGCACTTCTGAATGCTTTGTGAAATGTCTGCCATATTTGGAACATTGTGATAGCATCATCTGTTTGTGTGGTCATCTGTTTTCTCTGTTGTCAGAGTGTATTTTTGCTTTGTCTTTCTCATGTTTCAGAAAATCAGAAAAAAAATTGTTGCAAAAAACGCCCTCTCATCCTTAGGAACTGTCAACTTTCTGCTGAAGTCCTGCATTGGATGTTTCAGAAGACAGCTGAAATGTCCAGTAAAAGACAGCCATTAAGCAAAATACCTTGAGCAAAGCCCTCTACATTCATTGTTATATTACAAAGCACACAGGCTTATATCCTCTATCCATTTTATTCTAAGTAAAATTTAAGTGCAGATACTATTATCAGCTGTTCAAAAGTTATATACTCTTAAAATCACAGTAATCTTAGTGCTGCAGCAATATTTTGTTTTCCTAATTAATTTCCTTTGATCATTGATACACCTAGATGTTTCACTTTGGTTGTTTCCATTTTATTTCAGGAACAGCTAATAAAGAAGCATCAGTGTAGTTCAGTGGCAGTATGAGTAGTTAATAACATTTGCTTCATGGAAGACTGTAGGAATTAGAAAGCACACAAAGATATTTGCTGCTGTACATTGTCCCAGACTGAGTCTCTCGAGCTGCTGGGGATAAAACAGCATCTGTACTCTCAAAAACAGATTGTCCAAGAATTTGCCTGAGCACTTTTTGACATCTGCAGCATTCTAGGGCAACAAGTCTAGCGATTTAGGAAATGACTGTCTAAAAAATATTTTCTTTTGGTTGTGTCAAGCCTACTGCCTGATAATTTCCTTTGATGTCCATTAGTTCTTTTAAAAAAATGGATAATTTTTCCTGTGTGCCTATACTTGCTGTTCTTGAATGCCTATACCTCCATCATACTGTCTTCAGTGCTCTTCCAGGAGTTCCAGTAAATTTCATGTTTCCTCTATTAGAAGTCATTTCCTGTTTTCAATGATTTGTTTTGGTTTCTTTTATACCTTTCATAATCTTATTCTAGAAGACCAGAATGGTTCTCATTATTCAAGTTACACACTCAATGGCTTTATATAGGTGCATAATAAATGCTTTCTGGTTTTATATTATTTTTCTTTCTTATAATAGAAATCTCATTTGCATATTTGAATCCTACTGAGCCATGAGTGGCATTTTCAAAGAACTTTCCACAACTCAAGCACTCTGCTGTGTGAAAGCCATTTGTTTAGATTCCAGGATTCTGCATGTATGTTTTGGCTTGTTTTCTCTCTCACATATTACTTCCATTTTTCAGCACAGAATTTAACTTTCCATTTTATCATTCAGTCACATAGTATCATGAGAGCTTTCCACAATTCTTCATGGTCAGCTTTTGTTTTTATTACCATGAATAATTCAGCATCATCAGCAAACTTGGTCGCCTCGATAATCACTCTTTTTTCCAGATCATTTAAGAATATGCTGAACAACACAGCTCCCTGTGGTACACTACCAATGACCTCCCTGTACTGTAACAAAATAGAGCATTTTTCTTGTCCTTCATTTAATATCTTTTATTAATCTAGTATTAATAACTAATAATTAACAATTTATTAATATATGAAAGAATGTACCTGTTAAACTTGTGTCAGCTTAGTTTCTCTCAAGAGCTTTGGGCAGAGAATTTCAACAAATTCTTTTTTTAAGAAAATGTTATCATGTTGTTTCAATCAGACTATGCTAAAACTCAGTGACTCCTTCAAAGAATATAGCTTCTTGCTATTAGAGGCACTTAGTAACAACTCTTCATCTGTCCTTATCTCCAAACAGCCCCGTCCTTCAGTTTCCCCAAATTGTTAATGGTAGTGTCATTAAATAGTGTTGCTTAGGACAACAGATCCTCGGGATATTATGGGAAAGGTTGATCATTTGGTTTACCAGTCTTTGTTATATTAAACCACATTATTCTATCTTAAGCCAGTCCTTATCATCTTCATAAATTCCCCAGATGCCTTTGAGCAAAGTCCCAACATTTATTAGTAGCTATTCATCTTTTTGTGCTCCTGTAAACAACGCCCTTAATCAACATTTCTTCCCAGCAGTCTATGTTGATTTACTTTGTTTTCTTAAACTAAGTTTTGAAGCTATTGTGTAGCTCTTACAAGCACAGTGCCCTAAATAAATGTCTCTTTTTCAAGTTCAGGTCAGAACTTGTCTTGCTGGCCTGAATCCCACAGGCTACTCTCCAGCATTTTATTTCTAGCATCCTTGCTAGAAAGACAGCTTGTCTTGGGCAGGCTGGGAGTGTTGCTGTTCTCTACCATTTCAAACACTGAAACATGTGACATAGCTCATCCTGTACTTCACTGAACATGGGTCCAAAGGTCTGCTCATGACAACCAGATTATCTGTCTGCCCACTCTCCCTCTTTTGCTTCTAGTATATCCACCTGGAAATTTATTTTCCACAGCAAATTCACCTTTTTCTATCACTGTGATTAAAAACATGTACATTTACTTCCTACAGGACTGGAGATCAGTTTTACTTTTTATTACAAACAATATATGCCAGCAGTGATTGCAAATGCCTTTCATTCCATAGGGCTTTCTTGGTTTTGTCTTGGAGAGGTGGTGGAATAAAGATCATGTTGTGGGTCATGTACAGCCATGGCTACAGCTGTTTTCTGTCAGGGGAAAGAAGTGAAATGAATATTTTTCTTTTTATTTTTCTTTTTCTTTTTTTAGTGCAAAAGTGTCTGTTGATGTTATGAAACAAAGAGTAGAACTTCTCTGCTTCTTGATTTAAAAAAATGTAATGATCTTTCTATTGTCACAAGCAGCTAAGTGCTGGCCTGGCCCTCTACAAGACACAGGTGAAATATTCCAACACCAAAACTGTGATTGTTCTCCAAGTACATTAGCAAAGTAATTTAGTCAATGGGCAGTGAAACCTAGTTTTTCCCTGACTGAAATGTGGCTGGCCTGTTCTGATGTGGACTGCTCCCTTAATGGTGGTGCTTTTACCAGCCTAGATCTTTACCTTGCAGACAGCAGGGCTGTCCCACCTGCCAGGCAGTCACAAAACCCAGGAAACGAATCTCTAAGCACTGCACTTTCAAAACTAACATTTAATGCTTATTTTCATGAGTGGGTTACGTGAAAGACCCACAATTTAAAAAAACCTGGCTTTAGTTCTTAGTGAGTCCTTCATTAGTACAATAACTTTTGCCAATCAGTATTCAGGTAACAAAGGTTCTTAGTATTTGAGGATCAGACAAGGAATAAATTTGGGGACATCAAGATGATTTTTATTTTTGTTCTGAAGTGAAGCTGCCTAAATTTTGGCTATTGATACACATGTAAGGGTATGACTGACTTACCAGAGCTGAAGCATTTAGTCCAGTGATGCCCTGGAATCTGTTTCTTTGTGCAAATGGGAGCCCAATAAGTACGTGGTGAGGGGTGTTTGAGCAGTGGCAAACATTAACCCCTCATCCCATATAAACCTGCTTTGGTGGGGGGGGACTTTCCTCTCTTCCTTTGCCAAATCAAGCAGATCCACTGCTGCAGGTGATCTAAACTCTTCTAGTTTGACTTTACACTGAAGAGATCTAGACAGACCCAAAGTCATTTTTGTCAGAGGAGACACCCCAAGACCTCAGCCCTCCTTCCTCCAGCTGCTGATTTGCTGTCCAGGAGCCTTTCCTGCTCTATGCCCTGCAGACAGGAGCAAGCACAGGGCAGAGGTTTCAGCCACAGCCTGAGTAAAGATCCCCAAACTAAGCCTAGATGCAAACTTAAGGATGAATTTAGGTGAATTTTGACTTGCCCTTTATCTAACTCACAGACCAACATCAGAGAGAAGACTTTATGTAATATACACAATGAGCCCAGTTTTGTACAAGCTCTGAGGTTGCCTAGTTTTGCAGATATAACAATTATGATTACTAAAATGGTGACCAAAAAAGTAATGTAGAACACATTTTTAAAAAAATTCAACACCAGCAAGGAAAAGATTTCAAATCTCCAATAATATAGTAGTAAATTAAAGCAATACATTCTCAAACAAAGAACAAAAACTCATAGCAGTTTCAAAGAATATTCTTTGCACAGCTGGACTGAAATGGGACTTTTGCTATTGATTTCAAGAATACCAGAACTTGAACTCTGAACTCAAATAATTTAAAAGGAGTAAAAAGTGTCTCACAGTAATTTTTAAAAGGCCATATAAGTGACAGATGAGCTCACCTTTCCACTTTACCCTTTGATGTTAGAAAACGGAATTATTTTTGTACAATTTTTCTAAAACTGTGCTCTCATACTAGCCTATACTAAGTTCTTCCACATGCTTTTGCACCTTATGTAGGAGCAGCATTATGTTCCTGGGCTTTTTTGATGGGGATTATTTTATGGACTCCTACAAGACTGTATAAATTATCAAAAAGAATATCACAGAGGAAAAATATTTTCAAGTGGATGCTGTCCGTGAAAGCAAAAGATATTTAAAATGGGAACCTTTTAAGTGATACAGAAAATGTCTTCAAAGAGGACACCCCAGAAATGTGACTGTTTTTTAAGAAGTGAAAATCTTCAAAGCAGACACCTCTTTCTGTGGGGAAATCCTCAAAGGGGCATTCCTCCAGAGTGAGAATCTTTGAAAATGAAATCTCTTAAATGATCTGAAAACTTTGAAAGCCATAAACCATTCCTAAAACTGAAAGCAGTATTTCCTTGGGAGAGTATAGGGTGTTCCTAAAGAGAGGAATGCACCATAGCTAACTATAGAGGTGATCAATGCTTCTTCTCATACAAGAGGAATAAGTATTATTTAAAATCCTTACCATCTTCACAAAGGGATTCAAATATATTATTACAATATTTTAATCCATAAATAGTATTGGTGGCAGCATACTCTTTCATCACTGGGCAGGCAGTTGGTGACTTAAAAATAAATACTTCATTTTTGAAGATGTAAGTAAGAAAGCCCATGGAGTGGACCTTGGTGGAAATATTTCTGTGAATGATATTCCCCTGGAATTCCGTTTTTTTTTTCCTTAAAAAACAGGAAATAGCAGCTTTGCAGTATGTTTTTCCAGTTAAGATTTGTATGATATTTTGAATCGGTACTATTTCTACAGGATGGAAATCCATATTCTGATGTTTTCCAGCTAGCACATTCCATGGAGTGTTTGCTGGTCAGAAGCTTTACAGGGAAGTTCTATAGAAGCAAAGTTGTGACAAGCAAAGTAAATAGCCTCTATATAGCTTAGAAAGGAAACAATGAAAAGACAATGTGTTTCATTTTGCCACACTGAAATGTCATGGCCTTGAAGATGACTGCTGTTGAAGTGTTGTTTCCTTGAGGACCTGGCAGAGGTGGATCTCTAGTATCATTTAAAGAGGCTGACTGCTGGGGTGCTAGACAAGCTGTTGGACTGTGAGTGAACTGCAGCTGACCCAAAGCCAAGGGCAAGCCAGAATTATTTGCAGGGCAAGGCACTGGAGTTCAAAGCATCCTCGGGAGACACAGTCTTTTCTTAATTAAGAAATTCAGAAAATAGCAGATAAAATACATATTTGCTTGTCTGAGTGGCCACTTTGTCTCTTACCCACGAGACTCATGGAAGCAACGTTTTAGTCATCTTCTACTCCTGGTTGAGTGAACCTACAATAATACCACCACCATCAGACTGTTCCTACACTCGAAAGCACTCAACAACGTAATGTCTCCTCCACTCTCCTTTATTAATATTTTCATGCTGTCCTCACACATTCTTCACTTCAGGATTTGGGCATCATAAATACTCCTAGGAAAATGTAGCTAAGGGGATGCATTGTGACACTGGTTTTTAATTGCTTTGCTGTACATACTTTTCCCACTGGTCTGTTTGTCTAGCAGCAAATTTAACTGAGATCACTTAGGCATCTTTCTGTATTAAACATTACAGAAAACATTACTCTTTCAGATCTACACAGCTGAAATAGTTTTTAGCATATCAGTTTCACTGACCTGTGATTTCTGAGGTGTGCAGTACTGGGAGATTCAATACGAATACACGGGAGGCAAATTTGACCCAACTGACACGGCCTATACAACAAAGTTCTTTAATAATAGCTTATAGCTGGGATGTGGGCTTGCACTTTAGAAAAAAAATAAAAAGATGACCACAAAAAGTCGAAGTTGCTTTCATGCTAAAAGGTAGATGATAATAGTGGTTTTGCTTACAGCCGAAAAGAAATCCAGGTTGCAAGGACCAATTACCATGTTCAGTTGCTATTACAGTCTTTTCACTCGCTGAATACAGCAGTCAATGCAGCTGGCAACGCTCAGAGAATTTAAATAAAAGATACAAATACCTTGTGAGACCATTTGAAGACGATCTGCCCAAATAGCTGCACATAAAAACCTTTCTGCAGTGCTGCCTCTCAGAACCAAAACTCCTGACCCAGGCTGCAGCATCCCCTGCCAGCCACAAAGGCAGAGCAGGTGCAGGGCCCTGTGGGCACTGAAGCAGAGGCTGGGGACAGCACGGTGTTGTCCCTTCTGCCCCCCCTGCAGCCAGCACACGGCCCCCAGAGCTGCCTTAGGCTGGCACCTCAACTGCAGGCGCTGGTGAGCATTTCTGCAGTTCAACTCTCCTGGCAGTGCAGCCAGAGCCTCACATCAATCCTTGAGAAAATACCAAAGCCCCTTCCCAGCTCTGCTCAAGCTGGGACTGGTGCATGTACTCCCATGCTCCAAATGAGATTTTTGGAGAAGTGCATACCCCTGCAGATCTGGTGTGGTGCATGAGTGCCTGAATAACCCAAAACTGAGACATCACTATCACAAGTAGAATTAGTGACTTTTGTCATGCCTTAGGCTGCAAGGCTAAAAAAGCACCAAAAAGCAATCCACAAAGTAATGTTTTGTAGGGTTTTTTCCTATTCCTCATTCTCCAGAGGAACTTCATGGTATGTTAGCTGTAATTTAAAGCTGACCTGCTACAGCAAACAAAAATCTCAGTCATGGTGGAGTAGGGGCAACAGATCAAGGCACCACAGTAATTTTCCTTGTCAACCTAACTCTCATCTTTTTAATTTGGAAATAATAGAAAAATTATTATGTTTCTGAGGTTCCAAATATCCTTCTCTAGACCAAATGATATTTTCCATTTAAAAGTTGTAAGTTGCTCTATTGACCATACAAAGCAGATATAGTTTTTTTTCATATGTAGAATAAACAGTTACAGAAATGTTAAGTGGTAAAAGGCACATCAACCCACTGCAAATTTGAAAACGGGTGCTCAGCAGAAAAGCAACAGATTAGAGATGGAAGTCAGAAATAATTCTGTTCCTAAATTCATTATGTATCCAGCATGGATATTATTTTTTTAAAAAAAAATCAGTTTGCCATCCCCAAAACTAATTTACTTTATAATTTCAAGAGTAATCTTCTGTATAGTCTACTGTCCTCTAGGATTGCTGATGTAGCTGGAGAACAAGAGCAGCTTGTCACACTGCATTACAAACCGTCTGCTTGCAAATTTCAGAGAATTTCTGGCCACTTGTGACATAATGTCTCATTAACCTTTTGCAATGTCTGAACCCAACAAAGGTATCTGCATTTTTAGAATAAACAGCAGCTATCATCTCAACTTCCACCATGAATAGCAGCAACTTTTAACAAATACCATCAGCAGTATGAGATGCAGTCCAGTGATATACTGATTCCTCATGGCTTGGACTATAGCAATCATCTTTGTGTCAAATTTACATGTCTATATTTCTTTGCTCATTTCTTAGTTCAGCTATCAGTCCAATATTGTGCTTGCTGTCTAATGTGGTGACTTAGCAGATGTAAAATGTTATTGTAAAAGGGCAAAATTAATAGTTTACAACCACTGTAGGCATAGAGCATGTAAAGTAGAAATCATTGTCCTGTAGAAAGTAATCAAAATCCTGCTGCAGTGCTGGTGCAGGTTTTCTAGGGGACTGGAGCCAGGGTAGTCATATCCCTCCTGTTTTCTGCACAAGGGCAGGCAGAGTTAAGCCTTGGCCTCAGGGCACAGGAACTCACTGACAGGAGTGAGAAGGGATCAAGGCCACTGACAGGTACAAGTGCTAGTCAGGATGAACAGGGTATTTGGAGGCACAAAAGATCTCCCAGCTCCAACCCAACCTGAGGCAATGCAGCTCTCTCCGATTAAAGGCATGTGTTGCTGAACAAAATATGGCTCTGCACAAACATGGTTCTAAAAGCTGTAGAGACTCTGCTTACCTATCTCTACACTCCATTTTTCAGCTCTGTTGTATTATTTTAGTTCAGGCAGGAATCCTGCACTGATTTTCACTCTTAGTTGCATTCAAAATGTTGCTGAGATAATCTCAGACTTCAAGCTCAGGGACCATTGGACCTAAGCTCTAAAAACTCTGGATTTTGATTGTCTAACACTGCTAAAGGCAAGTTCTTAATAATAGGGAAACAGCAGTCACTCATGCTCAGTTAAAGTGAAAATTTAGTATACAACAGTTCTTATTCAGACACCACGTATTTTTATTACCAGTAAACAGTGAAGCACCAGGCTGTCATTACAGCATGCAAAGTGTGTCTACTCCTCAGCTTGCTTCTTACATGCATCATGTGCAACAGTGCTCTGTTGAAACCATACTCAGCTGGACAATGTATTAATTGTGCATGCTAAGAGTAACAAAAAGACAAAGCCAACAAAATCTTCAGGACTGATTTTTACAGTCTTCTGTTTTCTTTTTGCTCTCTTTTTCTCTTTAAGGACATAAGCAAACCCAGCAGGTTTGACTGAAGCATATTTTGGAGAGGTTTGCAACAAGATGTGAAGTTTTATTAACATCTAACCTTTCATCCAAAGATCACAAATACCATACCAGTATAAATTAAGTATAACTTGTCCTCTATAAGATATATAATCATAATTATTATTATTATTATATATTCTTATTGTCATACAAACTGATTCTTTCAAGTCACGAGAGCACCAGTGCAGTAGCTGAGGAAGAAAAAGAGCTTTAGGGTAGAGTCCAAAACTGCCAATGTAACCACAATGTTACCTTTCAAACCATGATACACACAGTGGAAGTCCTTGGTAACCAGACATTTGAATTTCTTATCCGCAACAATAAAATACCCCGTTCAAAAAATGAATTGTGGGACTTAAAAAACCTGTGTTTTGAATTCCCAAGTATTCAAGAAGATTCCAATCAGCTACAGGCTCCTTCCCTTGTAGTGATTTTACATTCTACATGATCAATTTTCAGTAGACAATATAATGGTCTCAATGGTCATGGTCAGAGAGATAATTTTTAAACCATTTCAGTCCTGGAGGTACAGCCAGTCTGGTGTATTAAGCTGTCTAAGGTGTGTGAGCTGCCTTACTAAACTGATCTCAAACATCAACTTAGCAATACAAGTATCAAGATTTTTAACTGATTTAGAGACTATCAGCATATCTCTAAAACAGAGGACATGAAGTGAAACATCCCAAATATATCATCATCCTAAAGTGATCCAAAAATCAATCTATCACGCATGGTGCCTATCAAGAGTCAATAATAAGCCACAAGCATTAATCTCCATTATAGGTTTGTATAAAGTATGACACCTGCATAGATTCAGTGCAGATTTGGACATTATCTTACACCAAAAGTAAATAACTCCTCAATGGCCAATGAGTTTTAAGTTGCCTCATTGAGTAGGGGATTTTGGTGCCAAGTCTACCAAAGGGAAGTAGGCATCTGCAAAAAAGTAGGGGCATTTGATCACCCAGAACAACTTTGAAATTGCCTCCTAAATTAGCTAAAAATCAATAACACATGAGGTGAAGAGAACAGATGTGATTTTGAATGACCCACTGAGAATCCACGAGAGAGGGAAGAGGGCAGAAAGGGAAACTGGCTGGCTGGCGGGTGTCAGCTGGTGGCTCTCTGCAGCCCAGGGTCTGAGGGAAGGCATTACCTTAAAGCATGGATTCATTAGTCATCTACATACAGAAAGGGAGGACAACCAATTAAATTTGATTTTCAGACAAGTGTACTTCTCTTTCTGTATTTGCCATCGTAACTTTTGTGTGTTCTATTTTGGATGTTGTACAGAAATGCGTCACTTTAACACGGTTTCCATTAAGGGCAAGATTTCAAGGTTAGTGGCCAAATTCCTACCATGTCTGTAGCTGTAGTGATCCATAAATCCAGCTTCCTGGAACCCTTTTGGAATGCCCACTCTCCATTTCTCTGGGTATTGAAAGCATTAAGGATCTGGTATTGTATTAGCTCCACAATTTAGAACGCAAGGGAACACAAGAAGTTCCCTTGGATGACCTGCATGAGCCATGTAGACAGCAGAACATGTCTGGAGACAGCAGAAAGGAGAGAGAAGAGTGCCAGAAAATAACTACATTCTGGTCTAGTCTCTACATTTGCAATTGTCAATTAATAAAAGCAGGCAGATTTTAATTAAGCTGAAAGTGATGTAGAAATTTCAGCAGAGCAGCACTGACTCCACAGAACTGGCTGCAGAATTTGTTTTTAATTCTGGATTTATAGGACTTTTATTAAATGTCACAAAAGCAAATGTAATCTGAAGATGGGGAGAGCTGCTCCTATGCCCAGGTTTTTTAGCTAATGTAAATGTAATTAAACTACAACAAATTCTAACACAACTTGTAACTGAAAAACATTATACACTGTACTAATTCATCCTTGATTAAAATTTTAACAAAAACTAGAAAACTGCACTCCTGAAAAGACCAAGAAGAAAAGCAACTATGGAAGCCTCTCTATGAATGTGTTACATTCATGCAATGGAATTTCTGATTTGATGAGAGGAAAAGCTGAGGAACAGAAACTTTCCACAGTATTTCTTTCACAAACCTGGCAGAGCTGCCAGAAGAAATTCCTGGCGGGTTTAATGCTGACCACAGCGGTGCAGCGAGCTTTTAGTTACATGCTTGTTCCCTGAGTCACACGGCCTGGCTGCCCTGCCTCAGCCTACATCCATATAAAGAAAGAAGCAGCACTTAAGCACATCATCAATAGCAGCCTGACATTAAGAGGGTCAGTCCCTTGCTTGTTGTGCATCACATTCCTCCCAGACCACCACAGGTCTTTTTTTCCCCTTGAGCAACCTTCATTTGTTGCAATATAAAGAGAAAAAAAAATAGCTTGTATATTTGAATTAGTAAGTGTGCACAGAGGAGGACACAGGCAAAAAGGTAAACATTTATTTTGCTTTTTTAATTCCTAGTTTTAAACTCATCAGTACTGATAACATAATTGCCAGGATATTAGAAGCCAGGGTCTAGAATATCATTTTTATGAGGAAGAAATCCACAAAAAATATTTTTTCAAAGTCAAACAGGGCAGTTAGTGACACGCAAAAAATTAAAATATTTACAAATCAGTGTAGGTCAAGACTGTATATTACCCGTCTTTGCACAGAGACAGAAGCTGACACTGCAGTGCCAGTACTGTGTGCAGCCCAGGCTCCCAGTCAAGGAGGGGTCCCTTCCAGAATCCTGGGCACAGGGAAGAACCAGCCAGGGCTGGAGAGTGAAGTGACTCATCCAGCCAGTGGCAAGACTGGAACCCTGTGGTGACACTCAGCTCTGAGGAGAGGAGAGGGTGTCTGGCTAGCAGTAAACAAGCTACTTAATTAGTATTTTCCCCAAACAGAGGAGAACCTCCCTGCAGCTGCTGTGTGACCCAGCCCAGGCCTGGGAGACATTGCCTTCCCTCCTGCTGCTGTTCCTGCTCTGTGACCGAGGGTTTGCACACTGAGCCATCTTTATTTTAGGTTTATTTCAACATTCTGCCAGGAGAGATTCCTACATCTCTCAACAGACTGGAAAAGGGCATATTACAAGTTTTGAAAATGCAGAAACTCTGATTTACAGGAAGCATATGCCAGGTTATGGTGTATTTCTTTAAGCATTCTTTATCCCAGTTTCCATAGTACCTGAAAATAAGCAATTAATATTTTCCTGTCAACCAAATTAAAGCATGCCAAAATTTTAATGACTGTTGGAATGAGCACTTCATTACCGGACCTACAGCCAGTTCACTGAGGACACAGCTTAATTTGAAGCTTGCTGGAGCTGTGCTGTGGTGCTTGCATTGAGGGATGAAGCTTGCTCCAGACAACTGCTCCTTCCTTTAAGTAGCAGTAACTTTCTCATCTGACTCAAGCAATTCATTGGGATGTCACACATCAAAACACAGCTTTTGTTCGTTCATCCTGATAGGTAGCAAAGACTTCAGAGTTTTTAGGTTCAGAAGCTGATGTAGTCTTGTTTTGACCTTTCTCAACATGCTGAATGCCCTCCAGTGCTCTGCACTGGAGTGTGGCAAGCACTACAGAATCCCCATCAATCTCATGAAGAGAGGCAGAACAGCTGAGCTACACCACAGTTTGAGAGCACTGGCCCTATATATTAAAATCTGATGTTGCAGCCCATTTGCTGCAATGGTAGGTGCCTCAATAGCTGCACTTAACCTTGCTGAATATTCAGCAGCAGCTCTGTGTTCCTCAGCACTATCAATTCACTGACACCATTTAATATCTTCTAATTAAGAGTGAGTGGCAATAACCATGTACCTTAACCAAATATTATCAATAATAAAAAAAAATTTCTTTTTTGTTTGGACTGAGATTGTCATCCCTATGGCACAAAGTATTTCTTCTAGCTATTTTATTCTCTGGTTAGGATGTAGATCTTTCCAGAGTGACTGACACATAATGTTACACTTCCAAGCCTGCATAGCCAGCAGCTCCTCAGTTCCCCAGAGTAAGAAACTTCAGCTAATGCCAGGTGCTAATTCTGAGTAATGGAGCACTATACTGTTTTGTTTTTATTTATAATGCTGCTGTTCTCCCAGCACTTGACAGAGGTACACATCATTAATGTAATTTGGTGGCTCAAGGACTTGAGACAGGGTTAGCTATTGTGACTGGCCCAACAAAAGGTGTTGGAGAAATGGAGCTTTTCTCATACCATCTCAAGCTTCTTGAAGCCAAAATAAAAATCAAGACAAAACATGTTAATACTTCCAATTCACTGGGAGATTTTTCAGTGACCTGCCACTTTGAGATATGACAAACCTCAGACAGAAGAACAAAATATAAGAAGGCAGATGAAGAGTATGTGAGGTGGAGCAAAATGTGGACAACAAAGAGAATGCTACCACAGACCTATAAATTAATGAGGAGACCTCTAAGAAAGGTACTCACATCATCTGTTTTTGGCAACTTCTGGCAAATTAAGTATGAAGAGGGTTGTTTCGCTCCTCATCTACTGTTGGCCAGTTATCCAGACACTGGAGCACACGCTATACCCTCATCCACCAGGTAAAGAGAAATTTTCCCCATTATGGGGAAGACAATTTGGTCATATGACAAGACATACTCAAAGTCCTAGTTACATGACCAGGCATGAGATCATCACGGCTTTTTTGCCAGCAGCAAAGAGTGCAGCAGCTCACAAGGAAGATTAGTTGCTCTGGAAAACCCTGAGGTAGGTTTCTCCTGAGCAGCGAAACTCCTGCTTTTTAAAAGTTAGGAGCATAAGTTTCCTATAAAACCAGTAGATGGTAATGAAAGGACAATCTAACTTGCATATGTAATGTCAGACACTTCAGTATTAACTACAGAATGCAAAACTCCGGCTTTCTGCTTGCTGTGTAATCCATATCTCATTCTGATTTACAAACAAGGCAAATCAAAGTTAAGATTTGCAAGGTAAAGTTAAGACATGCTTCATCTGGTGTGCCCTGGCCATTCACACAAAACATGCAGGGGGTCATTTCCACAGTTTTGCTTTCAAAGAATCTCAGCTACAAGCAGAGGAATGAAAATGTGACTCTCCAAGCTGATCTCAGCCGGGCTTCAGCAGATCAGGCAGTGGTGCCACTGGGCTGCTCTCATTTGTGTCTTGCAGCAAAGAGCTCAGGGCCTGAGAACCAGCCCGGAATGACTGAGCAGCTGGATGATTCTGGCAGAGGGGCTCAGGTATCCCAGCCACAGAAAATCCTGCTAAACAGTCAACAAAACACAATTTGCAGTGTAAAGTAGCTGATAGTTACTACTGCAGAGCTGTATATTGTTGCATGAAGAGAAGCAAAACTTTATGATAAAGTTAATCATGTACGGTGTGTTAGTTATATCAACACCTGAAGCACTTCTACACAACTTAATTTAATATTCCAACTCATTAAAAATCTTATTATATAAACCACTTACAGGCTTTATAAACACATTTTAATATTATTAGGAAAAGATCTTGATAAAAAAATAATTTGAATGCAAAATGCACCTGTAGACTAAGTTGCTTATAGTAAAACTAGCTAAATGAAATTTGCTGTCAGCAAACCACCTGACAAGTTTTCCTGTCTGAGTTACAAACAGACTGTTCTTTTGTGTTCTTGGACCTTTTTCTAATAGAAAGAGTGGGCCAGAGAATTCAAGCAATGTAGATCATAGTACAAGCATTGACCATAATCCCCACTCTGAGGACCAAAACATTCCAGAGCAGACTGTACAGTTGATTATAACAAGTAATGGAACTGACATCTCTATAAATTTTTCTCTCAAGCTATAACAATTCTTTAATATTGAAAATGAGAAATTATACTGGCTCTTAGAACAAGGCTCTACTCTAGTTCTGGGTGGAAATTAAGTTTTGATATACATAGAACAATATCTGTTATGTTCAGCTACTAAATAATCAAGTTGTTTTTATTTTAATTGATTATAATACTGTGACATTGTATGGTGATATACCAGTGGAATTACTCATTAAAAGAATGACCTAAAATTGAGCATGATTCAACTACATAAATGATTTTTAAATGAGACAATAGACTTACAGTGATTTGTGGATGATTTATTGTCAGAATAGAAGCCAATAAAGGTTTACATCACCTGTATTCCTCACTGACATTATTTGGAGTTGCTATTCAGAGCATGTACATTTTTGAAGCCTATAATATTTGAATCTTATATGACATTTTTATGCTTGTGTTTTAAATCATGTGCTCTAAGAGGTTCAAGTAGGTAGAATTTTAAATCTTTATAAATAACAAAATTTGTTGTTTTCAATAATACCTAAAACATTAATCTGCAGATCCCTGTTTTAATAAATTTGTAGTGTTTTCTATGTACAAAATAAATGCAAAAGGTCAGCTTATTATTCCCCAAAACTACTGTGAAGTCATCAGAGAATTAATTTTGTTATTCTGCTGAAGCTGCATGCAATCACCAAGGTTCACATGGGTGAAGTATTATTAAGTTCTGCTCACTGACACATACTGCAATACACAAAATAAGAGCTAAGAAGTGCAGACCACTGAAATTACTCCTGCTTGCAATCAGATTGGTTTTTAAAACAAGCTTTTCAGATACTTTGGCAGCAGCACTGTAAGCGCAGCTGATCGTCCATTGCTGCTCCCAGTTTTTCCTGGTCCCCATCTCCAGAGGTGGCCCTGGAGAGCAGCAGAGCAGCACAGGCCCCTTCAGCCCATGGACAGCCCTGAGCAGTGGGATCCATGTCGGGGTTTTGCCCTGGGCTGTCAACAGGGCCTGGCCTGAGAGAGGGATGGAGAACCTGCTCCGACTTCATGGCAGCCAGACTGGGTGGGAAAGGATGGGAAGGGAGGGAAGCCAGAGCTTCAGGCCCCAGGGAAGGGCAGGCTGTGAGGTACACAGTGAGTGACACACTGCTCATTATGAAAATACTGTCCCAGACAGCAAAACCACCCAGGGCAGTGCCATGTGCGCCCTCCCCTTGGTAAACCCTGGGCAAAGCCAGACTGGGCCGGACCGGCTGCCCTGGTTTTAAACAAACTTTGAAAAGTCAGGATTGTATTCCATACAGCTGTGCTATTTCATCCTCCTCTAGTGCATTGGCTCATGACCCTTTCATTTATCACAGCAATAGGTCTCACATTTACAAGTATGGAGGACTTAAAAAGAAACAGAGGTTTTTTTGTTCTTTTCAATATCTGTTCCATTGATGCTGCCCTCGTGGGCTTTCTGCTGCTGTACCTCACTCCCAATGCAAATGTCATCATCAGGTAAAAATAAACTTTAAGACTACCTAGCAAAGTAGTTTTGTTTGCCTTTAGCAATTTAATATAGCTTCAACATAAAAGTTTGCCCACATGTGGATGAAAAAGCTTCAGTGCATCTGTGTGCACTCTGGAGCTGACTTTTCGCTCCTCTGGGCCCATGGGCTGAGCTGATTTAAAGGTGCCAGCTCATCTTTTAAGTACATAGCCACAAAGTTCAGCTGAGGCATTGTGGTTAAATCTTAGCTCAAAAGCCAGAAATCTGAAGTGGCAGCACTGAGCACAACCAAAGGGCCTTTAGCAGTTCTTTTGTATGGGGACTGTTTACACAGAGTCCAAGAAAAGATGACAGAGAAAATGTAGTTACAATGTAATTATGACCATGCTCCCATGCTTTTTGTAAATGCCTGATATTTAAGTAAAATAACTAATATTTATTTATTGATGGAACTTACTGATATAAGCCAAAGGCAGATTGAAATGTTGAGGGTTTTTCAAGCCACAGATGTTAGGTTATCTCAGGAAAACAACAGCAGGTTCTGAGGCACAGTGCTGAACTTTTCCACTGTATCTGCTGTTCCATCAAATAGGCTGTCGTGACCCCAGTCCTTACTGTGATGTGCCAACAAAACTGGTTTTATATCACTTCTAAGGATTCCATAACAGGATGTTATTCACTGCTAATGTATTTTGGTTCATATAAATGCAGAAAGAGTCTGTGGCAGGTCACAGTGTATCACCCTGTTATTTTTAGTCCGTGTATATAATTTACCTTATTCATTGATACAGGGGCTCCAACTGATTCAGGGCTGTGATAGAGGCTCAAATGAAGCTAGGAAAAAAGCTTTAGCATTTCAATCTGTACAAAGTATGAACCAAAAAACTCAGATTCAATTTAAAGGGTGTGAATTAGACTGGAGATGCTTCACCTGCTCCTAATAATGCCATGAGTGCTATGCAACCAAATTCATTAGATAAGGATTTCCTGGTTTAATGGTGAGCATAAATAAAGAAGAACAGTGCTCTGATGATGAAAATTATGTGCTTTTGTTACAATATTGGAGCTACAATGATCTAACAGAGTATCTTGAGACAGTTTAAAGATACTGTTTTCATGTAACTTGGCAGGATCGCTCAAATCAGTGAGATGAGAAAGAGCTGGCAAATGATCAGAAAACCTTTTGCCTGTTAAAATTCAAAGCTCCCATTTCTCGATCTTCTGAAAAACAAAGAGTGGGCAGATGGGTTCTGTTTGCTCCTCCTTTAATTCTATCAGTTAAATAGCTAACCAGCAGACTTACAGTTACCACATCTTGACATGACAGTTAATCTTTATTTCTTTCATGACTCTCATATATTAAATATTGGGGATCAGGTTTTATTTACTGCTCTCACTTTCTGTAATCCAATAAAATGAGTCTTCCCAGCTGCCCTCAAAGCAAAGTAAATCTTCTTTTCTAAACCATTCACAAACAAATCCTCAGTGTTCCTTGTCAGATCTAAGCTAGGAGGTATTTTATATGACCACAAGCAGATCACTGTCAACAAAAAATCAGATGCTACATCCCAAAATATTTCCAGACATATTTCCACAGACTAGGATACATGAACATGATATATTTTGAAGCAGAGAAATCACAGAATAAAGTTCTACCATCCAGTCCACGTATGTGGATGAAATTATGTGCCAGGGAAGCTATCTTCTCAAATCATGTTCTTTTCTAGGAAATCAGACTTATTTCCTGATCAAGATATTGTTCTGCTTGAAAAAATAAGGTGTGAAGTACTGTAAACAGTAATGAATAACTGAAAGTCTTAGTTTGCATATCCGTAAAGCTCTGAGTTGAACAGGATCTCAGATCATGCTTCATAAACTTTAATTGAGCTGCCTATATCATGCCTATGACATAGGAAAAAATTACTTCCTGTGTTTTATAGCTAAATGATGGTAAGACAAATACAGATGCAAATCTTGCCCTCAAGCAAATGGTCACAGAGTCTCTTCCTTGCCTTACCAACACAATACTACTTTGCAAGCAGCATTCTGAATTTATTGTATGGGTAAGAAACAAGGGGAAGGTGCTCTAGCTTTCACTGCAAAACACCCAGGATCTTCTCCAAGGCAGAGGAAACAAACAGGAGCCTGATAAAGCAGGAGGCAGAGTTCTGCAGCTGTTCCCCCCAGCACTCCACTTGTTCCCGTTGCTGTTTTGGGGCATCTCCTGAGACCTGCAGCCCTGCTGCACAGCCTCTGTCACTGCAAGAGTGCAGGAGACACTGTGTGAAACACAGACACTGCAAGTGGAAACCTCATTTACACAAAACCAGAAGTAGGTAGCACAATTAGCTGCTGGTAGAGGGGAACTTCTCAAATGCACATGAAGTAGAAACTCACTGTCTGTAGTGCAGCAACTGGTTTTAGCTGGGTTCTCTCAGTGGTCACCCTTCTCCCTGCTGCCCAAGACACTGTTATCAAGCAAGCCCTATTTTCACCTTATGAATACTCTTGCCATTGCCAGGAGGAGAGCACAAGGCTGATATGAAACAGGAAGCCCAAATCATCACTTATTATTCAAATTCCAGTACCACATAAGTGAAGATGAGCAAAGTAGAAACAAAGGAATGCTTTTGCTCTGCAGGATGGCCTTAAGTGGTCACAAGAAACAAGTAACAGCCTCACTGAGACAACAGCATTGTTCTATTTAAGTCAAAGAATAAGTCTCAAACAGGTATAATCAGGAGTAACAAGACAAGCGTGACGAACAGCAGGGCACAAGGCATTTTACTGGAGAAGGGCATGATTTGATTAGTGGTAATTTTCAAGACATATGACTGCTAGTGGGTTTAGCTTCCTCTCATAAAAAGGCATTTAAAAATATTTTTACTAAATTAACATTGGTTTTGTTTCCTAGAGAATGCCCTATTTTGTGTTCTGTTCCCAAACATGTGGGGCAACATCCTTGATTCTCCACCAAATCCTTGTTTCCTCTTGGTTAAGCTAGAAAGAAACAAAAGGTTCCAATCTCACCAGGAGAAATCACTTGCCTTTGCTGTTCAGCTCACCACAAAGCCATCTTCTGTTCAGGCACTTGTTCCAGACAGAGAAATAACTAATGCAACTGCATTATTTTGAGCCTTTTTGCAGATGTAGATGCTCCTCGAGCTCTGGTGTTCAATCCTGCCAAGCCACCAATTGGCTTTCTGGGACTCTGTGCAGTGATACCACTTTTGGACATCAATACCTCTTCAGGAGGAATATTTCTGTGAATGGCCAGAGGAAATTTTAACGCCAAATAAATAACTTGGAATTTCAGTTTGTCCTGTATTCTCCAAAGTTCTCCAAGGTCACACACTGTCAGGCTGGAGCAGGATTTCTGACTGAATCTGTCTGAAAAAGCAGATCAGGTGTTGTCTCCAAGTCACTCCTGTTCATTATGGCAGAAGGATTTCTGACCTGGGGAAACAGGCGTTTCTTGTTGCTGCTGAGCTCATTTTCTCAGCATGTGCATGATAAGCAGGAAAGCAGATGAACTCTTAAGAAACAAAGATACTTTTTTAATGCAAATGTTTCCAGTAACTCAGAATAAAGATAGGGAAATATGGAAAATATAGGCTATGTAAGCAGAATTGTTCTCACACAAAGAAACATTTAGTGAGACTTTCCATAAGGCAGCTGCAGCCCTGTGAAGTCAGCAGAATTGTAAAATGACAACATTCAGTGTTTATTGTTTATAATTAGTGATTTATCTCTCCACTTCGACTTCAGTGGCCATATTACTATGTAGGAACCCAGCTCAATTATCCTCATTTATGGATATTTTGAAAACTATCTTTTCCTAGACATTATAATTCAATATGGCTCTGTGTTTGTCTATGTATATTTAAAGGTAGCAATATTATGGGTAGGATACATAAATTGAACAATAACAGCCCTTTCCTAAAGGTGTACCTAAACTTTTTCTGGAGTGAAAGTTTCTTGTTCTTTATATTTTTAAAGAATAGATGACACAGCTTCTCAGTGATGTGAAATGCAG
Organism: Hylia prasina; assembly: GCA_013397195.1. NCBI lineage: Eukaryota > Metazoa > Chordata > Aves > Passeriformes > Sylviidae > Hylia > Hylia prasina. The sequence continues at coordinate 2,503,962 of VYXD01006830.1, forward strand.
AACCAAGCATGCAACCTTCTGATGGGCTCCAGTAGAAAGCTGAGTTAGTCTGGCAATTAAAGACTGCACATGAAGAAACATCTGGACCTCTTTGGCAGAGAGAAGGAGCTTAGAAAGCCCTCGTGGTTATGGGAAAAACAGGCATGTTGGAGTGTGACACCACGCCAAGCTGAGATGGCTCACCCCAGAGACAGGGGCACAACGTGTGATGCCTCTGCCCAGGGCAGCAGGTTCCCATCCCAAGCTGGGAAGCCCAGTTGTGACAAAGGTCTGACACTGCTGCCAGGAGAATACTCAGCAAAACAGCTTTGTTTTACACAAAGCTCTGCTTTTGAGTCTTCCTTTTTTTTACTTCAGAATGCTTTAAACCCAAAAGTTTAAACCGTATGAAATGAAACAGCTGGGAGAAATGCTTTGCAACACGAGCAAGGTGTTTTATCTCAATAAAAATGGGCTGTATTCTGGTTTTGACTTTTACAAACTCTTGCCATAGGAAACCATACCACACTGAGGAAAAAAAAACCCCTTCGTAGCTAAAAAGTTAATTTCTCCTCTGAAATACCAAAACAGGTTGAGAATGGGAGGTTTGGTTCTTTTTGTCACTTTTGTTTTTACCCACTAGAAGGTCAGGTTCTGACCATTAGGAAATCCTTTCTGGTGTGATGACAAGAGGGGCTTTGCTGGCTGGATGCCCCAGTCTGGGTGGTGGAACGTGCTCCCATGCACCATACAAGACTCCCCAGCTGACACTGAACATCATGGAACAGTTCTGCTCCTTTTTGCCTGGGCTTAGTTAGAAAACATCTGAGATGGTGTGTGATGAAAGGCCATGATCTCCTGGCAGAGAGATCATTATTGCAGAGACTAATTACCCTTTGCTGATTCCTGAACAATGAGATTAGCATCAATGAGACTGGGGAAATCTAGCTGAATGAAAAGGGACACAAAAGACAAACAATGGAAATTAAATCCCTTGGTTAAACAGAGCAATGAGCCACTCCTCCCCAGGCAGAGTGAAGCCAGGGTGCTTCCCCTGCCTCCCTGCTGCAGGAAGAGGTGGGGAGGAGAGAGTGACAAACTACAGCCCCTGTGGCATAGGGTACTGCACAGACAGGACCCTAAACAGCCTCCCAGACTGGGCTGAGCTGCATGTGCTGTACCCTGGCCACAGGCATGGCTTGGGAACAGCCCAGCAGCTCTGTCTGGGACAGACCTTCCCTGGAGCCACACTGCAATAACCGACCTGACACCTGGGGATCAGCACCTCCCTGACAGCAAAGTCACTCCAGCTCCTGCAGCTACAAGAATTTGAGCATATATGCTTAAAGATAATTATGTGCCTACAAATTCAGGTCTTAAGACAGAAAAAGTGAGGTGACATTTTTAGAAGCGCTCAGCAGTGATAAACTTCGCTTGTATTGAGGTCAATGGGATTTCTTTCTTCGTGTCTTAAGTGGGAACTGAATTAGGTCAGTGCCAAAGTGCTTTTGTAAATCAGACCTGTGTGGTAAGCAAAGAGGTACAATGTTTTCCTTGCCTTTAATGGCAGCTTGGGGACATCTCTGCCAATGCAGTGCAGTATGAAGTCCCTCTTCACGAGAAAGGCACTATTATGTCTGAAACCCCAAGGAACTTGTGTATATGTGTGCAAAAACCCCCTGTTCTATGAAACGTCCTTAACAGGTTACAAAATTATGTATTTGAAATTTTAGGAAATTATGGAATGTATCTATTTCAGTCTCCCATTTAGAAGTTCCCTGCCTAATTAGGAAAAGAGTACACTAAGACCAAGAATGAAAAGCCATCTTTCAAGAGAGCAGTCCATTTGCAATGGAGAACTATTAACCACTAAAAAGTCAGGAAGGCTCGGAATAGAAGAGTTTTCAAATCCTTTCAAATCCTTGAGCAAGAGTGTCCCAGTAATGCCACACCAGAGTAAAGGATAGGAAACAAGAAAAATCATCAGAAAAAATATGATTTATGAAAAGATTAGACACACAAGTGTGTGTTGAATATGCATGCACAATTGCATGCTTAATTTGCACACCCAATTATTGCCATTGTGCATAAAATTGAATAATTACCCATGAAAATAAATGATTATGGTTATTTACTTCCATAATTACTTGATTTGCACATACAATCATGGTAATTAGGCACACAAATTAGTCATCACACAATTGCATGCCTAACCTTATTAAGAATCAAAATCAATGCATTTATTTTAAATTGCCTTTGTCCAATTTGTACTTTTTTTTTTTTTCTAGCTGAGTTTGGAACGGATGTATGTACCAGGGCCAAGCTTCCCAGTGTGCCTCTATCCTGATGCCACCCTTCAGGCATCAGCAGAGCTCACAGAATGCCTCCATGGCACAGTGCTCTCTTTGAGAACAAATCATACAGGAAATGCTATAAAAAGGGAAAAAAATCGCTCAAAGCATGACAAGAAATTAGGAATAACACACTTTTCAAGTTGTTACTTTCAATTCAGGAATGCAGTCACAAAAAAAAAAGTCTCAGACATTTGTGAGGAAGAAATGGGTTGTGTTATAGGGAAAACAAAACTTTAATGGTTTTTTTAGCATTAAAACTTAAAAAAATTCAAGTACTGTAATTAGTTAGTATAATGTTTCTGAAAATCTAGAAAAACTATTATATTCATTTTATAGGCAAAGCCAGTTAAAAATAGAGATGTTAAATGCCCAAGTCTGCATCAGTTCTTTGCTGCACTCACAGAAATAAAATCCAATTTCAGCTTCCAGATTTGTGATTTCACTTATTAGTCTGAATGTCTGCCCCTTGTAGATGTCCTGTCTCCAGGTGCAGTAGGTGAGGATACCTTTATTAACTTTCCTATAAATCACATTTTGCTAGGAAACATAATAAAAGCCTGGGGAATTAGTCAATAAAATAGTGCTGCTTCTCTATCACTTAATAAATGCCTGGGTCCTGTGGCTGGAACTTGGTATGCTCTCTAATTAAAAAGAACAAATATGAGAAAAATACTGGCAACTTGAAATATTGAGCTGTTTCATGTTTGTTATTGGAGCCTTCTTGAGTACAATTTTCTAATAATTGGACCAGATGGACAAGGAAAAAAATTAGCATGACAGTTTAAACGGAGTCTATTACTATATAGAAAGGATCATGCCTGACAGATCTGTGAATCTCCCTTCATAAATCAGTAAAAGCCCTACTGTGTCTGCATAGAATCTATATTTTTTCCTACCAGTTTTGAGTTAATGCCAAGGTAGTTAATGCTGGAAGAAATATAGGGGTTAAAACATTTTGTCCTTAATGTATCTTTCTTTTTTTTTGGTTGTTGTTGTTAATTATGTGCCTTAATTTAGTTCTTGCTTAATGCGCTTTAGAATGAATTGTATTTCGTGTAATTGCTTTATTATTACTTGACATTAGACCTTATGTTAAGCAATCAAAATGGTATGGCAGAAAGAGAAGGAGGGAAAATGATCAAGATACAATGAAGATGCGTTTACATCTTTAAAGCAATCACACACAGTCCCCACCTGTCAGAAATGTTACAGGATTAGCATTACACTTTATCTGTATTACACCCTGAGAGAGAGAGGAAGAGGAGGGAAGGGAGGGAGGGAAGGAAGATCCCTGCTCGAGCAGCTGTTTGGTTTGTTAGCTTGTGACAGTTTTGCTTTGAGTCATTGCGGGTGGGACCTGTTGCCAGGCTGACCCCTCTGTTTTGCTGTGCACTGGAACCCTCCCCTGGCCCTGGGTCAGGAGCTCCTGGGGAATGCAAAAGCCCTGTGCTGATGCATGTGATCGCTTGAAACACCCTCAGAAGTCAGTGGCAAAAATGCCTTAATAAAACTGGTTAATGCCATTAGACAAGAGCTCTCTTCAAATCCCTTAAAATATTAAGTGTCAAAACATGCCAGAAAAATATAGTACCTTTGCAACACAGGCCCATTAGTATTTTATAGGTAGTAAGAGCCTTAAGACTCCCCTATCTTAAATCCTAGGGAAAGCCGTTTAATAGAAATAACTCAGGATTTCCAAAGTAAACGTTAACACCTCTTGCTAGTTTAATTCTTTCACAAGGCTATTTTTATAAATCACAAGTAAGTGATGGTTTAGTGTGTCATTGCAACCAGCCTGAAGTTAAGTCATGAAGACAAACCCAACCCCAGGAGGTGTTTTAACTTTAAACCATTCATTCTGCAGCTCAGGGTCCTGCTGTAGCCTGACAGCATACTAATGTGATGTGCTGATCAAGTGCTAGGCCCATGCAGAAAAAAAGTATTTATTTACATGCATAAGGCTACTTAAAAAAAATAAATCTGTATATTTCATGCTGCTAAGGGGGTATTTGTTTAGTTGATGTAATATTTTCCATAATGATTTCTGATTACCAAAATGCATAGTACAAATGGTAATCAGTGCCCCTTTCAAAGCAAATGCTGCTGCTGAGTACCTCCTATGAGTTTAATCACAGTGTGCAATTCACACCGTAATGTGTTATAATTGCCCCCTACAAAGTTGGTCCTGTTTCATTTTAATATTACTGGACTAACTGCTGAAACTCAACATGAGTTCCTCGAATGCTGCATTCTTCATTGAGAACTTTACATACATAATTAATCTCAAATAAGGGTACCACAAAAAAGGTGAGGATTTTTAAAGAAATGCCCTTGGGTTTTAATAGCTGTAAAATCAGAGGTAGTACTTTGAAAAGTTCACCCTGTTGGACACTTTACTCTGAGATCCAGTCTGATTGCCATTTCCTTCAGATAATTTTATCTGTTCTTTTGGCAGGGGAAAAGTACATACTGATGCAGAGTTTATTCTTATTTTCATGCACCTACAAATACCATTCATGCCAATATGAGATGACAACTCTTATGTTACTCTTTACAACAACTATTGAAAGTACACTGGGCTATAAGATGCAGAAGACATGATGCTGCAGAGCATTTTGAGCCAAAGAATCTAGAAGAGCAACTGGAGATGGAGCATGCAAGTCACCTTGCAGTCACTGTGCAACCTATCTCTTATTTTTACAGCAATAGTCTTATTTGCATGGTCATGAAGCAAATGAAACTATTCATTTTTAATACCTTTTTGGCTACTTTTTACATATTTATGAGCAAGTTTTGGACTTTCCTGGATAACTTATGTGCTTTTCAGGAAATCCGAGCATTCCCCGAATAGTTCCTGTTGGTCAAAGTGCCAATCAGCTGCCTGCTCTGCCTGCCCAGCACTGGGGACCCATTTGGGGCAGCCAGGGGAGCCCCACTTCATCCCAGCCCAAAGGGAGACCCTGACAGGAGCCTTCCAGGTCCTCTGGGGCCTGCCCTGGGGAGGCACTGCTTGGGTTTAATGGGAGAGCCAGGGGCAGGACGGGTCAAAGCCAACATAACCTTCCTGCTGTTTGCAACTGGTGTTGTTGCGCTGTCTTTCACTGGGTGAGTGAAAGTTATAACCTGAGGTGGAGGAAATGACAATGTCCTTATCAGGGTGGGTCACTGGAGCACAATATGCCCCCTGTGTGAGTGGCTTTGTGCCAAAGCCCAGCAAGCAAAGCCACAGCAGCCTCCAGCAGCCCCCAGCTCAGCAGCCACAGGAGCACAAGGCACAGGTCACCACTGCTGGGAACGCCTCCTGTCCCACTGGCACCAGGCCTGCTGCAAGTGATACAACCACTTTAATTACACCAATTGCATCAAGCAGAGCTGCTGCTGAAATCATGGAGGGAAGCCATGGCCTGGGACTGAAACATCATTTAATAACACCGACGAACTGTTCCTTTACTTTATGTCTGACCCTGACCTCCCAAAGGGGATTACCAGCACAGCATCTTCTTTCACAGCAGACACACTGCCGGGCCAGGAGCCCCCACCTCCTCATTAATTGCAGCTCCTGTTGCTGCTCCCCTAATGAGGGCTTGCTCAGGAGCCTGCCAGCCTCTAGCAGCTCACCACTGCCAGGTATCCAATGTCAGGCGTGAACCCAGAGTGCTTCCAGCCTCTCTTGGCTTCTGGAACCAGAATTGGGTCCCTTTTTATTGAACACAATGCACAAAGGTAACCCAGTACGTGCAGAGAGAACAGGCACAAAACCCCAAAAAACTTTTTAGTAGCTGATGTTAGCAGTGTGTGGCTGATGATGACTTTTTCGGCCACAGTGCTTAGCAGTGGTTAGAAAGGATAGCACATGAGAAGAACGGGTGTTATTTTTTGTTTATCTGCTTATTATCTCCATCATTTCCCAAAGCCTAAAACCTACACCATCAGGCATTTCTCTGAGCCTTCATTGTTCAGCTACTAAGAGGTAAAGTGACCAGATGGTGGTATATGATGGTACCCAAGAGCAGTTTGACCCCAAAGCCAGCCTATGAGTTGTGACACAAGTCCTTGCTACTTGCCCTGCCCCTTATGCTATTTTCCTTCCATCAGCTTATGTCTCCTCTCTTTTCCTCTGTCCTTTTAGTCATATCTCTTTGTCTCCTTGCCCTGCAATACTAAAAGGACAGTTAGAAGCAACAAACTCAGCACTCCAACACTAATACAATTTTTCTGGATTTTAGACTAGTGCTAAAATTGCATGCAGTATCTGGCCGTTTTTCTTTCTCTCCATGCACCAGATCTACCAGGAGACAGCATATTCCTTCCAATATTTTCTGTTTTCTCCCTATCTTCTTTCTGGACTTCTGTTGTGTAACACAAAAAAAAAAACCCAAACCTCTGCCCCAAACCATTTCATTCAGTTAATGCCAACTTAAAAAGAACTTGCTAATGTCAAATCCAACTGAAAACACTCCATGCAGCACAATGAATATGAAATAAGATAGCAATCTATTTTAAAAGTTAAAAATTAATCTTATATGTAAAATACTGCGTACTTCTCCTAACCTTTAACATGAGATGGAAATAATAGCATTTATCAAAAAGGAGATGTGGCACTGCTAAAGGTCACAACTGCCCTTGACAGTATCATGTTGTTGCATTAATTGCTAGCAGGTTTTTTTCCTGGCTGAACCCCAGCCCATCATTGTGCCAGCACACCACATCCCACCCTGGTGTAAAAGCAGAGTTTTGACTTTTCCTTCCTTGGTGGAAGCCACTTTGATGTTTCTGGTGTGCTCAGGGTAGAGGGGCTGTGAGGGACAGAGCAGCACATGCAAGGAAAGGGCATAAAGACTATGTTTACATGAGCACTGTGACTTTTCATCGTCACTGAATCCTCTAATAACCTGGAACCAGACAAAAACACCCCACTTTTATGTATTTAAAAAATTATTAATATATAACTGTACAAATTTAAGGCCCAAGGACTCTTTCAAATGTTAACTTCATAATAGATCTTCCAAAGCTATTGTAACCATTGTCAGGGAGCATTCATGTTTTCAGAAGTAATTAAGAAGTAATTAAAGCAGAAATTCTTGGGTATACCTTGCCAAGGTTCTCTGAAGCTTATTCCCTGAGCTGCATTGTTTGAAAGGGGGTAAAAAAAATGAAGGAAACAAAAAACAGCAGTGTGAATTGTAATTCAAAATTCAAAAGCAGTGCAGAATAAAGCTTCAGTAAATGCCTTCACAGTTGAACTCAACTGTTTAACAAATGAAAACTCTAATTGACAATTCTGTACCAAAGTGTAAATTTGTCAGGGAAGGATATGCAACAAGTTTTTTGGGCTTTGTTTCTTTTTCTTCTTGTAGATCATAGTGAGTGCTGTTGTGATTTGGATCTATTACTTCTGAATATTGCATGAAGCTGACAAGCACTTGTCATTTAAAGACCACATGGAGGCATTTAGTTTTCCATTTAGACATAATAACACATTATGCAAATAAGCTTGCCAAGGAAAGCTGGAGGCTTACATGAAATAAACTGTCAAACACCAGTTGCTAATAAATGAACATTTCTTTATAGATTGTCTTAATTTGGGCAACTGGAAAATAAGCGTGACTGCATGGATAAACTATCTTTCAATATGAAATTCTGTTGATCGTGCAGAGCAGAAATCTTCCCAGAAAATTGATGTTCCTTGCCTTCATTCAGTTAAGCAAACACAAAGAACTTTAAGCAACCCTGTTAAATATTTACACTATGTTGTACAAAACAATAAAGGTTTTGAAATCAGTTCCCCACGTTGCAGATGCCAAGGGGAGCTTGGCCATGCCTTGGGGCGAGCGTGGAGCGTGTCCCTTTGGTGCTCACCCTGTGGCTACCAGGCACTTCCCGGGCTGCTGGCACCACCTGGCACAGCCTGCTGGCACATCCTGCTGGCACATCCTCCTGCTCACCCCAAAGGGAGCCCTCGCAGCCCCCAGCACTGTCCAGGGGCGTTCCGAGGGGCGCAGCTTCCCCACTCTCTCTGGCTGTATGCAGGACTCACAAATACTTGCAAGGAGATCTCAGGGCAACTTGGTACGGGGCAGCCAAGTAGAGTGTTTAAAATAAACCAGAACCCATGCAGCTGGGAGAAGTGAGGGTCCCAGGCTATCACAGGCAGTTAACTGTGTTAATGGGCAGCTCAGAGATGCTCACATGCATGGACATTGCAATTAAATACAGGCCTCCTAAAACAACTCTTGTCAACAAACAGACCACTAGGACAGCAAACCAAAATAATACCAAAAAAAAATAGAGGTTACCAGGGTCAAATAAGGGGGTTTGTTCAAGTGAACTGTTTCTTGAAATGGAGCGGTAAAAACCAACCAAGGTATACCCAACCAATCAACGCACCACCAAAAGAACCAAAATACATCAGTGTTCTACTTGTGCAAATTAAAAGTTTAATGGAATATGTTCATTTACCAAATCACTCCATGTAAAAATAGCCTAATTGCTCTACATATTTTATATTACTTTGAAGGGAAGTTCAAGCCAATGTGTAATTCCAATGGTGAATTTACTATGTCATTCCTTGTTTCTATTTTTTATTAACAAGAGTAACATACAGTTGTTTTGAAATTGGCATCTTTTCATCCTTAAGGAAATTACACCCTAAAGTAATATTCTGTCAGAAATCTGCTCTTAATTGGGCTAATCAAGTAGTATTTCCACATTAGGAAGGAAGGATTATAGTTTCATTTCCCGAGAAGTTCATATGACAGTTGCAGACATTTATATTTGAGTTGCTGGTTTGGGATCTGTCCAAATCTTTCTCTTTTTGCTTCTTTTTAATTAATATTTCAGGCATACAGGATAGCTTCTTCTTTTTTGGAAACTGAATTGAAGGATTTGATTTGCACTGGGCATTTTGCCATTGGGGGGAAAAGATAAAAAATAAATCAAAAACCTAAGAAGGAAGTTTTGCTTTGTAACTAACCCAAAGTTTTTCTGCATAAGGGAAACTTTACCCAATGAAGCCACTGTCCTTCTGCCACATAGCTTGACTGAGGGGACGGCTGACTTGCCAGTTATTTTAAGACAAAATTTGGAAGTTGGTGTTTTTTGTGGTCTTAGCAATCCTCCCTAAAATGACCAAAAGAAACTATATTCGGAGTCATTTGAAACTGAACATTTACATGTCATTTAAGAGCCTTTGCAAAACTTCTGCCTGTTCAAAACCTGACAGCTCAAAACCTCCCTGTCTGCCAGGAGCCTGTGCAAACCTCGTTCTACCTTCACTCTCCACAGAGCTGTAAGATTTAAATTTAGTTTTTAATAAAGCCTGTCTACTGCTTAGGAGTGGAACAAGTGCAAAGCAGCATCCTGGTTTTAGTCAGAATTTCTCCCTGTGGTGTGAGAATGAGGAGGTATCTGGTGGAATATGAAGACAAAGTCACAGGAGGTGAGAGAAGGCACTTCCTTACACGGGGAGCAGCAAACCTGTGGGAGGTGCAGCCACAGGAACCTGGAGGAGGATCATGTCAGCAGATGGAAGAAGGGTTCAAACACATTCATGGTCAACAAGGTCCCTAAACAGCTGTGTCAGAACCCAGACAGAAGGTTGTAGCTCACAGAGCGTATAGATAATCAGAAATTAACCAAATGGAGTGAGGGGCGTTCCAGCCTCCTCCTCTGAGCCCCAAGATTTGATGTTCCAGGGTGCTGCTTTTACACCCATGGGTAGGGCTGGAGCACCAGCAGGCAGCAAGGGCATCACTGCCTGTCCAAGCACAGGGCAGAAAGTGTTGAAATCAAAGCAACTCATGAAAGAAGCATACAGCACTGCTGGGGCTAGGAGTGAAAACAAAACCTAAACCCAAAGTAAACCACTTCCCTAGCATGTATTCCCCTGTTCATTTGATCCATGTGACAGCTGATTTCAGACTAGCACCAGTGGCTCCACGAGCCTTAATCCTCTGTATTGTGTAAATACTGCAGCATTGCCACAGGCTGAGAGGCAGAGCAGCACTGATGTTATCAACACTGATCAGCTGGCAGGAACACGACCCCAATAGTGGGACTGTTTTGGTACACTCTTAGCACTACTGAATAAAACTGCTTTTGAATTTGGGAATTAGCTGATGCAATGTGGTAAAAAGACAGAAGTACTGACTCCCATGCTGGAATCAGACAAGGGCATCAGGGTACAATTTTATTAGGTTATTATTTCCTTGCTCTCTTCTTGACACAGTCAATCTTTCTTGCAGGGTTTACATTAATAAATAATTACCTATGGCAAGAGACTGAGATGCACAAAAAGGCCTTACAAGGGCTCTCATACAGCAGGCAGCCTTTTCAAAAACAAAGATGGAATTGAAAAGTTTCACTAATCTGAGCCTTGTCATCTACAATGCTGTTGCAATAACCCCCTAAAGCACTCTTAAAAGGCACCAGAGCAACGCATCAAGCAAGAATTGGTCGACTTGTAGATGATACTGTCTCGACTACAAGGGCATCCCTTTGTAGCAAAGATTAAAGGGAGAGTGCCTTTTCCTGTATGCTGTTGACTTAAACAACTGCCATTTAGCAGTTTGACTTTCTTTTTGTGGTCGAGAATGTATTATTAATGTGCAATCCTTTAAAGAATGTGCTAAATTCCTCCTGCGTTTAGCACTTACAAAACATACAGAGGGGGAAAGAAACCCGCCCGTGGTTTTCACAGTCTAAACAATAACAAAGTGCCTCCAGGATCCATTTTAATGAGAAACACCAGTGTCACACTGTGGAAATCTGGAGACGGACAACGCACACCAGCAGATTAATTATCATTTAGGAGGCAGGAACTATGTGGATTTCGTAACACGGGTTGTAGAAAATAAAAATTCTGTTCATCACGGAGAGGTTTGTATTTCCTCAAAGGTACAATTTACCTATAAATATATGTGCCACATACATTCAGAAGGAACAGGAAATGAAGGAACCCCTCCTCTCTCCCCTCCCCAACACTACAAGCAAGAAATTTTCTTCCCTTACAGATAGCAGTGTCTTTTTGCTTTCTATTTTGAATTGGTCGGTCTGGGGTTTTTTGTTTGTTTGTTTTGGGGTTTTTTTAGGTTAAGTTTTTGTGAGCTTAACAGAGACTTCAGCAAGCAAACAGCATGACACCCACTAGTCCTCCACACATCTGCAGGACAGATTTATCACCACTGGCATGCCATGTAAATGATGGCTTCAATCCCTGACGGAGCAGTCATTGACTTTCATAAAGGTTTTACGGATCACCGAGTCCAGGGGCGTCTCCCGATTCCTTTTCTGGACTTGTGGATAACATTTGCAAGGCAAAGCCCTCGTGCAGAAATTCGCTGCTGGAGAAGGCACTTCCCTGACTCCAGCAAACCCAGCTGGCAGCTGACACTCAATGGCTCCAGCCTTCAAAACGGGAGGTGATAAGAAATGGGAATTTTAACAATGCAGTGACTTGAGTCATAACCTCACTGAGCATATTTGATAACTCCAGTCTAATTTCTGGTTGTAATTCAGAGGAGGACTGCATTGTTTTACAAGATAAATGTATTAATCCCTATTCTTCTGTGGTGGGTATCTAGGAGATTAACTACATTGCTGAATGTGTGAATTTGTCTGTGACCAAAACCTGACATGAATACAAACTATATGAATGATTTCTAAGACTCTTTTGTTAAAGAATAATCTCCAGACAGATGTCCATGATACCTGAGCAGTCAGTCCCACATTCTATCATTTATTTGGAATTCATACCCCAAATAAAACTGACTTTACTACAACCTGTTTAATTTCTAACTTCCAAATATCTTAGCCAGTTTTATGTCCTAGCCTTCCCTGAGTCACAGCATTTGGAGGGCTCAAGCTCATATTCAGGCCTTTTGAAAACTACACACATTATGAAATAGGTTTGGTTCAGTCCTTTGAAGGAGATGGTTTATTTAAAATAATACTTTGATAGCTTCCTCCCAGATAACAGCTCTCCTGAAATGGAAACATTTTCCATGTAGCAGTCACAACAGTGCAAGAATGTACTTCTTTCTCTTACTGTTTCAAATCCTGACAATGCTACTGGTCTTTCTCTCACACTGAAATCTTTATCTTGACCCCCAGTGCTGACAGTCTCACTCTTACATGATCAGATGCATGCAGGTTGGGAGTGCCCAGCTGCTCACTTCTGGCTGAGCAGGACTTTGTGCAGGAGCTGCTGGCACAGAGAAACCTCTCTACCTTGTTGCCACTGCTTTGGGACCCAGATATTAATGATAATTAATATTAACACCAGTAAGAGTAGGGCTTGTTGTGTTGCACATGTACCAACTGCAGTGTCTACACTGAGCAAGTGCTCTCAATATCCCAGTGTTACACCCAAAGTGACAGTGTTTTCTTTTTTTCCTGAGACTAGAAATACATGATGCTACTGGAGAGTCATTAATTCTTCCTCAAATTATATTTTGCAACTTCTGCATTTTTCATGTATGAGGGCTGATTCTGGTTCCCCTGAACAGATTAGTTACTTATAAATGTTCAGGTAATCCATGCAAATAGATTGCGGTAAGGTTGTTTATTATATTTTTTTCCTCCTGCAATGGGCACAGAATGTGATTTCTCATTTCTGAACAAGTTTTACAAGCAAGTGGAAAAAGTGTATAATAGTAAGTAATGCATATTTAAATTAAATTTTTGAATCCATGTTAAAATTTGTGAACCTTTTAGAATAAATGAGCGTCCCCCCGACTACTTTCAGAGAATGAACTCTCTCTGCATTTATAATTCAAAGTGCCCTAGCTGTCTCCCAGGGTGGGGTACAGAGAACATTGCATATAGATAACATCTTCAGAGAAGCTGAATATTATTCTCTTCTGAAAAATGAGGGGAACAAAGCCTGCATCCCAAGGTGTCCGTCCCTGGCTGGCATTGCAGAGAATGATGCAGAGAAGGCAGCGCAGGGGTGCTATGGGGAGTCACACTGAGTGCCCCTGCAGCCCAAGATGCAGCAGCTGCAGCATCTGCAGCACCCCTGCTGCCAGCACCTCTCTCTGCCCAGTCCTGTCCTGGGACAGTGGCAGCCTGGCTCCCCATCTCCAGCTGTCCAGGCAGAGGAAGCCAGTGTCTCATGATGTCTGAGGCCCATGGTTCCCCTAACAGTTTCCCAGCACTTGTTCACACCTACAGCCAGCTCCGTGGAGAGGAGTGGCCTGGACAGGCAGCAGCACTTATCCCCTCACACCTGGGTATATACACAGAGAGCTGCAGCCAGCAGGAGCCCAGGCAAGGCTCACCCACACAGGAATGCCCTCCTCACGCCCAGGAGCTGATGCTTATGTCAAGGCACAGAGCCAGCATGGAGAGCTGTGACACAGGGGCCCTGCTGGGATCCCTGCTCTTGAGCAATGATTTGAACTGCAGCTCCTGTGCCCTGACTGCACCAGGACCAGGCTATTAGCAGAGATCTCCCTCCTCTTTCAGCTACTTGACTCTGTAGAACTTCAAATTACTGTAATAAAGCCACAGACATACTTCCTATTCTAGGGAAGTGACCTAAATACTCAACATCCCAGCCTGTCTCCATCTCGGAGTAATTTGTCAAAGGCAGAGTTACAGCAGTGGAGAACACAGCAAGTATGTCAGACCTGTCTGGAGAGCCAGGATGTCCTCTCCAGACAGGAGTGGCAGGGTTTCTGGTCCCTTCTCCTGAGCACCTGCAATGTTTCATGCATGTGCACAAGGTCCCAGGATGTCTTTTGTAAGAACCAGCAGGACTGAGGACCCTGAGCTGCTCTCCATATCCACAGCAGAGTAACTACCTTCAGCACTGAGCATTTCATCCAGGAATATTAAAAGCTGCTCTGTTAGAATGAGGAGAACTTAAACAATTGCTATTATTAATTTAAAAATAATTAAGTGAGAAGCTGCAAGGCTATCATTTTCTCAGCAGGACCACAAAATCTTTCAGTTCTCTGAAATGTTTTACTATGCCCATATGTTTGGCTACAGCTGAGTCCGACTATAAAAGTATGACATCTTTTAATTACATTTTAATGAAAGCTGTAACTAACCCAATAGCTTATTTGTTAGTACCTTGCGGGAGAAAGAAAAGCTCAAGAACAATCTCAGAATTCTTGGTTTTGGAGTCTATGGAAAGATACACAACAATGGTGATGTCAAGTTCCCAGTAACAGCCTACAGCATTAGAGTTTGCTGGCCAGTGACTACAAAGACATTTAAACAGGTCTGTGCTTTGGTGTGTCTCAGTAGTGCTTTCCTCCATTTGTCAGTTTTCCCAAACACTGAAGGAAGCAGAGAGATGTACAAGGGGCACACGGTCCAGGTGCATGTCTGGCTTGAAAGACTGTCCAGTGATTTCACTGAGCTTTGAATCAGACCTTTACTGAGCCATCCCCTGGTGAGCTCCTTCACAATCCCTTCTTCAACATGGGAGCAGGATCATTTCAGCTATTACACACATTGAAAAAATTGGATTTGAGCCTTCAATAGACATAATTTCCCCCATCTCTGAAAACTGACATCTCTTTTATGTTTGTCATCAATAGACTGACTTTTATATCTTGCCTGCCTGCCCTATAGACAAATACAGTCATAATATTCATAATTGCTGCACATTTCTCTAGAACAAGTGAACTGTGTCTTGTGGATTCAGGGTGAGACTTGGAGAGCTCAAGGACAGTCTGGAATTGAATACATCAAGTAGTGGGCTCAGGGAAAAAAAAAAAGCAAAAAAAGCATGCAATTTCAACTGCTAGTGAAGAAATGTGCTTCAGAAAGGAAATAATCAAGCCTTTGGTGGGCATAGTTTGGCCCCTAGTGGATAGCAATTCTCATTGTCACATTGAATTGGTAGCCTTTGCTTAAGCAAAAGCCAGGACAGAATAACCCTGGAAACTAAATTACCTCTAGGCTTTGGAGATGAAACTTGCTTCAAGCCAGACCCGGGATGAATTTGCAGTCTAGTGACAGGACTGATAACTAAATGTTTGCCTCCTCAGCAGGACTGCCAATACATTTAAAATTCACATCCAGAAAATGAATCCTCCTCTTTAGCTTCAAAATATTCATCTGAATGGAAAGGTCAGTGAACATTTTTCTCTTCCTTTGCTAATTGAGAGGCAAGTCATATGCTTAATTTGCCAAGAAACCAGGACCTTGTACTTTTCATGTTGAGCAGAAGGCTCCAACAAATACACTTGATGGACCCACATCCATGGCACCTCGGGATAGCTGCCATCATTCACCCCCATGAAAATGATGCAGTTTGCTCGCGATTATAGACTCCTATTGATTTCCAATTTTCACCAGACGTGCTCAAATCCCTTGTGATCTAAGCATTTGTAGATCCCTATCAGTCTTGCCGTGCAGAAACAAAAGTGGCAACATAATTGGCACAGTGGAGCAAAAAGACTCTCCCGTTCTGCTTTCAATTTAGGCCCTTACTGCAATTTCTTGACAGTAGATTTCTTCTTAGTGTTAATGGCTTCATATATAAGGTTCCCAAGGACAAGATTAAACTTTAAAAAGAAGTACATGTATTTGGGCTTTTTGAACTTAATAACCACACTCTTAATAGGAATGCTATCTCCAGAGTGGACTGTGCTACATAATGTTGGCTTTGTTTGGTTTTGTTTTTCACTAACAATATCAGCTAATGCTTTGTGTGTAATCCTGTGCTGCTCAGTCACAATATCTACTGAACATTTGATCAAAGCAGTTCACGGCACTAAAGCATGCTCGTAACAACTGCACATTTGTAGTATTTAAATATGGCATATATAGCCTCAAGTTGTTGCCAAAGGGATATTTGCACAGCCTACAGTAAACCCAAGGTGATGCATATATAATCTCCCCTTGTAAGGTGAAAAGGGAAAGTGCATCAGCACTATTTCTGTTTAGAACAGCTCTTTTAGCACAGAATTAATTCTTGCCCTCCTCTGTAATACCTGTGCTCTAGTCTGAAAATTCTAACTGCTAACAGAGAATAGGAAGCTTAAAATGTGCTGAAATACAGAACAAAGCATTTACAGAGGGAACTCAAAGCAAGTACATTTCTATTTGCAGGCAGAAAGTGGCATAGTGTTTCTTGTTGATGATGTAGACTCCCCTACATGCAGGGGATGGGTGGGTGGAACAACACTGAGTTTGCTTGCAGGAAGCAAAGCTGTGCTATTTTAACATCTGCAGAGCAACACTATTTCTGATGTGACAGAGCTCTATCAGGAAGCCAGACTGATTTTATCAAGGCACAAGACAAATAAATACTCATTCAGCGCAGAGGACTTGAGGTTCAGTGTCTCAGAAATGCCTCTGAGGGGCAATCCCTACAGCAGGAATGTCCAAGTTGGAGGTGTTGTACCTTGCTGTTTAACCAGGGAGTATCAGAACCTGACCATAACCCAAAGCAACTGTGTTTGACCAAATCATATTGTCTTATAGAGCAAATCCATCCAAGCAGACATACAGGAGATAATTCTTATCTGTTAGAGGTAGAGGGAACACAGGTACCCCTAGAGCTTGCATGGCTCTCCCACAGATATTACCCTTAGTGGACAGCAAGACATTTAAAACAAGCATCCGATGTGGATTCCTGAAGACAGATGATTATAAACTCCTCAGAACTGCATTTAAATGTTTGGAAATACTTATCACCTGTCATGGGCTATTGCAGCAGCCCTCTTGTTAGAGGGCAGAAATGAGCTGGGACACAGACCTCTTGTTTATCACAGCATGGAAAGGGTCCTGGCGTATTCCTCTTTGCAGTTCAGGCGTCCTGACTCCAACCACTCACTGACTCTGGCTGCAGCAAGCTCCTGCTGCAGGTTTCCCGTGCAGCCCCTGACTGCTGGTTCTTTCCTGCTGAACTCTGACTGCAGGGATCAGTTTGCAGACTCTGAGTGCAGCTTTTACCCAGCCAGACTGTGACTGCAGGTTCCAACAACAACAGGCTCTGACTGCACCCCCAGACTGACCTCACAGCAGTGATTCTCTCTTCCCAGGATCCTTCTTCTTCATGCTTCTCTTGTTCCCTCTTCCTCAACGTTCCTCCTCCTTCATGTTCTCCCTCACCAGCAAACCCACTCCTTTTTATCACTTATCTTTATTGGATATAGCTGTGACTGGCTGTATTGGGTAATTAACACCGCTGTTACTTATCAGGGGCAAGGTCACCTGTATTCCCTTCTCCTACAGTAGGCACTGCAGAACAAACAAATTTAAAATGTATAAATGTATCTGTAGCAATGAGAATCACTAAGTATAATGATCTCAAGATTGGGGCAAAACAAGTTTTATAAGTTGAAATAATGTCCTACCCAAGACATGGGAATATAGGGAGAAAAGGAGTTCATACATACGAATCTTTCTACAGACTAGAAATTCTTCAAAGCTGGCTTTCTCTTTGAAACTGTATATCTCCTCATGAACCTCATGTCACTTGTGACTGACACTTGAAAAAAAGCTGGTCCAGAAATAGTTGCAAGGCTCTTACTGTATTAAAAAAAGAAAATAGTAGGTAATTCATTCAAAATTACCAGGATGCTGAGAAAGAGTTGCAAGAGGAACATGTTCCTCAATTTTTTTATATTTAAATAAAGTTTAATTGAAAAATGACAGGTACAGAAACCTCACTACAGTCACCTTAAAAAGGCATATTTTTAATGACAGTCTGATTTACTGCCTTTTTTTTTTTTTTTTTAAGCACTAACATCTGTAATAGAACATAAAGATTAGAGAGGTCTTGATGGCTTCCTAAGCAAGAGCCCTGTGCAATCTACAGCAGGAATTTTCCCCCAGTGAAGCTCACAGGAGCAAAACAAGACTTAAAGAAAAAGGATTTACTAAGAATAAAGAAGAAAGGGCTAATGTTTGAGTGTCTCTGTCTCCTTTTTTTTTTTTTTTTAAAGAATTACTCAGAAATAATTCTAGCCAAAAATACTGAGAGTAGGAGTAATGACATCCTGAGATAATACCTGGCACCCTGGGTCCTCAAATGGCAGAGAAGTTCAGATGGAAGACTGATAGCAGTAGCTGGTATGTTTAGCAAAGAGAGTAGGAAGCACAGCATGAAAACCTGAGGAAGATGCCTGTTTTCTAAATAAAAAGGAACAACTCCTTCATTCAATGCAAGAGGATAAAAAAACCACAGAATCATAGAAAATACATGCAGAAATATAAGCTCACAAAGAGTACAGTGTGCAGTCAATTGGGAGACCAAAGGGGACAGTTACAGGATGCTCACCCTGGGCTCGGTTATGTGGAAATTGTTTGTCTGATGTAAAAGCCACTCCAGTTTCAAACAACTGATGAATTAGCAATTTTGTAGAGGTCTCATTTGAATGATTGCCTTGAAATCCTCTAAAAGGTATTCTCTTGAAGGCTGTATGTGGAAGATCATCCAAGCCAGAAAAATGCTCAAAGGCTTAGGGTTCAAAGGTAATTTGATCAAAATATTAAATCACAGGTGAAGGCACAATGAAACTTTCTTATTACAAAGAGGAGCTACAAAAGATTACAGAAAGCAACTAACTTAACCATGGTAAGATTTAAAGAAAATAAATGCTTAGGGACTACACCAAAGATCAGGTCTTTGACCTGTCCTGAAAAATAAACCAGTATGACAGGCTCCCAGTCTTCACAGAGAAGAGCACCAGAATACATCGCCTGCTGACTCCATTATTGCGCTGTCATCACACAGAAAACCTCAAAAGCTCAGTAACATCTCTTACTGATGGATCAACAATCATTAGAACTCAATCATAGAAACAAAACCTTGATAAAAATCAAGCTATCCTGAATTTTTTATTTAAGTGAAGTGAGCCCTTTTAGTTCCTCCCTGCTACAGGCAAGAGGAAGGAAGGCACTTCCAGCAGAAGAGTCTAGCAGCAATCCTTGATTTTATCAAGTAACCACTGCCTTAGAAAATGCAGGTAGTAGACACAAATGTTATTTTAAAACTAACTCTGTGATCACAACACAGCAAAATCAGTAAAGTGCTTGTGTTAAGTGAGGACAATGCCCTACCTAGGAGATGGACTCAGGTTCAAAACTCTTAAAAAGAAAAAACAGAGACTGAATAACCTACCACTATGCGAGTCATGCCAAATTAGCTACAGCCGTGACACAGCAGTGGAGCCAGCAGCTCACATATCAAATTGAGATGAAAAATGACTGTGATGAATCAGATGGTGGGTAAAGGCTCAGCATGGAGATAGAGCAAGACCTGGGCAATGGCACTGCCTGACATTCAGAGAGGGGAAGCCACAGGAGTTCAGATGAAGCAAAAGGCTAGAGACAGGTAGCAGCAGATCTGCTTTGTCTGCCATTTTTCATCTCTCTGAAAAATAAAGAATGAGTTTCACCTTAAGAAATCCTAGCTACCAGAATAGTCTGTTAGGGTACAACTGTGCCTTAATACTGAACTTATGTTTTGGGTCAACTTCATTTGAAGTCAAAGCTGGAATGAGAATGAAGGATGCTGCAGGAATTGTAGTAAGTATCATAAGCTGAAACACAGTCTGAGGTCTCTCAGGACTATGTGTGTTTACCTGTCTGCATTTCCCTGCACGCATTTCTGCATTTTGTTCTCAAACAGGATTCTACTCTGGAAATATGTGTGTTCAGGTTCCTGCAGCTGGCATGTTCTCTCATAAGTGTAGCCAAGCAGTATTGAATATTTATTTCGAGAAGCATGACACGATCAACCCCTTTGGTCAAGAGCTCATCCAACCTCCTGCTAAGTGTCCGTAATTGCATAACTGTGTCAATTATCCCACAAGGAGCACTTTGAGCCCTGCTGCAGAAAGGCCAAGGCTGCTCTTGTCTCACCATGACCTCGCCTTGCCTGTGCCATCGTTAGCAGGGGCAAAAAGGGGACACGAGGAAGGGCTGGTCCCCCTGCCTGCCGGGGGAGTCACCAGCCAGACAGGGGTTCACAGGCCCTTCCTAACAGACCCGCTGAGCCAGGCCTCCATTTGAACACACCCCAGCCCTTCCTTATAAAGACTGCCTTGTCATGTAATTTTCTAGAAGCTGAAACCCTTTTAAAAGTATACTCAATTTTCTTCAAGGCTCAGCATGCACAGACTGAGCTATTCTTGTTGCATTAATGCTCGTGCAAAGGGAAAGAGATGCAGCACTTCTTTGAGAGTGGTGATAGGCAAAGTGCAACAGAATTCCAGGTTATAATTCTAGGCATAACAGTATAGGACACTGTCAACCTGAAATCTGATTTAAGAAAAAATCCAATTTAAAGCATTTTGAGGTGTTGTGCCTGACTGGCTTCAAATGAACTCTTAAAAATCATTTTACAGTCATATTTTCCTATTCTAAAGATGTTTTCCTGCTCTACTGAGTTAGTACACACACAGGAAAAAAAAAGAACCTGCTTAGTTAAAAGGATGCTGTTGTCACTGCACAAAGCACATAGATTTTAAGAAGCAGAAGCTGAATACCTTCTAATCTCTTTCAATTATATTTGTATCAGAAATTAACTGCAATGTATTTCAGATGGAAGCCAATTTAACATTGTTTACCCAGCCTATTACTTATAGTAATGTGCATATATGTAAGTTATGTATATACATATAAATACACACACACACTGAACTTGCATGGAAAAACAACACTATGAGGTGTGTGCTGTATGCTCTTGGTGATATAACTTAACTTCCGCTCAGTAATAACAAACCTCACAGCATTTCATTCTCATTAAAAAAAATAAAAAATTTCAGGTAATCTTTCATACCCTTAAGTGGTTTTACTTGAGGTTTAACTTTCAAAACTCAGTGAAATAAATAATGTGGTATAGGAATCCAGTCCTACTTTTGCTCTCAATTTTGCTTGCCTGTGATAGTCTTCTATTAAAAAGTCTCAGTAGAAGCATTCTAATAAAGCAAAGTTATATGAATTTGGATTGAGATCTTTATGAAGTATAAAAATGATCTCTATGAGAATTTTATCATTCTAAAGATTGTAGAAGTAAAATTATGGAAATACCTGAAATGCAGTAGATCAGTTATTTCCCATCCCCCTCTCCCTTACTAACAAGTATAGGTAGTCAAGACCTTCTCTTTACAAAAGGTTTTGGCATAAATGTTTCAATTTGATATTTCAAATCTCTCTTATGCAAAGATGACTCCCATGAAATTAACTCCTTTCTGTTCACTGCCACCGTGACAACTCCGGTAATTGCTTTCATGGGGTAAGCAATACTCAGGAAGCATGAATATTCCTTTGTGAAGTTTAGCAATTACATGGAACTGACTGGAAGCCTCATGGCAGTGACACAGCTCTGCAGCAGGGGCAGGCTGTGCCACCAGCCCTTTGGCAGCGCCGTGCCCTGGCACCCTGCGCGCCCAGGGGCTGGCAGGCAGCCTGTCCCTGCCAGGAAAACATCTTCCCCCTTGCCCAAGCCTAGCAAGGAGGTCGGTCAGGTGCAGGGATCTTGGGGCACTCCAGCTCAGTGTACACCAGAGCTCCTGGCTGTGCAGGTCCATCTGCTGGCGTGGCTGCCCCCAGTCCTGTCCCACCCTGCAAACCAAACCTCGTGTGTCACAAAGAGCAAATGCCCTGACAGCAATGTGACAGGAGACAATGGGCTTGGTGGCACGTGCGACAGGTGACCTGGTATACCCTCCAGATATAAAAAGAATGGATTTACAACAGTGTATTAAAAACACCTTTTGAAAATTAGAACAGTTTTAATACCTCCAAAAAGAAGAAAAAGGTAACGCTACCTCCAATGTCTCTCCAAATACAGCAATGCTTGGATCATCTTAAAATTAAATATACCTTGATATTTGAACTGCTCAGGCTTCAGAGCCTCACCCTCTGGCATTTCATAATACTTAGATAATAAACGAACAATCTTTTATAAAAAAAAGGGGGGGGGATGGGGGTGGGAAGGAGAATGCAGAGGAAATAGTAGCTGTGAAATGGAATCCACAGTTTCAGACACCAGGTCTCATTAATCTTGCTGATGAATAGGACCTTTATAAAAGGAGACCCTGCAGCCGAGAGAATTGAAAGGAAATAGTATGGAAAGTGAAGTAGCAGTTTCTTGTACAAGTTCTTATATGTTTTAAATTAAGTGGCTTTTGTGGAGGCTTGAGTCAGAAAAACAAATCCGAGTAATTCCTTCTTTACAAGAGAAACGCATGTGGATGACACTGATGCTCCTTTTGCTGCAAGCATTTTCTGGCAAAGAGATTAGATCAAGAATACAGCCAAAAAAGGAATGGAAATGCACTGTTCGGCGATTAGTTTATGACATTCTACCCTATATATAGTGCCTATTTGGCAAACCCTCCTGCAGTTCTGTGTTTTTCATTGCAAGTGGCTTATATCAGTACTGACATCTTGCAGATGTTAGTAGCTTTGATTTTTTTCCCCCATGTTGCAAATGAGTTGGCATGGAAACAACTCTTTTCTGGCAACATGACATATGATTCAAGGCAAAATGCATTTAACACAGATGAATAGTTCAGGAATATGCTTATAACAAAAAGTCATCTTGAAAGCTGCTTTGCATTTGTTGGTGTTTATGACAACTGTTTCAAGACATTCTCAAAAAAACAAAAAAAAGATCTACTGTTTAAGATTAGGTACCAAAGATTAATTTCTTACTGCTTGATGCTACATACTCTACTTCATCTTCGATATATTTGTTTTAATAACAGGAAGAGAACGTTAAGAAAAGAAAAACATTCTGAGAGGTGATCTTCCTGTTCTTTTAAATTACCTTTGTGGCGTTGATTTTTACATTTAGAGACAGTTGTGTAAGCCACAAATTAACTCTGGACCTGCCACTGGCATTCAGAGTGTGCTGCTGCTTCCAGGGACTTGCCAGAGCATTTTTTGGAGGACCAGTGCTATTGGGAGCACAGCAGTAACTCAGCCTCACTGGAGCACCAGGGCACCCCCATGGCCAGGGTGCTGCTGGTGGTCAGGCGAGCTCAGCCAGGGGCAGGAGTGGGGAGAGGGCAGTTTCTGGAGGCTGCTCATGGGGGCATGAGCTTGGCCCCACCAGGTTCCTCCCTGGCCACTGTCCCCACTGCCGCTGAAGCAAGTGAGGAAGAAGCAGCAAGTTCCCTCCAAGCCTGTCCCTAACAGCTCCAAACTGATCTTCAGCCTTGGTAAAGGTCTGATTATCCTTTTGATCTTCTAAAAGTATCTGGAGAAGAGGTGGGGGAAGCTCTCCTTCCGAGAGCAGAGGCTGTGCTTCACGTGGCCAGAGCCCAGGAAGGAAAGGCCAGGGGAGAACACATGCCATCCATCACCTGCAGACACTGCAGGCATCACTTTCTACATAGAACAGAAAACCACAAGTCTCCAGCACAGTCACAAGCCTTCACAGAAACCTGCGCAAGGGACCTAAAGGCCATGCACAGGGTAACCACAGGGTGCCATCAACTGTGCACTGAAATGCAGTTCTTAGGCAAAAAGTTACAGTCAGCAAACTATAAAAACAGCTGTGAGGGGCAGTACAGTTCTCAATCAACAAAAATTTGTGTGCTTCCTTGTAGTACATATACATCAAACAGACAGATTTTATTGGGGGAAAATAAAAGGGCAATCTTTAAATTGTAAGCAAGAGAGTTTCAAAGCAGGACACAAAGAAGCAGAGCCTGCAGCAGGGAAGAAGAGATCTTGCACTGGAAGCAAGGCAGCAGAAACCCCACAGTTTGCAATCAGTGTTGGACATACAAACAGACCTTCTAGTGTTTGTCCAAACCTCATCTGAGCTCCAAACCCTTTGAAATATTATTATTACTGGAGGAGTCTGACAAGAACTCACCTCTGTGATTTAGAGGAGTCTGAATTCAATAAAATTAGCATTTAAATGAACCCAATTAAGAAAAGCTTTAAACTGAGTATGCAAAAAGGGAGTATGGGCAGCTTGTCTATTAGAAAGCTCTGAAGGGCTATTCCAGCATGAAAAGCAAAATCCTTTCAGGTCACTATAACCAGGGCAGAAAACACCAGGTTCTGTGGATGGAATGCACTACCTGATAGCATAGGTAGGTGCTTTTTACTTCATTTTCACAAAAACCAACAAACAAGAAGTCTAGTCTTATTTTTAAAAATTAAGATTAATTGGAAAAGGTGATGTATAAGAAGATGGTGACTGTTGCCTGCTCAATACTCATCTAACTTGCCATTTCTGAGCCTTCAGATTAGTTTGTAAAAGGTACACTATAAACATAAATGTCTGCCATGTGACAAATGTTTGTTGAAGCATCGTTTATGTACTTGGCCTCCATAGTGTGGAACAGCCCAATCATGAGAATAAGAAATCTGAATAGACTCCATTTATTTTACTGGTATTTGAATGCAACTTTTCATCTAATAAATGCATCTGTTTTGGATGATAAATTGACCATTAGAGGAAATTCAGGTGGGTTTATTTTGCTTTCTGTGTTTTGAATAAGCTGCCATTAATGTGGCATTACATTTACTATTTTATCATTGTTTCTGCCTTCAGCTGAGCAGTACAGAAATAAAATGACAGAGTGAGCTTATAATCACAAGTATTTTAATTTATTAAATAAATGACCTAATTGCTTGCCTGAGATCTATTTTTCTTCTTTCTCTTGACCCTATTGAGAGTTAATCAGTTTCTTGGTGCTAATTAGATGTCAGCATTAGTAGCCTGCTAATACATAAGAGATAATGACACCATCGTGCAAGACACGGTGTCCAACACATGACCCTGTTTCCTTAAATTATGCCCTAAGGATTCATCTGGAAGTCTAAAGGCTATGTAGTTTTACAGCAGCAGTTCCTTCTGCTTGTGGATAGTGGTACAAGTTTGACAAGCAAGTGGAGAATTAGATAGGAGATAACATCTTACCAAGCAGGGTGAGGTTTTAACAGGAGTGCTACTGACTCTGTTCTTGTCCCATCTAGTAATTTTAGTATGCAGTATTTGCTCAGTATGAAAACAATCATACAAAGAAGGCTTAAATAACAATTCTGTATTTCACTTTTATAGACTAACAAACTGCTGGCAGGTAATTAAGACATACATCTTCCCTTTACAACTCCGTAATCCAACCTGTGCACTCCAGTACGCTGAGGGAGTAGCAGAGAGTATTTTGTGCAAACATATCTTTGTCTGCAGCTCCAGGAGATGCCAGCACAGCAAAGAGAGGTTTCACAGGGGCTTTTGCATCAGCCTGTCTGTGCCAGGCAGATGCAAAAGATGCACAGCTGGGGAAGGGAGGCTCTTCACATGCAGGTGAAAGCTTAAACTTGTGACAGAGTTCATCACAGCACTGCTGAGCTGGAAGGGATTTCCTCATTTACAGCCTTATACAAACATCCAGCCCTTGGGGCGGGGGCTGGTGCATCCCCAGTTTCACAGGCTGTTCCCCTCAGCTTTCCCAATGACCCACATCCTCTCCCAGGTGGGTAGAATTAACTCGGAGCTGCAACAAGGCCACATGCATAAGACATGCACTCAACCTCAGCACAGAAGTGCTTCCTAAGAGCGACAGAAATGTCTTTCAGGAATGCCTGGGATGAGGCTTCCCAGAGCAGGGAAACAGCTCCTGCATGGGCTGAGTGAGGGATCACAGGGAGGCCACCTCAGCAGTGCCCCAGTGCAGCTGCTCAGGACGTGGCAGGAGATCCATGGCTGGGCCTCTCCCCACACATGGGCAGTGTGAGCAGGGCACAGGCTCAGCCTTCGGAACAGAGGGGCAGCTCACAGGCTAGTTCCAGCTCATATAAGTTTTTGCCAGGAAAAAAAAAAAAAAAAAAAAAAAGGAAAGAAAATCACCAACAACTCTGTTTTATGGAGAACATAATGCAGGTTGCAGTCAGTGCCAAAGGCCCAGAACAAGGCCTGCAGCGCAACCAGGCTTTCTGTAAAAGTTCCTGTCAGAAGAAGCAACCTCACAGAATTTTGGAGAGAGCTGTTTTTTTTCAGGTCTTCACCTCCACAAAGCCAAGCTTGGAGCTTGAATCGTAGTCCAAGGCACCAAACCCCTGCCAGGAAAACCTGCTGTCCTCTGAAACATTCTGTGTCATTCAACAACCACATATGTTATTTAAACAGCCTCCTCTGTCTCTGAAAGTAGACTGAGGGTGAACAGTAATTGTTGTAGTAAACACCTAAAAACTGTACTCTCTGCTGGGACAGGGTTTCACTGCCCATCCACCCAGGGCATTCAGCATGAGTCAGGAAAGCAACTGATTTTAATCCAGCCTCTTGGTGTCAGAGGAAAAAATTACCTCATCCAACAGGATATCCTTTCAGATAGAGACTGGGACCTCAAACCTCCTGATATAAATTGAGTGAATAAGCCAGCAATAATACCTGCCAGTACAGAACTGTTAATCAGAACTGAAGTTTAGAAATAAAGTTTCTGGATCAATATGAATTCTTGAAATGTTAAGCACTTACACAAAAGTTACCTGCCATCTGGCAGATTCATGATGGCAAAAACCTTCCTGGGAAGAGTTGACCTTAAATGTAAATACATGTAGGGCAGGAAGCAGAGTAGGGGAGAGGCAATGAAATTGCAATCTTTTCGTGATGGCTTGCTCTCAAAACACTGCAGCTCTGCACCTGAAAGTCACTAAATGCATTTTCTGTTTGATATTTTTAAGTGCTGTTGTGCCTGGGAGGTGTTAATGGCTCATCCATTAGTTGTGACCCAGACTTCACAACTTCACCCTGGCTTCATTAGAGCAATTGTGGGGGTTAATGCACTCTACTTTTATCTGGCAGTTAAACCTCGGAGGTTCATTTGTATCAAAGCTGCCATGCAAAGGAAAGGTCTTCTTTGAAGGCCCATGGACCTACAGAGGAGTCTTTGAACTAGGGACAATTCCCCAGGGGAAGGCTGGAGTAGGAAGGGAAGCCTTGTTTAGTGTGCAGACATCAACAGAAACTCCAGAAAGTCACAGCACCTTGCAGCAGTCACAGCTGGCAGGAGAGAAATGGGGCCTTACCACGCTCCAGCAAGAGGCCTTCTGAAAATTTTTATGTGTCTGTGTTTCAGTAACAGATAACTAAAATGCTGTCCCCCTGCCTCAGTGCAGAAGGCTGGAAGGACGGTGGAATTCATGGTCTGAAATAACTGCAGCTCCAGGCACTGTGCAAGCAGGCAACTCTCAGCATTCAGAGTTAACGGCATGGGAACACAAGACTGGCCAACACATCCACCAGCAGACTGGCAACTTTGGGAGAGACTCCCTGCACCAGTTCCTATTGCCCAGTGAAAGTGCTTTACAAATCACTGTTGCAGCACCCCCTCTTGCTAGAGGGTAGAAAAGAGCTGGGACACAGACCTCTTGTTTANTTGGGGAGCAGAATCCTGAGTTTATGTACCTCATGAGGCTGAACACCCAAAATGGGAGGGAAAGAAAAGGAATTAGGTGTCCTGGCTCACTTGTGGGTATCTAGGAAGCTGTAATCCAGCCCTTCAGAGTGCATCTGGATCTGCAGCACCTCCTGAGTGTGGACAGATATGGGCACAAATCTCAGACCCAAAGGAAGCAAAATGGGAAAAGAGAACAATAAGGAAGGAGATTGTGTTGTTTTTGTGGGGTTTTTTTAACTCTGAACATATGAAAACATGTACCTACAAACTGCATTTGCTGTAGCTCCTGGAGAAACACGTGTGAAATTTGTCATGCGAGGGAAAGCACTTTTATGCAGAAAAATTGCATTGTTGAACACACTGTCCCCAAATAGGCAACACTGGGAGTTCTTGCATTTAAAGAAAACAGTGTTATGATACCCCAGAGTCCAACAGCAAGTTCAGCAATTAAAGAAGTTTTAGCACAAAGGAGCAAAAAGAGAAGGATGAGAAATGAAGGGCAGAAGTGGAGGTGACCCTGTTCTGCCTTGTGGCATTTCCCTGCTGGCAGCAGAGGCAAGGGCTGGCTCCTGAGCAGCACCCAGGGGTGTCTGGGCAGCAGCCAAGCCCCACCAAGGCAGTGGGCTCTGTCCTTGGTAGGCAGAGAGTAGGGGTACCCACGGCGGTGGCTCACTGGAGGAGCAAACAGAGCCACACATCCCCCATCAGAGGACCAGGGCCACGTCTCCACCCAGGGACAAGCACTCAGCCACAGCACTGTGGGCTGTCCAGAGGGGTCACATTTCAGCCCTGGATCTCCTCTCACTAAATTCTTACTGTGTGAACAACTGTCAAGAGACCTGGATCTAACCACATCAGGCTTTACTACTAACGTATACAAGGGACTGATTTACACACTGCAGCAGTGTAAATATTTGTACAACTTACAGAACAATTTAAAGACTTTAATTCCACTTGTAAGAATAAAGCTGGGAGGACAGGAAGGAATAATTACTTAAAGCTGAATATCCCTCCAGAAAGAGAGACAATAAAAAAGCCCACCCACTCTGTCATCTAGCTGATGACATTACAGTTCATTAAGTGAACTCTATCAATAGTTTTGGGGATTTAGTGAAAAGCTACTCACCAAAAGGACCTTCATTCACGGTAACTCAAGGTTCCTTGCTCAGGGGAGATTTCCTTGCGACCGGGAGTCCTGGTCCAACTCCAAACAGCTTCCTGAGTGCTTTCATCAGGCATGTGCTGCTCCACTACACCTGGCAAGGGACCCTCTGTAGCAAAATGAGGGAGGGGGTATGAAACCTAAACCTGTTCATACTTAGGGACAAAGTTTATAACTGCACATGGAAACTTGCTGTTTGATATTACTAGCAAGATGCCCAAAATGCAGTATTACCCCTGAGTGCATCACAGTATTCAGGACCATGTGCAGCTCTGCTATGAATTATTCTCTGTAAATATCTACTATATTTAACCAAAAGGAGAACCTGAAATAAAAAGAGAACCAGGCAATATTTGCCAAAAGCCATAGGAAAAATGGAACCAAAATTATTAAAAAAAAAAATAAACTTAGAGTCAAATAATAATAGATCACTAATTAGCAAGCTCTCGTGCTTGTTTACTGAATAGGTGATAAGTTAACCAATATATGCCTGACCTTTTAAAGTCATATTTCTAGCCAGGGAAGTCATGGCTATTAACTGCTACCAGGGTGCCATGGGATTCGTGTTCAGAGGCTTCTTTTTCACTTTGTTGTTGTAGCCTCTCATCTTTTACTGACATTACACACCACTCATCACGATCAGTGTCAGAAGCTATAACAGCATCTGTTGCAGTGGCAGCTTCTGCTGGATGAAGAGTCTCCCCCTTTACCTTAAAGAATGTCAATCATTTCTCGTTCTCAGCATTCAGACTTGCTCATCAGTTAGTAACAACACTTTCAGCTACATCAAACATGATTTTTGAGTAAATACTGGACTGAGATCATGGGAAATGATTGACAGCTTATAAATCCCACTTTTCAGAAACCAGTAAGGAAAGGAAAAAACCCTATCCTTTCCTATCTCTAAGGTTTCACTGTCATTTGAAACACCTTCTACCTGAAGGGGCATGGGACAAAAAGCTTGGTGACATGTGAAGGCCTTCAGGAGGCTTTCTAAAGGATGCTTTACAGAGTCCCCTGTCTCCTTTCTGCTAGTAGCCCCACTGGAGAGGAAGGGGCGGTAACACCAGTTAATTAAGGAAAATTAAGATAGTTTAACTATCAGACTGGGTGCCTAAGGACCCAGTTGAGTCGTCCCTCTGGAATATCTGATATTCATTATTCTCAGCATAACTGCCCCCTTACAATCTTTCTGTGGAGTGTTCCCTGCAGCATCAGTCCAAGAGGTGCCTGAGCAACCACAGGACCCTGCCCTGGCCTGCCCTGCCTTGGCTGCTGAAGAGTGACAAGCAGGGATCCAAGGGTTAGAAGCTGCATGCATAAAATGTTATTTCTAAAACCAAACCAAGTGGAACAGATCAATAATGACTCAAGAGAACAAGAATCTGTAGAAGACAAATATGGTGGCAAACTCATTTCCAGGGAGGTAAAACTTACCTCTGTGGGAAGGTGCCTACTACTCCACACAAGAAGCAGGTGTTGTGCTGTCTTGCAGATTTGCCTGCTTCTCCCATGCCATCATCTTCCCTGGAATATGGGCCCTGTTTGGGACTGCTGTCCCCCCAGCTCTTGGGAACGTAAGCAACAGCTCAGCTGCACCAGTGCTTGCTCCTGCCCAGAGCCAAGGCCCACCTCTGGTGTTGGGGCTTTCTCTTGGAGAGGCTATGAACATATCAATCACAGCTCAAAAAAATAAAAATTTCAAGCAATTGAGCAAGGAGGAAAGCAAAGTATCTGCATTTCTCTGCCTCCTGTGTCTGAACTTTTCACTCAAAAGCTGAGCATTGCTTTTCCAGGTTTTCCTTCAGCTTTATTGGATGTCAAGAGCTGTTGACTCACAAACAAGCCTGAAGAAAGACACACTTTCCTAAAGTTATGTTAAATTTAGAGGCTTCACATACCCTCTTTTGCTCCAATATGGATTAATCAGGCACTTCCTCAGCAGCTGCCTTTTCCTTCCACTAATTAGCAGCTCATGGTGCCATCCTGGAGCATGTGCTGACACCACCTCACGCCCTGGCAAGGAGGGCCCTGCTCACGGCTCAGCGCCAGCCCAGCCAGGGGAGAAACAGCTCCAAGGAGCCTGCAGGGGCTGGGGCTTTCAGGACAAGGCTTCTTGCTTGCTGTCATTCATTCCCTTTGATGATCAGGACCCAAGTACCCAGTCCAGGCCAAGAAGCCCGACATCCACAGTTCAGTGCCAGCAGGCTTCAATGTCACCTCAGATACAGGAGCTGCACTGTAGAAGTTGCCTCTGCCACACCTTAGCAGTAAGGTAGCAAAATGGATAAGAGAACATTTTTGCATGTTCTTAGAGAAATGTACTTTACAATAATGTTTCCTGTAATAGCAAATTTTTGAAAGCTTCCTGTGCTGTGCTCAATGCTTCTTTTGCCTTTTTAGTATTGAGCTTGTCAAAAACTCTTAGGAGCTATATTTCTTAAATAATAAAACCTGCGCTTTTTTTCTGTGTAACAAAGTATAGGTCTCTCTCAAAACAGAGAGGACCAGAAATCTCCAGAAACAATTTCTTACATCATCTCCCTCAAGCAAGGCTTCTCTCTGTTTCCTTTGCAAACCAGAGGACCGTGGCTTACCAGAGCAGAATTGTCTCACTGGAGGTCAGAGCCTCCCCAGCTTCTCCTGCATTCCTTATGCTTCAAAACACAGAGCAGAGATTCACCCCAGGTTTTTAGGCCGGCCTAGATGGCAATGTTTTGGAATGTTTTTAATGGGAAAGAATTGGATGCTTCTCACAGAGATACTTCTCTATTTCAGCAGAAGCTTTTGAAAATAAAAACCAATGACCTTTTTTTTTTTTTCCTTTTTTGCTACAATAAGAAGACTGTTTTACCTTTCATTTGCTAAGTACACATAGCTAACTACAGTACTTGCACAGCTAAATGTATCAATATCAGCCCTTAACACAAGTACTTCCTCACTCCCTGGACAGGTACAGCTGCTCCTTCCCAACTCTCTCATCTCAGAAGTTGCTGGCTGAATTACAAAATCATGTCTTCAAAAAAGTAACCAAACACTTTCCTTACCCTTTTCACCACCAGAGAGTTTATCACCTCCCCAAATTACAGCATGGAGGGAAGAGGAGGAAGAGGGAGAAGGAGGGATAGGGCAGGAGTTCATTATCTCACATGCTCCAGCTATGCATAATCTTTTGCTCTTCCTACACAGATGGTTTCTGGAAACTTTCTCCTCCCCTTTTCACCTTCCTTTTAACAGGGGTCCTAAAGTACCTTATTAAGAGTCTGATCACATCTATTGTGATCACATCTATTGTACCCTTCTCCAGCCAGGGTAAATTTTATTTCTCTTCCCTGCTTCTGAAAGCCCTTGGGAGGTCTAAGGTATGGAGAGAGCTGAAGAGAGGGATTGGAGGGAAGCCTTATTTAAAGTTCTCCTCTTCTGCTTTACTAAAGTCAGACTTGACACAATAGGAAGAACTTGAATCCATAAAACGGATCAAAAAAGCTCCATGTCAAAGCCAACAGATACCATGCAACCTACTGCTACTTCTTGTCATTCCAGGGAAAAATCAAGCAGAAAAGGCCCAAGCATCCCCAGACTGAAGCTGAAGTCAATGCAAGGCTGGATTTTACTGATAGGTGGATTCAGTGGGTGTTTTGGGTTTTCAGAACAAAAGGACTGCATTTTAAAATGCTTCTGCTTTTTAGTGACAACTCAATACTCTGTAAAGGGCTCTGAATGTCAGACATGGGGTCAGCTGAAGTCTGTGAAATTCATTAAAGTGGATAGAAATTCCAAATAGCTATTTTTTCATTGTGGGTGGAAAGGGGAATTTGGACACTAGGATTTGTCTTCAGGGCTATGACCCAAACCCAGACTGCTTGGACCTTTGCATTAGTTACCTACTGATCTTTACTGAGCTCTCAAAACTACAAATGCAAATGCTCAGTTTCTCTTAAAGAAGTTGCCAAGGAGCAAACTATCCCTCAGCAGCCTTTCCACAAAATTCACCCAGTCCCACAGCTGTGGCTTGTCATGGCTTGTTTGCCTGCATAATGCTCAGTGTTTCCAGCTGAGCCTACGACCAAATGTGCAAAAGTGATGAACATCCCTGTTTCTTGAAGTTTAGCACTGTAATTTTGAAAATCACTCCATATAGAAGTGCTGCTTATGGAGTCTTAATGACAAGATTGGGGCTGATACAGACAAGGCTGGCAGAGAGCAACTGTTGTTATCAGTACCTGTGATTTGTTGAATCTCCTAACTAAGCAATTTTGAGAGATGTGAAAAGTGGAGTTGCTTGAAAAATGTGGTATAGAAAATGATGAAAATACTCAAATGTGAGATAATCTTAAAATAAAAATAGAAAGCAAACTCAAAACCTGTGTAGAATGACAATATATTTTATAAACAAAGAAAAGCATGTGTTAGTCAATTGTGGGTTGTCTTTTTCTTTTTTTTCTTTTTCTTCTTTTTCTTTTTTTTTTTTTGTTTTGTTTTGTTTTGTTTTGTTTTGTTTGTTTGGGTTTTTTTAACTTTCTGCATACCAATACTTCACTTTGCCCTTCCAAATTCAGAGATCTGGGATAACATCTTCACAAACGGAATTGAAGTTTTACTTCATGAAGGTTTTCTTTTTCTATTTTCTATTTATGTTTTACCAATGTTATAAAGTATAAAATAAGTCTTTTAGGATAGATTAAACTGCCACCAGAAACACATATTCAAAGCAAAAAATAAAATTGGCAAAATTAGTCATTTTCAGTGAAACAGCTTTCCAGGTCAAAGATTACTTGCTGAAGAAACACCAGCTGAAGATGCAGCATTATAAATGGTCTTCTCTCAACCACTTGTACCAGTGGTCAAATAATTCATTTCTTAGTAAGAAATGTGATGGTCTATTAACAGAAAGAAAGATTAGGTGTGCATTAATCAAACGTTTCAGAGACGTATAAACATGCATATAGCATCTAGGAATATCCCATTACCCTATTTCAGAAGATATATGTAATCAATATTTCAAATATATCTAGTTAGTTTCATATCATTGACTTTTAAGTATTCTCCCCCCCTTTGTAAAATTGGCAGAGCTTTCAGAGGCAGCATCAATAATTTTCTGAAGTGCTGCTTGACCAAAATAAGTATTTAAGCTGGGCTTTCTGTGCTGTTCAAGCAAACCAGGCTGAAGACAAACCCAATGTGATCTACAAACAGGCAGAAAAAAAAGCTTGACTAAGTACTGTTATCAGAGTTCTTTTGGAAGAGCATTGACTTGAATATAGTATTAATTCCTCACCATTATCTGGCTGAGGGGAGCTTCTAAAGCATTGCCCATATTCTAACCATTAAAAAACCATTAAAATATATTGGTAGAAACCAGTCTATTAGAGGTAAAATTTGTTGTTTGTACTGTGGTATTTGCAAACATCAGTCTTTTCACTACTGGTTGCATCAAGTAAATATGTTTTGATTTGATAGCTGCTGGTTTCCAGAAAGAGCTCTAGGGAAAGGGGGAGTCCTTCAGCCCATGGCAACATTTACCTGGTACTCTGTTGACTGCCTCCACACTTCTTGCAGGGGAAGGACTGATTTAAAATAGACAACTTCCTCATCTTTGGTCATCAATTAATACAATCCCAGTAGTCTCTGAGCTCCAGGATGCATTACAGTATTTACATAAAAAACATATCCTGAACTTCAATCATTTTTGTTGTTGTTGTTTTGTTGTTTTGTTTTTGGGTTTTTTTTTAAAACTCACAAGAAATGGTGCATATTTTAACAAGGGCAGTGGAAGGAGTATGTAGGGAAAAATACCTGCCACCAAAACCGATACCCTCAAACCATATCTGATAACCAGCAGTTGCAAATTTAAAGAAAATCTCCCAGTATGGAATTGTCTCACCAGAGTAAGAGGCTGTTACTTAGTTGTTTATTAGTAAATATGGAATCAGCGTTTTCACAGACATGAAATAAGTCTGTGAAGAAATCCAGATGCTATTTCATGCTGTAGTCTAAAAAGCCTGGAGTATGCAGCATTCCTTTCATTAGTTCTGTACATTCCCTCAGGCTTACACAACTTGCACTTCAACACCTTTAATATGGTGGCTCTGTGTCGAGGAGCACATTTCTGAGTTCAGTCTGGGAAATGTTTCTAGGCATTTGGATTGGGCTTATTCATAGAAGGATGGCGGGGAGTTTGCTTCACCCAGCCGTGGGAGATCTGACTTCGCTCCATGCAGCCGAAGAAAGGACACAGCGATGAGTCACCTAATTGCCTTGAAGCAAATGTAGACTCCTCCTGACAGCACTTAGATGTTTAAGCTCAGAGTTTACCAATGGGCAGCTTGTGTTTACACAAAAATAGAAAAATAGAGAGGCAGCTACTTGAGAGGTGGTGAAAATGTAGGTCTCACTGAGAAAGCGACGTGAGCTCTGGGACCTTCCTGTACTTTCTGGGAATGACAGGATTTTTTGCTGGTGTGGGCTCCCCAAAACAGGCAGGACAACCTGCCACAGGGCTGGCAGGTTTTGAAAGATGCCAGAGCAAAGTGGGGCAGTGCTTTTTTCCTGTGTATTTTCGGGGCCTTAAAGCACTATCCAGTGTGTGAGGACAGCTGCACAGGGACCCCACAACCATGGATTGTCAGAGAAAAGAAGACTTTCTGGAAAGTCTTCCTAAAGAAACAGACAGGGCTTCTATTAGGACTGATGTATGTGTAGATGCTTGTGTGACAGCCTTTGGATCTAGATGAAAGACAGCTTGGAGAATCAGGCAATCCAATTACTTCTCTTAGATGCCCTCAGTAACAAAAAGGCCTGAATGAGGGACAGGGTGAAAGTCTAGAACGAAAACCATGCAGAAGTTCTAAAAGACTATGAAGAGTAGTCTAGAGCTGCCATGATCCATTACAGCAGAGCTGAAGAGATTTTCATTCTTGGACTCTGAGTCAAGGAACACACTCATCAGGCAGCAAGGGTTCAGCCAAGAATGTTGTTTTAATAAGCACTATAAAAGCTAAATCAAAAGAATGAAACATGAACATAATGTTTGCACTTGAACGGAGACATCCCCATTTATTGAACCAGCTCCTTTTGCAGTGTTTATTCAATACCCAGCGAGCCCATCTGCACTTCCCTCATTAGGCTCTTCCAGGGGAGCTGTCAGCACAGCTTCCCTGGCAGCAGGGCAGCCGAGGCTGCACGGCCACCAGGGCTGCCCTGCACGGGGCTGTGCCACACGAGCTCCAGCTGCCACATGGTGTGGGACCCGTGAGTCTGCTGCCAATGGTCACCACACCCAGATGGGCCCCCACGTGCCCAGCTCACAGGAACACTCTGGGCA
The DNA here is from genome assembly GCA_013397195.1 of Hylia prasina. Lineage (NCBI taxonomy): Eukaryota > Metazoa > Chordata > Aves > Passeriformes > Sylviidae > Hylia > Hylia prasina. The sequence continues at coordinate 2,540,118 of VYXD01006830.1, forward strand.
TCTCTTCTTCTGCAGACCCACGAGGTTTCTGAGAAGAAACAAAGGTGAATTGCACAGTCAAGGGTTCCATCTGCATACTGCTTTCCAAAAGCCAGACTCCCTCCTCCTGTGCACATTGAGAAGTCATGTGTGTGCCCGCACAGCAAAAGGAAACTTGTACATGGACACTTGTGCCACTGTCCAAAATTTAGCTGGGTGACACGTACAGTCAGTATATGTATTGTGGCTGTTGGGCTGGCGTTCCAAAAATGCCCATCTGACTTGTGTGAAGCAGGTAACCTTTTGGGATTAAAGGACTTTTTTGGCCCTTGCAGGTGCAGTCAGTTAATGGATGCTGTGTTTTGCCCGTGCATGACCATTACTGCTCACATTAGCTCTGAAAGGGCCAATAAACAAGGAAGAATAATCTGAGACTTTCCAGTTGCTAAGGCAATGAATTAATCAGCATGTATGTGTTCAGCAGATTCACATGATCCTGCCAAGGCCTCCAGCTCTAGGTCTCCTGCTATATTTGTGTCAGCATGAGAGAAGGGAGCAGAGGAATTGGCAGGGAATGAAGTGTCAATGGTTAGGGTTGTAATAAAAATTTTTGGAAGGAGAAAGCAGCACCTACCACTACACATTCATGTATTATGTGATGTTATAGCATGCCAATAAAATGAGGCTCTTTGCCACTGTTCTGTGCACAGCTTCATTTAGCCTAATTATTGGGTATAAAATCCCCTTGTCCAGTAAGAGCAGATTTCTCCTCCCAGAGTTGTGAATCCAAGCTGAACGTTATTCAGTACATTTGATCACATTTACAGACCCTGAACCAACTCTTCAGCTGACAAGACATTGCTTCACTTAGATCATTAAATTTCTGTCTGTCTCAGGAGCTGAGTTCTTTAAAAACTTCTTGGAGTAAGATGCAAACCAGCCAAGCAGCACTGACACCATTTCCAAACCCAAGAGCATCAATGCATGCTCTGCAGGGCTGAGGACAGCACAGCATAGTTGATATGCTTAGATGAACCTACAGTTTGTAAATGGTTTTGGTGCTGATCAGGCAGTCCAACCTAGTGGCTATAAATTAAGTACTATGATCCCTTCTGAAACGTGCAATTAACCAGGGGAAAAAAAACAAACAAAAAACAAAACCAAAACCAACCAACCAAACAAAAAAAACCCAAAACCAAAAAACATGAAAGGAAAAATAAACCAAGTTAGCTTTTTTGAGTTACAAGATCAAATAAAGTGGTTTGGATTTTGGGTTCAGGATGAATTCCCATTTACCCACTCAAATACCAGAGATGAGGTCTTTCTTACTGTTCTTTACCACAGGTCAGAGTTAGCCAATAAATCCTATCCCAGTCACTTCCCTCTAGGCCATAGTCATGGGAATATTTAGTGGACAACACTTGCACTGTTCCCTCCCTGAGATGCTGTGCTGCTTCTTTTTCTCTTTTACAGAAGCATCACTGTGCATATGTACCGAGAAGATAATTTCTGAATAATTTTACACATACAGGTGTTGCAGCTGGTGATCCATGCCTCTCTCCTTTTCAGTTAGAGCCCCTTTGGTTTCCTAAGGAAGCTTACCTGCTCTCTTATCTGAAATGAAGGGTAGCCTTTAGCTAGGGCAAACACAACCCCCCATATTCAGTGAGGTTTAGCCAAAGCTGAAACAAAAAGGTGCCCGTAATAAGGGAATTCAAGCCTGACCTCCAGGGTCACTCTGGGGTGAGACACATCCATTTGAGCTACCACAGTAAGCAGGCAGCTGGTTATCACCACATCTGGAGCTCTGAGCCAGTCCTTACCCCAGATCTTCCAGTCTGGCTTTGTGTGGATGTAAATCTTCTTATCAGTGAAGTGAAGATAATGCCACTTCAGCACACTGCACACTGTAGGAGAATTAAATGGATAAAGTTTATAAAATGTTTTATATGTCAGACAAAGTATATATAAGTCCTAAACATTCTTACTGAAAGCTCCCGTAGCTGAATATCAGAAAACTAATAGGGAAAAAGGCATTAGAGACCTCATAGAGAGACAAGGCCTGATCTTTGGCACTACTGCTTGTGGAAAATCAGTTTAATCTCAGAGGAAAGCAGCCTTGGGAGGAAGGTGTAGGTAGAGAAGGCATTACCCCAACACCCCTCACGGCACTCTTAAACTGACCCTGCTCATCCCTGAATCACCCACAGGAGAAGACCACACACTGAGGGGGGAGGGATCTAATCAAAAGATCACTATTTGCAGTTAATTATGCAGTTGTGGGTAGCATGCAAGCTTGGGCTGCACTCACAGGCACTGTTGGGGAAGAGAATGACATTGAAGACACCAGAGTTGTGCAGTGCCTCCATTCACAGGGGTGAGGAGATGCCACTGCTGCCCTTGCTGTCGCCCTGGCTCCAGGAACATGGAGTGGCGTGGGTGGCCACGAGGGTGTTAGTTTCCTTAAAGCATTCAGTGCTAATGAGTTCAGTGCCAGCAGCTGTTGTGAGCTGGCAGCAGAAAAGCAGTGGGGCTGTGCTGGCACACAGCTGAGACTTCAGCTCTCTCTGCAGACTCTGTGGGCACTGGGTGTTCATGGGTACCATGGCTGGGTGTGCACGGGCACCACAGCTGGGTGTTCATGGGCACCACACCTGGGTGTCCACGAGCAGCACAGCTGGATGATCATGGGCACCACACCCCGGGCACACGGCCGCCCCAGGGGCTGAGCAGGGACAGGGCTGTCCTTGTCCTTGCTGTGGCCAGGTGGCTGCAGCCCCTGTGGCTGGGCACGAGGCCCCAGGGAGCCTGGCTGTGGCATGACCCAAGCACTGGGAGCTCCAGGCAGAAGGGCTTGAGCCTGTTTTGACTTCCCAAGCACAACCACATGCAGAGCTGCTCCCTGAGCCCTGGGCCACCACTCTCAGAGCAGCCCTGCCTGTCCTGCAGGCAACCTGCAGGGGTTTCAGAGCCTCCTTCGAGCCCTGGGGTGATGCATCCATGCACTGGAGGTGTAACTGCTCTAAACATTCCTTTGATTGGGGGGTTATTTTACTTTTCCTAATAATTTCTTGATAACAATATAATTGGATGAGTCCTTAAGGCCATTTCATGTACTAGATTTATTGGGAGTATTAGCTGCATATTTAGAGTTAAGAGGGACAAATATTTTCTTTCCTTTTTTTTATTGTCCCATTATTTATAGAGTTCTCTTTGAATCTTGTAAATACATTTTTTCATTTCCCTTCAGAGTTTGTCTTTCTCTTTGGCAAACATTGATTTTTTTTTTCATGTTTTTTTCCAGTGAACCTTGAAATTAAAATGTCTTTTTTTGTTTAATTTCTTTTTTTGTACACTGGACTCATTGTCAGCACAGCAAGAGCAAGGTGTTTTGTTAGATTACTGCTGCTTCAAAGCTGCTGAAAGGAAGAGTTGACCACATTTTATTATTTGTGTGTAGTTCCTTCATAAGTTACAATTATCCTCTCACACACAAAGCCAATCCAAAGTTCTCAGCATTTGAAGGAAGCATTTTAATTTTCTTAGTATTTTTTAATCAACTTTTACTAAATTATATCAGTTTCAAGAATTGTAGAATTATTTGTCCTCTTAGTGGACAAATCACATGCACAGAAACTGCTATATATAAAAATAGTAAGGTTTACAGGCAGAGAGAGTATCTTTTATTAGACCAGCTGATATAGCTGGGGAAAAAAAATAAAGGAAAAGCTCTCAGTCACACAAGCTCTCTGAAAGCATTTCTGCTTTTTTTCCTCTATATCAACTGTTGTAATAAAAAGTACAACCTCTCTGCAAACCTTTCCTGTCTCCTACCTTTTTACCATTGCAGCTACAGCCACACTATTTCTAGCAAAAAAAAATAAAATTGTATTCATATAGCAAAGAAACCATACCACCATTTTTTCTCAAGTGTTTTTCATCAAAATTACTGTCTGTTCCCTTTCCTACAACAGATATTTTATTTTTACAGTAGAGTATTTTTAGAAAATAATAATTTTTATGATAATAACTTGGTCATTGTCATTTTATCTGCTGTAGCAGAAGAATTCTCTATTACAGAGTCTTGACTAAGAATGTTTTTTTCTTTTGCTAAGCAGCCAGGGCACCATAGGTTATGAAATTAAAAGCTTAAATTATAGTAGGGTAAAGTGGTTGGACCTAGGAACACAGATACATTTGTATCCCTGGTCAGCTTGAATGCCATCAGAAAGTTAGGAAATTCTTCAAAATATTCAACTACAATGAAACCCTCCATAAATTAAAAAGGTTTTCTTTAGCCTTGTGACCTAGGGTTATACATTATGCTAAGCAAGTATAACAGTCTATGTTCAAAGGCTAAAGAGCAGGTAGTAAGTGTTTAAAGCAGCAAGAGTCATGTTTTAAAAAAAAAAAAAAAGTATTTAAAAGTGGATTGTTCTAGGCTATAATAAACTATGAATTGTAAAAGGTTAATTGACAAAATGATACTCATCTAACACCATCTCTGTAACAGCAATCATTGCTGAATTTGTAATTCAGGGGTTTTGCTATATCGACGATCACATTTCCTCAAAAAGACTCCAGTTATTTCCTAGTCTGTTTAACCTGCAGTAGTTAATTACAGATTTACAAGCTGCACAGAGGCAGACACAGGTACCTGTGACCACTGTGCTGCTGGCAAGAGACAAACGCCAGTCTGCAGCCCGGGGCAGCCCAGGTATCCGCACGAAGATTCCTGCCAGGAGCTGACCTTTGCCTCGCTGGCCGCCGAACCGGTGCGGGCCCTGGTAATTACCCTCACTGCACATCTGGCATTCCAGGAAGGACAGCCTTGCCTCAAGGTTGCTGCACTTAGACTCAAATCCCATTTTTGCACAGCCTCTGACCTGCAAATCTGATCTGTTTTCCTCCAAACTGTATTTCTTATTCAATGAGATACAATATGTTAGCAGTGAACAGAACAGTAAGATTTTAAGAATAGCAACAAACATTAAATCAAACTCTTTCCACGGGCACATTGTCAGAGTGGCAGAGATACCCTCCTCATGACAGAAAAGATTCCTTTTTAACTTTTTTTTTTTCCTTAAGATACTATGCCAAATGAGAACTATTTTGTTTGTTTACTTTGTCGATTTTGTAAAAAGCAGCAGTTCCTCAACAGAAGGACAAATGGAGTCACTGCAATTACTGTTTTGCAAAAAGGACTTCCTAGGCAATGGCTGCATCAGTGGCTGTTGTGAGCAGAGTGAAGTGCCACACAATCACTTCTATCCACGCCTTCTACAAGCTGTAACCAAAAAAATGGCACAGGCTTGCTAAGAAGGGGCTATTATAATGTCTCCTTAATTACGATTCATTACTTCTTTTTTTAACAGTACAAACTTGTCAGCTATAACAAAAGATGTTTAAGAAACAAACCTTGTCAAAATAAATGAATTAAGAGCATTCATCCTTTTCCAGAGTGTGAAGAAGTTTGTAAGGTGATAATGAATTCCATAATGCATTAGCCACACTTCTTAAAATGTGTGTACCACTTACTCCATAACTTGTAAAAGTTTTGTCATTCTCACTGAATCTCCAGTTATGGGCACAAAGATTTGATTGTAATTGGACTTTGAGCAATTCAGCTATTGTTCTGCCAAGTGCAAGGTGTTTTCTTTGTGCAGAAGCCTGTTAAAGTCGCATGAAATCCACATGAAATCCAAAGGTGTGCTACCATTGCCTTTGCTGTTACTTGGCAGAGCCTTGTGATGCAGAAGGTGTAGAGCATCTTCTGCCTGCCAGGATCCTGCTATGGCATGGGCTGTGCCCCTGCACTGGCAGGTGAATCCTGATCAGGTTTAACCCCAGGAGCTGGGGTTAACCCTGATCCCAGGTCAGCGTAAGCCTTCCCCAGGAGATCACCAAAAGCAGGGCCAGGCCGTGATTTAGGCTGTGCTTCCAATGACAATTTTGGGTCTGCTTTCCCAAGCCATTGCTTTCTTTACCTGTATGGGCCCCCTGCCAAGAAATTTTGGCCAGGCATGATCAAACATGGGCCCAGCAGTATTACTGAGTCCACCCACACCCACCCACCCTCATCTGTGGAGGCAGCTCCCTCCTGGCTTTAGCTCTTTTATGAACTGGGCACCAGTACAATCTTGCCATCCCTCTACGAGCCTAACCTTCCAGCTCATGGACTGTTTTTAGAACCATCTCAATATCTGCCTAAGACCCATGTCATAATCGTGATTTTGCCCCTCACTGTCACATCCATGACTGTTCACAAGTTCATGGTTCTCTCTATCACTGCACTGATCTTGGTGCTCTTTTCAAATAATTGAGCTGCTGGAGAGAGTCACTGTTCTGAGACATTTTTGTTTGCGGTAAATGAGCACCCAGAACTTCCTCAATGTAATAAAATCTTTCCAGCAGTGACACGGCATAGCTCATTTAGCATTTCATCAGATAAGCACTCATAATACTTACCACAAAAAACAGATGATGCTGATGGCTTCTACTTCTCTAAACCAAACGGTCTGAAGAACTGCTCAGATTCCTGAAGCCTCCTAAGATTGTGGCTTTTGTTTTCCAAAGGCAGCTTCTGCAGACTCACCATTTCTATCCCTTGGAGCACAGTGGCAGTACTGTCACATTTGCTTCCCTGGGTTCACTCTCACCATCCTGCCAGGTGCTGGGAAGACAAGCTGTCTCCCACCTCATCACTACACCACCTCCCTCCTGCTGCACCTTGGATACAGGCACTAATATCACATTGGATCCAGGCTTCTCCAGCTCCTGGGGACCTCAGCTCACAGTCCCAGCCTAAAAGCTCAGGCTGAGGTCTGCCCCGGTGGCTGAGCACCCATTTGTTTGAAAGATGCTTTGGCAAACAAGACAAATTTGCTGTATTCACCATGATAAACCCAGCTGAATTTTTAAGGAGCTGAGCTGTTTTCAATCCAGCTCACACACAGCTATGGGCATCTTCAACCCATGTACTTTCTGATTCTGATAGAAATTTTCCCCCCTGCTATTTAGAAACAGACACAGGCACAAGAAGGTCAATACTACTGGGGGTCTGGCTTTAGATTTTTGGTACCAGAAACATGAATGAACAGGGAAACAAAGACTATAGGAGATGTATGGCAGAGATGTATCAGAGGTATGGAAGACAAAAGGTTGGGCAGATATCCAGGGGAACAGTCTGGGATGTTGGCCCTTGCCCTGGTCTCTCACTGATCCCTGGAAAGATGAAGGAGTACAGCAAACACAAGAAGAGTTTTTCCTAGAGCAATACAACTCAGTTATCACTGGAGTGTGTCTGCATCCCAGGAACATGTACAGAGATTCAGGCTACCCAAAAAGAAGGGAAATCTGTAGATCTGATGGCTCTTTCACAGCCCCACTGGGCTATTCCTGATACCCTACTGCAATGTGCCATGCAGATGTGTCTCCCTCACCCGCAGTGGGACCAAAACTTGCAGCAGCAAGGAGGAGTCTGCAGTGCTCAGTTATGGGGGACGATAGGAAGCACAGAGCTGTGGAACACTGAAATAGTGAAGCATGTTTGGGAGCTGTTAACTTATGTGGCAACCATTCCTATCCCCACAGCAGCCAAATGCAAGCAAGTGCAAAAGCAGAATCTCACCAGTCTTATTCATTCACAGGGAGCAGAAACAAAATCTAAGCTTCAAACTCATGATTAAAATAAGGTTTTAGAGTGGCAAGTATACATGAACACTTGTGCCCAGAAAACAGTAGGCTGTTTGAATACCAGTCTCTGTGGGAGATCCAATATGCCACTGAAAGAGCTGTTCATGAATGTCAAAAATAATGCCAACACTGAAACAGTCCGATCTGCAATAATATTTTCTATTAGATATTTCACTGCAACAGCCAGAATTTTAATAAAAATTTTAATGCGGCAATTTTTAGTTAAATGGAATAATGGAATTTAGTTAAATAAATAATGGAAAAGGCATTTCCTAAAGTTGGGATACACCATACCTGTTGACATGCAAACAGCTCAGGAGGCAGTTTACCTCATGGGCAGAGGAAAGTGCATCTCTCCAGAAGGGGAGCTCCCCCTTCTGCAGCCTGGCAGGTGCCACCAGCAAGGACAGGTGAGACATCAGCCAGGGATGTATCCTCTGTAGTGCTCAGACCGAGCTCCAGTGGCAGTGACTGCAAACCATGCCATGGGCTCCATCCATCCCTGGGCACTGTTTGTACCCCAAGACCAGGACCTGCCTTTTGTGTGTGCAGGAACATAGATTTTTCCTTCCTGGGCACAGGGAGCATCTCAGCCACAATCTCACTTTTCCAACAAAATATGGGGATCTTCACTATCAACAGTAGTTTCAGCTTACCACAACATTTGATGGTAATTGTAGCAGTAAATGTTTGGAGTTTAAGGTGCATTTTCTAAATGTCCGATATTTATAGCTATGGAAAAATTCATGAATTGTCATATTCACCTTAAATGATTCACAATTATCATTGGAGAACAGCTTCCACATGAAAAATTAGGCCATAATGACCCATATAAACAAATTCAGTAAGCCACAGCAAGCTGCTTGAATCCATTTAAAATACTACTTTGGAAGCACAGCACAAAAATACTGACTGTTTAGTTAACTTAGAGTCCATTTCCTATCTATCTGTATCTATATCGATATATATGGAAAAAATATTCTGGTGAAATAAGCACGTGTTTTTATTTGCTGGTGTAGAGATGGCATGTGTTGCTACTGTGGTTCATCCATGAAAAAATCCATTGCTTTTAGTATGAATTAAGGGAATACTGAAGTGTCTCTGATACTCTCAGAGGAAAATTCTCTTCTACCTACCTTACAAATAAATGTGAGGTCTGGTATTCAACTTAGCAGAAAAATACAGCACAGAAAAAAAAAGCAGCTCTAACATGTTATTTATACATTTTATATATTGACTACAGGAAAAACTAAAATTATTTTCACTAGCAACGTATGTGTAATTTAGTATCAGTAGGAGCTGAACTGGCCAGGATAAACTTCAAACACTTGTAATTTTTCCAGTTTTGAACACAAAAATGGGAGCTAAGCAGAACCCTCTCTTCATCTCTGCAGTGATTACAGCAGTATTTTCTGGAGGAAAGGATAGAAAACCAAAACTGTGTGTGGGGAAAAAAAATGAACAGAGAGAAAACAAACACTCCCCCACTACCATACCATCAAACTTGTCTTGCATGGATCCATTGCTCAAGCCAGTCGTGAAGCAAACAGCCATGTGCATAACACATCTGTCAAGGGTTACAGGATACAGTTCATATTTCTTCACCTACTCTTGCTCTGCATAATGCTGTTCCTGGGATCTCTCTCCCTCCTTCTCTGCTCTGAACAAGGTCATAATGCACTGACCTTTTATCCTGCAAAACCAAAACCATCGCCCAGCTTGCTGTTGTATTTTTTTCCTTGAAATCTCCAGACTAGGTGAAAGTATTGAGAGTGTGTGACTCCTGATGACCTTTAGAGAAACTTCCCCCACATTGCTGCCTCTTGTACTGAAACCAGAGTCGTTCCTCCCACCTGATTGATGTTTCCCACTGCAAGCACAGCAGATGCATCCCAGACTGCTGAAGAAAGGACAAGCCTGAAGAGCACAATAAACTTTCAAGACATGGTATACATAGGCTCACAAAGGCTGTTCTCTCTGAGCCTGGCAGGCAGGGTACACAGCATGCCAGCATCCTCACATCCTTTTTGAAAGTAAAGGAAACAGTAATCAAGCTTTGCTTTCTCTGCATCTCCTCTTCTGAATTTACACCTCAGTGAGAAGAAAACTAATGGACTTGTGAAGGGGTCCCCTGTTACCATTTCTCCTACAGGTCCTGCAGCAGCACAGTTTGGATTGAGGGTCATCAGTGCTGCATGGAATCAGACACAAATGCAGGATGCCAGAGGAGAGAGAGGAGAGACCTTCAGCATAGGCCAAGAGATGCTGGAGGGGAGCAAGAAAGGAAGGAGGTGATGGTAAATCAATGACTAGCTCAGAACACAGTTCACCTGCTTCCTGTGCCAGCACAGCTGCTCCCTCTTTTCCCAGGCAGAGGGAAGGGCAATGCTGTCTGCTTCAGCTGTTCCTCATGGGGCCCTTAAAGGCTGAGTTAATTCTCACTAGTTCATCATCCAGCCCTCTGCTTTCCTAAAGAGTCATGGGATCCAGTTTGGCAGCAACACATCTGCATAAAACAAAGTTCAGCACTGCTCGTGGTAATAACTACTCTTGCAATCACACTGTAGCATCAAATGCTGGGTAAGTGAAAAGATAATTCCGTAAAAGCCTGCAAGTTAAATACATATTTTCTCATTAGCATTTAGCCATTAGTCTCAGATCTTAACAACTCAAGAAGCCAATGCATTTGGACCAGAATGGCACTAGTGCAGTGACCCAGTGCTGGGCAGGGTCTCGTTGCTCAGGGGTCTCAGTACATCATGGAGAGCTCCCTGAGACAGCCCATTTGGAAAGCTGAGCTGTGCACCCCTGATCCTGGAACAGGCCACTTCTTAGACACCACCTTTGCCATGTTAACTGAGAAATGTGGCTACTCAGCCTAATGCTCTGTGTGACATAAGCACACTGGGTCAAGTGATAAGCCAGATATTTCAGTCCCAGCCCATCTCCATTAAAAAAAAAAAAAAAAAATCCTGTTCATGACTTTACATTCATAAATACTCTCACAATGTCAAGGGATGGGGGGTTTTCATCAATTCATTAGATCTGCTCCCATGAATTATTTATATTCAGTGCTAAAAATGGTTCCGAAACATTACAAGAATTCGATATCAGTTTTCACAGTGGGATTTCATCATTTTAGCACTGTAGCATAATAGCCTAATGCAATACTAATACTAATATGATATGGTGCTAATAGGGTACAATGAGAGTTCTCTCTAATATGCAAACATTTCCATGTTGCATTATTATTTCTTTTAAGTTAATATGATATGGTGATAATATGATGAAATGAATTAGTTTCATATCATTGTTTGCATGAGTTGTGCATATTAAAAGAATATTTCCCCCCCTCCCTTTGAATTCACTTGGAATGAGCTTGAAAATTTACCCTGTAGTTATTCTTATGCTAATGAGGCTGTTTAGTAGGAAACACTCCCGCTGCTGCTTAGCCAGCTGAAGAAAGAATAGGCGCATGTCACCTCTTGCTGGAATGAGAATTTTCCTGGCCTGTTTTGAAAGCCTCTGTCCTAAATATGTTTGCTTTAACATTTCCCACTAGCTTGTAGGTTCACTGCATATTTATGCTAAATTTTCTGGTCAATATTTATCAGGAGCACTTACTACACCAGCGGACAAGGCTCCCAGCTCAGCTGCTGTGAGGGGCAAGGCACTAGGGGTCCCACGCCAGTGCCTGGGGAGGTGACCAGACACAGAGCCATCATGGTTTGTGTGGCACAGGTTGGTGAGTGCTGGGAAGAGAGAGAAGGCAAGGCCACACCCAGGCTCCAGGGTCCATCACAGTACTCTTCTCCAGGTCTTATGACATTTTGCCAAAGCCTGTGCTGTGTATTTGTTGATGCAAAAAAACAAGCTGGTGTAAGGGTTTTTCTCTCTGCCCCACAAAGCAGAATATCTACCAGCCTTGGAGAGAAGTCCTGTCTGCCCTTCCCAGAAATGAGCTCTGTTCCCTGGCACATCACACTGATGTAACACCCCTTCATTCCCCAGCTGTGGTAGCAGACTCATGGAAAGCATCCTACAGATGTTTTGGCATTCTCTCTTGGACACAACCTACAGGGCTTGGAGCAGCCAAGAAGCCCTGTCCTGATCATTTGCCTTTGGTGCTACAACACTTAAATGTGCAAACCGGAATGGCTGTAATGGGACTTTGGCCATTTTCAGAGGGACTCACTGGAGTAACTGTGCTCATTAATAAATGGGTACTGAAATTTTAAGGACTTCTATTTGAGGATGTTGTGGGGCTCTAATACAGGATGATATGGAAGGACATTCCTAAGTAATTCAGCCTCTGGTTTTTACTTCCCTATGGAGACTGAGGACATCCCACAAGATGGCTGAGAACAACATCCTGATCTGCCCACACCCCAGCTTTAACTTCATGTAGATCCAGTAACTGCCTTCAAATCCCAGCATATCCAGCTTGACTGAATCTGAATTCAGACTCTATGACCATTAATTCACACGAAGTTATGCAAGAAAATTTTACACGAGGTTAACAGCACATGTACAACACAGAAAACTTCCCCAAATATTACAGAGGTTTAAAATGTCATAAATAAGAGTCCAAAGTTTTTTTTAATTATCAGATTTCCAAAGCTATTTTACATAATTCCCTGTATAATCCAATCTTAAACTCAGACGACACTCATGCAGATGACATTTCCTCTCTGTTTTGAATAGGGATTATTTTTTAAGAGGATACAGAACCTGGAAGTATTTCAATAGGTCTGATATTTAAAGCATATTTAATGGCATTTATGTTTTAATCTTCTTACCTACTAAACTTTAAAGAGAGCTGCAAGGAATTCAACAGTGAAAAAAATAATTAGACATTAGTTAGTAATATAAAATGCACACGTCAGTTAATTCACAAACAGGACATAAACAGGAATGGCTGTCAGAGCAACACTGCACATCATGCTTTCCACTCTCCAGCAGTCACACTGCTCCCATCCTCTCGACATCCTGAAAGTGTTCAACTGCTTGTGGACCTCAGCTACACCGGGCAACAGAGTGATCTGAAAACAGTGACCCAAATTCACCAGGTTCCTTATAGATGAGCAGATCACAGGAATCTTTGCCAGGAAGAGAGGATGGAGGCAGATGAATAATTCTCATAACTCACTCTGTGTTTTCTAGCCTGAACACAGCATAGCACCATCTGAGACCTCTCGCAGGATGACTACCCAGGTTAAACAAATCTCACAGAAAATTATACAAAGAAAGCCCTTGCTGGCTTTCTGAACTTTGGAGTTTTAGAAACAAAGTCTTATTTTGATCACACACATTCAGCCCTGCTGCCTTAGGGCTGTTGCAAGTTGGGTGGCGATGAGTTACACCTTGTGCTGGTGCTTGTCTCCCTAAATTTTACACATACTCATTTGCTGTTTCAGTCCTGAAAAAGCCTGCAGACAACTGCCTGCTTGTTTTTCTTCTCACACTCTGCCTAACCCCAGGAGCAAGGAGCTACTTCGTTAGGAGTAAAGGTATTAATTAGCAGTGAACCTGTTTAACCCACATGCTCTTTCATGCAGCTTCATAATGAATTCCAAACAACCCTGAGCTGTAACATGACTTTTTCTTACATTAGTACAGATACTCATTCTCTTGAAAGCAGAGGCAGTGGTCTAGCAAACACCTCTTTCCAAGGGGCCCATAGATTGGAGTCTGCTGAAGCTTCCCCAGGGTGGGATGGGTGTATTCCCATGAGAGTGACTATGTATGGCACTCCTGCAGCATTCTTCCAGCTACCACTGTGCCCTAAGGCAGCTCCAAAAGTGAGAACTACGGGAGTAGTGATAAACTGCGAATAAAAACTGTTTACCTTGTTTCCAGCCTTTCACAAAGAACTACCAACATTGGTGAGGTGGTGTTAAATTCAGAAGTTTCTGGAGCCACCAACCACTGGTGGTCCGTGCTGTCCCTCCATGCAGAGCACTGCGCTGCTGCCTGGGTGTGGCCACCACTGTGGGCACTCCTCCTGGACAGCCTCATCCCTGCACCCCAGACACAGGGTCACTCAGTGGCCTTGCTGGTTGGGAAGATCTTTGCTGAGTTGCAGCTTTTTCATCTCTGGAGTATCAGCAATAGCTGATTCCAGTTATTTCTTTCACTGAGCAGGACCCAGCATGGTCATAGTGGCCACCAGCTTTAATCTCTCTCTCTGGTTAAGGACCAGGATTCACATGTGGTTGTCTGAGGAGTCCCCTCAGGCTGGCCATCATAAAACTCACGTTAGAAAAGACACATTTCAAAGCTTTAGATGCGTACTTATTTCTACATTAAAAGAACTGATTTTGCAAAACCTTCCTGTGTGGCCCAGACAAATTGAAGTGATTACTTTTAGCTATCTGTGGGAACAAATAGGTCTTATGCAACTTAAGCACAGTAAGCCTGGCCATTATTCTATTCTGAAAAATCAAAGATTTTTTTTGGTGTTACCATTACTATTGCTCTGCTACTTGTGGAAAACAATTCCAACTATCAGGAAATAATTATGAACAAAGTCCAGTTAATTATACAAGACATCTAAGCAGCCCTAATTAAGGATTGGTTCAATACTATTCACTTGGTAATTTTTTTTTTAATTGTGAATAGATTTAGTAGAAGCCTGGCTGATAAACAAATAATGAGATTGGTGGTCCAGTAGAAATTTGATTAATAAAATTATTCACCAATTATTTATTTCCTCTGGTTTATGTAGTTCTTTCTTCTACCTTAGAACAGGAATAGAAGAGGGATTGCATTCATTGGTTTCAGTGCCTGTGTTCCTTCCTGTCAGAAACACCCTACAGTCCTGAGCCTGAGGATTAAAGCTTTATTCATGCAACCATGATAAAATGGGGTAACAATACAAAGCCACATTAAGTCCCTGATGCAGTCACGTTCAGGTAGATTCCTGGATCCATAGAAGCCTTATGGACTCTGCTGCAAGTACTCACCTTGCATAAATACAATGTTTATGGTATTTGTGCTCAACCATGAGAAAACGGTCAGGGCTGGTAAAAAACAAAAAAGACAAGCTATAGATCTGGTTCTGCAGTTGATATCTCCCCACCATTTCCTCAGGAGAATTTACATAACTCCTGTTGACCCCCAGGTGTAGTGTTCCAAGTCCAGAAACAGGCCACAGACAGGTGAAATCGAGCCCAGCTGCTGTGGCTGCAGAGATCAGACCCTGAAGGTGCCCAGAGCAAGGAGTGGGCTCACAGATCAGGCAGGCAGGGCTGGAGGGGGCATGGGCAGGGCACTGGAGGAAGGAGAAAGAGCCTCTGGGCTGAATGTCTGTGGCTGAGTCCCAGCAAATCCTTGTGTGTTACCACCACACCAACGATGGATGACTGCAGTTTAAACAGGAAAACAACTTTTAAAAACAACACGTTTTAAACTACAGTCTGCTAGCCTCGTATTTTATTACAAAACTGAAGCAATTTACTTCCTTTTTAATGGATTACAAAAGGAGCTCAAGCATAATGCTTCTACTCTTGTATGATCAATACCTTGAACACACTCATAAATTATTAATATTCTGCTCACAAAATTAACCACCTCTAAGATGCATAATTGCTCAATAGTCAAAAGAAAAAACATTTAAGGAAGTAAAATGTTTCTTTGCATTTTTAGAAGTTTCTAGGAGCTTACTATATAGCATAAAAACTACACTGTTTATTATTCAATGTAGTATATTAATTCTAATTTTTTTACTAGTTTTTCTTCCTTCTGTGGCACCATAATGGGACTTGGCATATGACTTTAATCAGTCAAAAGCCCATACCATGAGGACTGTCTCATTACATTCTTCCTGGAAATGAATCTGTTTTCCAGATTGGAAGTAAGAGGAAGGGGCTGAGCTGATTTAGGAGTTGGCATAAGTCAATATTGTTCAGGATTGGTCCATGTAACATTACATAATATCACAATGCTATCACCACAGTGCTCCTGCTGACATCTCCTCACCAGTGCTGTCGATAGGTATCCTAAAGAGGACATGCATCCTCCTGTTAATTAATATCATGTGCTGTATTCACTTAGCTGCATTTCACTAGCTGAATTATAAAATCAAAAAATAGTCTTCAAAAATGTGTCTAATTTTTAGAATTCACATCTCATTTTCTGAATGAAGAGGAAATACAGAGATCTCAAATCTCTGCCTAGGGATCACAAAATTTCAGTGCAACTCTGAATCCAATTTTCTTTTTCCAAGTGCTATTCTTTGTGTTCTAATAAGTCTCATTAAGAGTATCTTCACTAAAATGGACAGTTAGTATCAAATTCTAAAGCCTAAAAATGTCCTTAAAAGTTTCAACTAAGGGAGGGCAAATGTGCTACCACAGAGGGATCAGTGGCTCAGAGCATTGCTTTGTGTCTCAGAGGCTCAGGGAATACTGCAGGCAGTGGGAGGATTACAGGGCTCTCCATCTTGTAGCTCTCTGGGAGCTATACTCATACCCCATTATCCTTGATGTAATGAAAGTGAGTTAGTTTAATAAATGTATTTTAATCTAAAGATCACGTGAACTATACAATCAAATATATCCAAGCCAAAAATTTTATATCTATGCTTGACAAACATGAGATAGCATAGCTCACTGCTGGTAAAAACAGAACAAAGAAAACTTCACTTGTCGTTTTACACAGCTGCTCCAGGACTGAGCAGACACCTGGCTGATACCAGTGTCTGAGGTGTGTTTACAAGCTGCTTGCACTGCATGAGCAGCAGCTTCATTTCCACCTTCATCAAGATGTTAACACCTTTGCTGCAGCCACCCTCACTGTAAAGTTGCACAGAAATTTCTTAGGTATGAAGTACAAATGTTCAGCTCTGGAAATAATCCATCCCATCAAGTCCAAGCCTACAGCCATGAGAGAGGCACCATTGCAGTGAAGAGAGCTTTCAGTCCACAGGTGTTCCAGCCCAATGCATTGACTTTGGGAGGGGGGGCGTTGGTGTGTCTTGTTTGTGTCTTGTATGTTTTGTTTTGGTGGTGATATTTTCTATCAGAAGTACCAAAAAGCTTTGAAACTATGAGACCACAAAAGTGACCACTAAAGCACTTCCAGATTTTTCCATTACCAACTATAAGCCAGCCTTAAGGAGATTCTTTGTTTATCTTTCTTGGATCCTTTGAGCTTACCTTTACTTACTTAGTTTGTGCCAAGGCTGGGAAATTTTTGAGCAACATCATTTCAAAGGTTCTCTGGCTCTTTATAATCATTTCCTTAAGAAGCATGAATGTATATCTGAAAACAAACGCTGGATTTCAGCAACCTCTTGTGTAGCCTAGTAAAATAGCAGGAAGAATAACATAATTAACCAGACTGACTTCTCCGACTCAAATATGTTACACCCTTCATCATTACAAGTTTCAATAGATATTGTGATGTTACAGTGTTTAAATGTATGCATTTCTCTTTTCAAAGTCTAGAGGCAGAATAAATAGCTGCCAACACAGCCAGAAAGTCCCAGAAGACTTACAAGCAAGAAACTCTTATCACCAGTGTGAATGCTAAGAAAGTAGCCATCTTTATACAATTAAAGTTCAAGGTTGCATCTATAATAGGCTTTTCAGCTGTATTTGAAAGTAATTTAAACTGTTACTCACCCATAACCTTGTTCGAGATTCATGGTGTTGAGTATGTAAAGCAGAACAGACTGAAAGGGTTATAATACATTTACTAAAGGAAGAGAGGCTTGTAGCTAGAGAGAACATTGTGCAGGCAAACTACAGGGGTTTGGAAAAGCTGCTTTTTGTGAGAGTACATTTCTCTTACAGCATCTGAATTATTCTTAGGAGATAATTTTTTGGAGAGGTAGTCATGGTCATATACCAGTTTTGTAAAGATACTTCTCTGCCATCCAGCCAAGAAATTAAGTAATTTAGATGTGGTTAGTGATGAAATGGGTCCTTCTGTTTCAATCCAACTCTGGTAAGGATACGGGAAAAGATTTTTCCCTCAGTAATTCCAATAGGTTAAGAAAAAAAAGCAAGGAAAAAAAAAAAGCTGTGATTACCAACTGGTATTCTCCATAATAGCCTGTGGGGCCAGAAATGCAGCAAATTCTTCCAGGTATCTTCAGGAGTTCCTGTGGAACAGTGATATGATTGGAGTTGTTTTCACTTTGATTACTGGATGTTTCTCACACTGTTCATCCAATACAAAGTGATGTGGGAGCTCTAAGCTCTAAGCATCAAGATGCCACTCCATTTCAGAAATTACAGAAAAGAAGGTAGAAAACAGAAAAAGCAGAAAGAAAAAGGGAAAAGCCAGCAGGCCAGCCAAGCCATTTAAAGTGGCACAAAGAAAACAAGAAAGAGAAAGAGGGCATATAATGGGTAATATTAAGTAATGGCATGATGTCCAAATATTTGCAATGTTGGCTTCCATGCACATGGCCAAGTCGTGTTTCCCATTACAGAACAATGGCAGGGCACAACCCCATGATTCAGCTGCAGTTCATTCTGGCTCTTTTCACCACTGAAATACTTCTGTGGCAGTTCTGCAAATTCCACTGTCCAAGTTATCACACTTCCAGGAGAGTCTGAAATGGCATCCCTTGAAATTTACTAAATGTCATTTAAAAAGTACACCTCACCCTATGCTGCTCTTTTCATTTAGAGAGTTTGAAAAGGGATGGATATATTTAAATTCCTAGAGGGTTATTACAACATTTTCAGGAGAGTCAAGAATGTCAAAAACTCTGCTACACCTGTGTACGTTTTTCACTGTACCCATCACATGGCTTTTAAGCACTTCCAAAGCTCTTGTGTACTTTGTGACTGACCACAAGGCTCAGTAAGCCTCCTGTATACTTATCTTTTCAAAATAAGAGGTCAAACCTTTTGAGAGTTGATTCTTCCTAAAGAAGCTTCTGTCACACAAATCATAGACCTGACATAGCCTGACAGATGCAGGTTCACCAACAGGTGAACACTACAGATGTGTGTACACCAGTCATACACAATGTTATTACCACGACTTGGTATTTGACTGCAGCCCTTATTGACCTGTGAATTTCACCACAAAAAACCAGTTGTTTGGGTTGTTGGTTTCTTTTTTTTTAAATTGATATGTATGAGGCTACAGGTTCCTGAATTCATAAATTGTAAACTATATTAAATACACTGAAAATGGACTGATGATGACTGCTGCTCTTCTAGGCTAATTTCTCTTCTAAACCATGATATGAAAATTCTAGCTAATGGGCTCGTGACAAGACTAAACAGGGGTAATAGCAGACTTAATCAAGAAAACAAATGGGATTCATTAAAAGCTGGCACTCAGCAGATAATCTTTGGAGAGTTCTAACCTCATCTACGTGTCCCCATCAAAAATGAAGAAAAAAAAAGAAATCTTCAGCTGACTCTATCTTGGGCTGTTGAGCCAATTCAATGGAAATTTATAATAGAAAAATATTAGACACAGTGCTCTTTCCAACTCTTTTTATACTCTATCACAGAACTCACAGTAAAACATTAACATCGAGAATTTTCTTCATGCAGCTGAGAAGAAAATTAGATCTAGTTTTCACAACTACCTCTAACAGGTAATTTAAGACAATGTTGCAGTACTAGAACCATTTCTTGGCAAATACTGCTAATATATATATATATATAACATACACATATATGTCTTCCATATACATGTTTGATATACAAAGCCTATAAAGCCTTTATATTTATGGGTAAATTGAGTACAAATACATCCACACACCCACCCTTCACTGTGCACTTTTACAAGTTGAAAGGCTAGAGATGGAAGCCAAATGCTACTCCAAGTTTCAGAAATACTCTGTCTACAATGAATGAAGCCAATTCCCTAGATATAACCATCTTCCAAATTCAGTTTTAATTCTGCAGTTCAGCCACCCATAAAAAGGAAGAAAACTTAAAAGTTGATTATTAGTCCCCTCCAACAGCTACTATCTTGTTAAAACATGCACAAAATTATCAGATAGACAGATAACTCCCCTAAATAAGTGTCTAAGTATTTCTTTAGCCAGTATGATATTATCAAAAAGGAAGTAGTAAAATAACTCCTGAATTGCAAGGAATACGTGTCCAGCCGGGATTTACTTTGAATTTAAGAGCAAGAAAAAATAAATATGTTTCAGAATTACCTTTTGTTTATTTCTCTTAGAAATGTAAATGCATGGAAACTACTGTTCCCTGACATCTATGTAACCTACCCGAGCTCTCTAGGGGCCAAATAACAACCTCACTGATGCATCAAAGACTTTTGATGGTTGGGGAACGTTTGGGATCAGGAATTGGTAAATATATTCAATCTGTTTTGTAATTCCCTGCTTTGCAAAGACACTTTCACTTTTTGCTAGCAGCTCAAGTACCACTGTTAAAATCCAGGATTAGCTACCTTCTCCTTCCTGCACTGATACACAGTTTATTTGCTCTCATTTGGTTCACTAACACTATGTTCTGCAAAAGCTTATTTACTCTCACTACCACCTCCTAATTACTTTAGGGAAGTCATATTGTTTTGTCATTATGCTCTTCAAGCTCTGTTCTGAGCAGGACATATTTTCTGTTAAAGTGCCCAAATTCTTTTCAGGTGCCTGCACCCCTTGCAGCATGTGGCCTTACTCAGTGTCTAAATTTGCTAAGGCTTTTTGAGCATTATCAGCCTGCTAATTAATGTCCTATAATAATTCTGACCTTTAAAAATTGTCTTCTAGCACTGCTGTTTCACAGGCCTGCTGTGCATATGCTTTTTTTCTTTTGGTGAAATTTTTCCACCTACATCATCTGCTCTCAGAGAAGTCCCAGCTCACTCAAGCATTGCTGACAGAGCTTGGAAATATCCCTGACTAAAATTTTGAGGTTTGGTTTGAGGTTTGGTTTTTTTTTTCCCTCTGTTTGCTTTGAAGGCTTGATTATCTCAGCCATTCTTGCAGAAAACTCTCAGAAAAAGGAGCTTTTGCATTGTGAGACCATGATGCAACCTGGCTCCTTGGCAAGCACATCCACACACAAGCCCTTCCTCTCCAAGTCAGTAGGCCCAGATACATGCAGATCAAGAGCAAAAAAGAAAACGACCACCTGAAAGCTGTGGGCGAGCAACAAAGAATCCATGCTTGAGTTCATTTGGTGCACAAACTACTATTAATACCCCCAGCTTTCAGGGATGGTCTTGAAGCACAGATTCAGGAGACATTTATGGGACCCAGAGAGTGCTCCAGCTCTAAGAGACAACCCTTCTGCCTCTCTGACCATACTTGCAACCTTTCTGTGGATTCTGCTGTTGACTATCTAGCCTCCCCTGATGAATATTAACAATATGGGGGTGGCTGAAGAAGATTTATTACTTAAGAATATAATGAGAAATTTTCTTTGCAATAGAGTCATTTGGGGGATACAGATGTGCACACCACAGATCAAGCTCCTGTAATTACAAAGACATCTGATAACACAACCAGCCTTATTAGAAACCTTTTTATATTTTTGGGGTCAATCCAGGAAAGAGAAACAGTGTGCCAAGTCAGATACCACAGTAACAGCACTCACTGTGACCCCAGCAGAGGAAAGGCTGTGCTTACACCTTACTTTCCCTCCTCAACACTCATGCTGAAAAAGAGGGTCCAGAATAATAATCTGCCTTTCTTGGTAGGTTTGTAGGCAGCCCAGGGAAACCCATGGACTCGAAGGGAACTTACTGGGGCTGGGAAGAGCTCGTGTCTCGGAGCTGTGGGGTGGCAGCAGACATCAGTGCCACTGTGCCAGGGCTGTGCCCTGCAGCACACCCAGAGAGGACCCTGGCACGGGCCCTGTCCCAGCAGGGCAGCAGCAGTGCTACCCACTGACCAGGAATCTGCTGGCAGCCATCAGGTCCTTTTGTGCCCATTAAACAACATTTCCCTCTATAATCACCAGCTGTGTTGAGGTCTTTCCAAACAACAGAACAGCTGGAGCCAATGCTTTCACATATTTCAGAAAAAGAAGCAGGGGAGACTGGCATAAGGGGCAAGGATATCTCCAGGGGAAAATGACTGTTTAAGGAAAAAAAAATACAAAAAATGTATCATCCCAGTGATGAAGTTGTGCATGCATTTATGTTGCCAAGGTCATGAATTTGAAAAGAGATGCAAACTTTGTTACAAAAATAATAGCAGAGATTTTTTTAAAAAAACCTCCAAAACCACAGCAAGGATTTTCTCATAGTCCTGCAAAGCCATCCTTTATGAACCCAACATCAGGGGTTTCCTGTTATGCAGTTACAAAAGCAGTGAGGATTTTCAAGGGTTTTGCTTGTCACACCACCAGGATTCGGTGTATTATCTGAAGCATGTTTTGCAGCTGTCAGATATCTGTATCTCTATGACATAGCACAAAACAGAGAAGGGCTGTCCATAAGGGAGAGCTACAACTGTATTCACCTGAGAACAGAGAAGGCATGTGAACAAAAAGAGAAATATTCCAAAACATGTCACTGGAAAAGACAGCAAAGGATATTGACCCTTTCTGTAGTTTCACTAAGGATGTCAACATGTTATCAAAGCATAAGGAACAGAAGGAGTCTCTTCATACTCCCAAGGTATTTCTAAGCTTTTGTTACCCATTGTGAACACACTTATCTAAAACCACAATGAATGGGAACATGCATACATGTGTCACACATCAAACTTTACCTGGACAGGTTTTCTGGGGGGTTGTAAAGACCTTCTTCAAAATTCTTTGGTATAGGTGCAAAATGCCTCTATCATGTAGAGTCAATAAACCTCATTATCGAGATATTGTGTAAGCAAAAAAAAAAAAAAATTTGTCACAGAAACATCAAGATAGGAAAGATGGAGCTGACAGAGAGACACTGCACTGGCAAAAGTACCTTGGGCTGGTTCCAGAAGATACACAAGAACTATTTTACCCAGTTCCATCAATACACAGCACAGCATACTCAAGAGGAAAGAGCAGAGAACTCTGACTGTAACACTCACCCGCTGAATGCAATCAGACCTCTTATAATCAGACACTTGTTCTGTTCATTGGCTACAGGAGACAAAGTAAACAAATACGTGAAACCCAAATAATGCAAAAGGTAAAACCAATATGTGAAACATCAGGAGCAGAGAAGACAAAAATGTTGAAATTCTGACCTTGACCAGTGTGTCTCCTGCCATGGGCTGCATTTGGCCAATGAAAAACTTCTCCAGCCACAGATCCCAGACCTTCATCAGACTCTCAGATTTTCTGGTTTCCAGGACATTGCTGTTTTAATCAGTTTGCACTGTAAAGCTGCATGGCCCATTGTGAGCCCTTCCTAGCACTCACAACAAGTGCCAGAATGATCAGCTCTACAATTGCACAAAGCCACTGAGTAGGAACAACAAAGAGCACACCCATCTTTCAGGAGGTCCTCATCTAAGATGTAAGAGCAACATGGGTCAAAAAGAGCACTGCAAAGGGCAGAATGTGTCAAGCTTTGGACTGCTGGCTTCATGAAAGTAAGATGAAGAAGATTTTCTATACCCCAGCCAAAACCAGCACCCAAGGCCAAAGACTGCAGCCAGGCTTGATTATAATTGCTGCTGCTGGCTCTCCAACCTACAGACCAGAGATGGTCAGCAACACAGATGATTAATAACAAACACCTAGACTATTCTGGAGAATGAATGCTGATCTCAGAAGCACGAATTCTTTCTTCTTTGCTGGTTGGAAGAAATGTGGGCTATAACATAAAACTGATCCTGCAAAGACTTCTGTGAGTAGCTTTGACCTCCTGCATAGGTCTACCACCTACATCAACAGGTGCATTCACAAATACTAGTATGTATCAAACACAAAACCCCCAAAATATCTAAATGTAGCAAGAAAAAAAAAAAAACTAAAAAAAAAAATCACTGTTTGAATCTGAATCTTTCAGTTGGTCTGCAGTGTCTTGGTTTTGGAGGGCAGGATCAGAAAACCTACTACATACACCAAGACAGAAGTTGGTGCATTAAATACTTTGGGGTTTGTGGCGGTCACAAAGTGAAAAGTTTAGCCACATTTTTTTCCAGACCGGGGAATAACAGAGTGCTGAAACCATAAGAAAAGGGCACTCATGCCAAGAAGTTGATATCCTGAAGATGGGGGTAATCTACCTGTGTTCCTGTGCCCCTGTGGCAGCAGGGTCCCTGGCTCTGCTCCCCTCCACACAGGCAAGAGGTGCCTCTTGGCATCATTGTTCAGTTGTCCTTCAGCTGACAGTGGCAGGTGTTGTGGTCTGCTGTTCTACAGCAAAGCTTTAGTAAATTATTAATTTCCTCTGCCTTCAGTTTTCTACCTTTGGACACCCTGATAGCTTCAACAAGTACATGCCAAGGCTCTCGTGAGAGCAGAGAGAGGCTGGAGGGAAGCAGGGTCCTGCCTGACAGCTTTGCAAATGTTTCCCTGGTTTTCCGGCCTGTAGTAAGGGTGGGGGATGAAGAAGGAGAAAGAGAAGAAGTTGTCCTTTGACATTTTACATCCATGCCTTACTGAGATAACCTTTACAGATAATTTTTCTCAGCAGGTGTTAGATATTTCTTGTGAGCATTTAACAGTGAAACATCATTTAGTAATGAATGGCAATAGCATTTGTTACAAAATTTTTTGGAGGGGTGGAACCAAGACAAATTAACCTTAGGATTTTAAATACAAAGACAACAAGTTCTCTTTGTACTAATCCTATTATTGTGGATATCCTTTCTAGCATACTTGAAAGCAGATTCACTTGGGCTGAACTCACTATAATGCATTCAAGATGTCTTTTCTCCAACTTTTAGAGAGAAGCAACTGCAAGCAATTACTATTAGAAATATTTTAAGGGTATTAAAATCATTGCTTCCTGTTTCAAAAGATGTTTTTTCCAGCAAGATTAAATGATTTCTTCTCATTTTTTAAAAAAATTCAATTCAAATAATGGAGCTAATTCTATCATGCCATAAATTCTAACATCATGAAGAACAAATACAACTTCTATATTTTAAAGCTTTACTTGTTGATCTCAGAACACTACCAACTCAAAAAGCATGCGTGTGGGAGGGTGTTGTTTTGGAGTTTTTTTCAAAAAAAAGTTGCCACTGAAGAGGGAAATTTGCACACACATGGAGCTGCTGAATCCCTCCCAGAGCAGAGTGGTGGCCCACGTGTCACACCCTGTGAGCAGAGCAGCTCTCACAGCCATTCCCAGTGGTTTGGATGGGAAATCTGTGCTCTAATAGCTGCAGAGTTTTTCGTTTTCGGGGGGGAAAGGCCCAGCCTTGCTCCACACCTGCCCTTCATGCTCACCCTTCACTGCCCAGCTTTTTGTCCTTTCCCTCCTCTTTCGGTTGCCCTAGTGCTTTCTCATGGCCCCTTTCCCATCCATCCTCTCACAGCCTGGCCAGGCCATGCTCCCCTCTCCTGCTGCCCCTCTGGGCAGGAGCTGTGCTCACTGGGAGCCCTGCCCTGGCCAGTGGCAACCTGACACATTACCAGCTCTCACCTGGGCATCCCCACTCTGCTGCCAGGGAAGTCTGTCAGCACCTTGTAAAGCTGTGCAGCTCCTGAGTTGCTGCTGTACAGTGTTTTGTTTTATAATGGCTCCATTTCACACTCCAATGCAGCTGACTTACCCTACTGTATTTCACTCTTCTTAATTAGATTTTGCTTGTTATTCCTGAGCCCCTCCAAAGCTGAAGCAGCACAGAGCCGTGGCTGCTCTCCGTGCTAAAGCAGCCCCAGGGGCTGAATCCTGGGCTGCACCCACACAGGCTGGAAGAAAGAAATGTGTGTTTTACACCAACGAGAAGGTGTGCAGCCAAGGAGCCCAGCAAAGCAACAGCCAGGGGCACTGGGAGAAGCCAGAGCTTGCTCAGCTGCCTCACCCGTGTGTCCCTTGGTCTCCACGCTCGTCCCACACCTCCTTGGCCAGGCACCCCACTCCTGCCCCTGCTCTGAGCACACCTCCTCCCAGCTTCTCTTCCCCCTTCCTACTCTCCACTCACTCTGAATATAGGGGAGTATTTTTTAGAGAAGTGAATTATCTGATAGTTATCTCTGACTCCAAGGGCTCTCGGTGCAATATACAGCTCCTGAAGCCCCTGGACTTGTAGGAATTTATAGCAGTAGATTGACAGGAAGTTTTTTCTGCAGGTTGTTTATATTATTGTAAGCTGCTTAGGAGGAAAGCTTTAACAGAACACTAGATAAAAAGAAAATGGGTTTTAAAACCTCCAGTCACTCTTCTTTCTTAACTTGTTCTTGAACAAATAAATGTGAGCCCTGGGAAAATACCTGAAGGCACTTTCACAAGCAACTAGCATAGAACACAGCAGAATGCAATGGGCAGAACATCCTCTGTTCAGAGTTTGGCAACAAAAAGCCCCACTGAAAACCCGGGGGAAGAGCAGGACCTGGGCAGTGAGGTCAGACTACGAATGCAGACACTCGGGTATGTGAATAAATAAATGGTCCTTGCTTTTTCTACCAGTAGGATCCCATATCCTGCAGTATCACATATCTTAACAGCTATTGATTTTTTTTTTCCTATATTCTGCCCACAGCTAGAGGAAAATTTCATTCAAATGAAAAACTCATGAACATGCTGGCAGTTACCCTGGGTGAAGGAAAGACAAAGGGCTGGGAAACAGAACATTAAACAGGATATTCCTTTTAGCATTACACAGAGGTCCCATTCAGCAAAGAAGGACCTTCAGCAATCCCAACGAAAATTATTTCAGACGAAGGACAGAAATAGAACAGTTGCCTCTCACCTGCAGCAATACTGAACTGACACTTTTTGGGAGAAAATTGTATGTCTTTCAGTCACTTAATACATCCTTATCTGCCCCAGGGGCTTGCCCTGTTGAGAGAAGGCCAGCACAAAAAGTAAAAAAAAATCTCCCAGGTGGTGCCACATGGCAGCCTGTGCTGATGCCTTCCGCATCATCCCAAGCAGAGGAGGAGTTCAGAGCCCAGGGGAATAATCTCTCTCACTGCCAGTCCAGAAAGTCCAATGGAAACACTGGGGTTACTGTCAGGACAAAACCAGGATCATTGCTTGGGATTCATGGCAGTCCAAGGGAGCTGAAACCTTCACATGAAATGAGAATCAAGCAGTGACTCAGCCTGTCCCATTGGACGATAGCAAAGAATAAAGCAGTCTGAATAAACAGTCTCAGTCCTGTGGTTCTCTAGTGCTGAACACAGGGGAAAAGTGATTTTCTCTGTCAGCACTGCTGGTTAATAGGGGCAGACCAAACAGGTTTACTTTTAAGTGCCTGTCTTCAGTCTGGAGGACAAAGGTTTTCTCCAGGCAGGGAGAAGATATCAGTTGGCCTAAGTGAAGTCTCAGCAGGAAGTTTCCATGCAAAATGCAGAATTTAAATCATTTATTTGCATTTCTTATATTTAAACAGGATACTAAGAGGGAGAAAGAAAGAGAAACCTGGGAACAGCAGGCAGTTTCCTTGGAAGAGGAACTAGAAACAAAACAGTGAAAGGGCAGCTGAGTTCCTGTGCAAAACACGGTATAAAGCCTGGTAATTCTCAATGGTAAAAATAACTCAGAGCAGATTCACAACTCATAGCAAACTGAGCAGCAGCAATTCAGAGTTTACCCAATGAAAGAGTACATATCTCTAGTGTAATCTTCAGTATTTTAGCATATTAGTTACTGTGTAATAGGAGCACAGAATGTACAATGGAGATGGAGATGCAGGGAGCCAAAGAGGGACTTGGGCTGGAAGGGAAAGCTAATGCAAACTCAAGAGAAAACAAAGTTCTTTGTCCCACTATGCTGCCTTGCTCACCTGGAGAATTGGAGTTTTACTATCTGTGACGTTAAAGCACGTTTTTTAGGTAGAGGCAGAAGTGGGCTAAGAAAGGAGCCACGAGAAAAGGGAAGGGATCCTGTGCTGCTGGAGCTCAAGTCTATAGATGTAGCCCACAAATATTGGTGGTTCGGATTATAGTTCCATGATGATGTAGTTGGCAGGGATAGTTGAACAGAGGGGTAAACTGCAAAGGTTTTGATCTCTGCAGAAGAGGTAAGTAACCCTCAAAGAGTCACTGGTCCCTATCATACCCATCCACTTCAGCTCCATCTATAAGTCTTGCTGTCAGTGCATGGGAATGAGTTCCCTTCCTTCAAAGCAACAGCACAAAAAGTGAATCATTGCTTCTGGGCAGGTGGGAAGTGAGTTGGTTGTGTCCTGGGATGAGTATCTTCTCAGGCACCCTGCAGCCTCCAGGATCAAACAGGAGGCATCAGTGGCTGTTTTCCCCGGCTTTGCCCTTTGTGAACAAACTTTTGACACTTGTATGGGTACAGATGGCTCCATGCTTTCTTCAGCAGTAGCCCTAAAGAAGTACCTGAAAATAGACTGACCTTTTGATTACACACAGCCAACTTGCCTGCTCTTTTAGCTGCTCCTGTTGAGTTTTCCCAAGCAATCTCTAAACATAAAATAGGAGTGATTTTAAAAGAAAATGGGTTCATCAGGTCAGTGGTAGTGTAATTCTGGAAAGGGTATGAAAGTGAGGAAGTAATGATAATGCACGAATAGCAGGGCTGATATAATTTGCCACAGCTGCACTGAGGTAAGGAATTGTAAATAAAACTTCCTGTCTGGCTGGAACATAATGAGTTCCCTACCTTTTAAGAATGCCTGCAAAATAAATTAAAAGAAAACACATGCTGCCTTCCTTCACTTGCAGATAGTATCAATACATTAAAGTAAAAGGAACAGTGACAGAGCATACTGCTTCTGCACAACAATACTTGCATGAACTCCAGAGTCGTGGCCACTGCCCAGAGATGAAGTTGGGGGAATGATACCAGTATGGGAATAAAGTGATCTGAAATTTCCATTGGCAGTAAAATGGGGAGAGTAATGGGCAGTAGAGGCTTGTCCCTAACCTTTCATGTGGCATTTCTCGTGCTGGAAGGAACAGTGATTCCTCTGTGTGATTTTAGGGAGGGAGAGGATATTTGAAGGCAATGACTGTTTCTGTGAGAGAGGTATTATTAGTGGTGGTTAACTGCAGCCACTGCTTTTATACCTTCTTAGTGCTTCAGTACAGACACTGTCCTTGCTGCTCTGAAATTTCAGACTGGACTTGCAAGTGCAGGAAGCCCAAGAACAGAAAGGGAACAGTAGTGCAAAAAGAGTGCTGTGAGTAGGACTCCCAATAAAATGTCCATAGCCAAAAGGGGTGGAGCTGAACAAGCTCACTCAAGGGCACACAACAGCTGAGTTTCTGAAATGCACAATCATTAGACAATACTTATAAAACTGTGTGAAGATATCCTTTTACCTAGCTGGTGATTCAGATGTCCCACCAAGTTCCTGTGAACAGAGATATGGCTAAAAGCAAACAAGGCAAAGAAAAGAAAGAAGGAGGAAAGAAAAGACTGATTTTTACCTGCACACAACAGGACTCTGCATAGTTACTTCTCATTCCCTTAAACCTCACCACAGGCAGGGACCCTGTGTCAACTGACTGATCAAGGCCTCTGTGAACTATATATTTTCATTTCTTATCTAGAGAACAAAATGGAAACTATGGTAACAGAGACAGACCTGATAAAGTCCATCAAAGCCTGAGAAGGAAACTCGGTCTACCTCTGCCTAGAGCCCGTGACCTCTCTGTAAGTCTCCCAACCAGAGGGGCTCTCCTTGTGACAGTCTGATGGGGATATAAATAACTCTCACATAGACATAACCCACTGCACAACTGCCACTGATTTTCACCCGTGCTGTGCTTGGTCTCCTGGTTGGAAGGCATATGCATCTCTCATTTCAGGGTATACCTCTTAAAAGGATACATCACTTAAGCTGTTATCCAGAAACCAAATAATCAAAAGCACTGGAATTTGGATTGGTAATTTTAGCTCAACCTGCTATATTCATCTTAATCCAAATTTATATAAAACACATCTGGAAATTGTGCCACTGTTGTAATTTGTAACTTCACATAAAACACATTTAAAATACAAAGAACATTTCTGAATATACTGCTTTTATAGACAAACATAATTTCAAATTTTGCAGATTTTCTATCTTCTAAAGAAACAGATAAAAATTTATAATATAGAATAGGAAAGTTTTCTTCTAGGAAGTATAACAGTTTTTTTATAATGCACTCCAAGACAATTTACTGTGACATGACTTAAAAAGTGAAGCTGATTTTTACAGTGTATGGGGGGGGTTGCAGCATGGTAGAATTCCTCTATGCCTGACAGCACAAAAAATAGTGTGTGAAACATCATGTGGATTTAAAGTGACCAAAAGCAGAGCTTAGTTTATAATTATCATTACTGTAGAACACAAATTCTTTTTGGGGAGGCCTGGAGCAGAGTGTCTTGAGCCCCACAAGAGAAAACAGTTCATTTATGTCAATGAGAAAAGGATGCATCTCGGCTTGCTTTGTTTTCCCACAGCTAGTAACAAACTGCATCCTGAGCCTAAAAGCAGAAAACCTGGTGAGGTCAGCTGTAATTCTGCCATTTGTCTTTCCAGGCTGATTTTTAACTCAGTCTTCAAGAGGTACAAGGAGATTCTTATTGTTACAAAAAAAACCCCAAAAACCAAAAACCAACACAAACCAAAAAAAAAAAACCAACAACCAAACACCCAACAGGAAAACAAACCAAAACAAAAATAGCACACAGCATGGCAGAGCACTGAAGAAAGTAGAGTCTGCCCTTCTTCCTAGAGGCAAGGACTGGGCTGTTGCCCAGGCTGCCTCTGGATTCATCTGGATTCATCTGGCTCCTGGGGAATCATGAGAGAGCACACCTGGGACAAAGCCTGTGCCCCCAAGGTTACAAAAGGCTGCTTAATGTACAGTTTGCCCAGTAACAGGGGCTGTAGGACAGAGCCAAGCTGTAAGCACTCACGTTTACACTTTTCAGGATTTTTTTAAACAAAAGGAGTGTTGGTTATATTGGACAGACTGAACAGCAGGGATTGGCACATCCTGTTGTTATTAGTCCATAAATGGGTGTTAATGAACTAAAAGGAATGGAAACCCAGGTGAAGAGAGACACAGAAACTTGTCTTACTATATCTTACCATTGCCACTAGATTTAGGAACCTCTAGTGCTCTTACACTCCCATTCCCACTATCAAGGTATCTGGCCTTGCAGCCTCTCAGTCTTGTTCAGCACTTTGCTTAAGGTGCATCCCATAATACCTTCTGCCTCATGGTGATTTAGGAGCATTTGCACTGGAAAAGTAGGAAAGAAGGTAGTGCTTGAATTGTCTACATAAAAATGCCTAAAAACATACTCCCTTTTGGTATCAGTTTCGCATATGTGATGAATGGAACAAAGACTGAGAGATACAACTTTCAGCAAAAAACTAGCATCACCTCTTGGAAGATATACATAAGTGACAGACTCTGAAATGGAAGGAAAAAAGGAACATCAAAATTATTTAAGAGTAGCAAACAAATTCATAAATAGTGGGCTTGTCATGCATTTGCTGTATAGCCACAGCTCTGGAATTTTAAGTGCTAATGTTAGAGAAAGGAAGCAATTGGCCAGGTGCAATGTGAATTCCAGTTTCAAATTATTCCGGAACCTGTTCTCTAGTATGTCAAACAACTAATACACTCATAGATGTCTTTACTATGGCAGCAGCACAATCAGCTTTGGTCAGTTTTTTTCTTAGAAACTGTCAGAGAATTAGCTTTATTCTAGAGGTACCAGTATCTTGCTAATTCTGGACCTCAGAGGATTTCTAAAACCACCATGCAAAATGAAATATAGATTAATTGCAAAAAGAATAGATAATATCACTTACCTCTGAAAAATAATCAATATTGCAGAAAAGGCTTGTAAGCAGAATTAAAAGGAGAGGTAATTTTCTTTAATCAGTTTTGAGCTACTATGCATTACCAATTTTCATGAGTACTTTTTGTCTGCCTGGAACATACATATAAGGGGAGAAAGGGACGTATATAAAACAAGCTCAGAAAGTTCTATCACTTTTTATATGCTGCTCCTTGCCTGCCATTCTTAATTTTTGTGTGCGTACTTTTCAGCTTTCACACATTTTAAAATAATACAGTAGTATATCAATTATAATTGAGTGGTAATAAAAAGTATTATTTCTCTCTTTGGTAGATGTATGGTGTGCGTGAGTCAAAGCAAAGATTTATAGGCTGTGGAGAGATAATTTAAAAGCATAATGGCTGCTAGGGCTTGCTTATGGTACTAACTTTGTTTTCCTTTCCTTTTTTGTATTTGTCATATAATTTTTACTGTGTGTTTTTCTCCTCTGAAAGCATTTCAAAAGACATTATAATCTACCACCTTGTCCTTTAGAAGGTCATTAGTCACACAAATTGTCATTTAAGCTGAACTTCACATTTGATGAATTTTCTGTTTCAGCCTGTAAGAAATGAGACTGAAAGTGGAAACAGTCTTTATCTAAGACCAAGGCAAATTATGAGGGGCACAGCAATGCTTGCCCATCTGAAAGGATGTTTAAACACATGGGTTCAGGGAGAAGTGTGCATCACAGCCAGGCCATTGCTGCACCCTCCACGTCTAACCTTTGAAAGGTTCCAGTGCCTCATCAAAGCCTATTTTAAAAAGTAACAGACACATGAACATTTTGAAAAATTAAGATCTAGAGTGTAAAAGGACAACCTAAGCATTCAAGAGTAGCGCAGGGACCTTCCACTGCGCACTGTTGCCTTGATACACCATTCAACACAGTTAATGATACTTGTATTTTAGAAAACTGATATCTCATAAGAAGAACCTTTCCTACTTTTCGAAAGTGACTGCTACAGGCACAGACCTGAAAAGCAGAGGAGTCAGGCTGCACTATTTCCTGACATATTATTAACACCTTAAGTGCAGTCCCCCCAGCCTTACCAACAGAAGATTCAACTGACAGATTTAGGGGTTGAACAGCCCTTTCACTTTTCCCGTTCTCCTCATCTGACATCACATTGGCCAACGTATACAGAGCAGCAGAGAGGGAAGGAGCAGCATTAGGCAGATGCTGCTGGTGGTTGCCACTTGCCACCCACGCTCCCCAGGGCACTCCTCATAATCACAGCCACATTCTGCACACAGGCTTGGTGCTGCAACACTATTCTCCATCTACAGAGCTCTGCCTCATGCAGTCTGATCTTCATTCATACTTTGTTACTGCATTTTCCACATTTGAAGGCTCACTGCAGGACAGAGCCGTTTTTTTGTGGCTGGAATCCTCTGTTTCACTCAGATTTGTTTCACATCAAGTCTCTTGTGTACAAGTCATTATAAAAAATGTTTGGTGGAAAAGCAATTTATAAACCATAAATGGAACTATTTAGTCCCTGTTTTTATCAGTGCAGACCAACACAGCTCTTAATTGCAAAACTGACCTGGTCCCAAAGCAAAGGCCAGCTGTGTCTAATCATCCAGGGGATGGACCAGAACACACCGAATAAAGGAAATGGAAAGTAACGCCAAAATGTTTTAAGATGTAAAATGACACAACGTTCAATGAACACTTGCCAACATCATCTCTAATTACTGCAGTGATTAAGTAGTAAAGAATTTGGTCCCAAGGGGATTGCAGTTCTGAAGGAAATACAGTGCCATGTGTTACAGAATTTTTTCTTGCAAATCATTATGGAAATCCTGCTTCCTCTGGTTCTCCTAACAAACTCCTTCTTTGCAAAGACCATGCTTCATTTGTGAAGTGCAGAGGGAGTGTAGCTTGCCTGCTTCTGAAGATTTATGTCTTTATTGCCATGTATTCAACTTGCCTTTTTTAAAAAAATCCTTTTATGTCTCTAAAGAAAGAAGCATAGAAAGCATTATGTATTTGCATACTGTAAGGGTTCCTCTCATCCCTGCTGAAGAACAAACAGGGAAGAGGGGAGGGCTAGATAAAAGCATCGAGACCTTAACGCAGCATGGCAATGGCCTAACAAACAGCCAGAGAAACTGCAATTAATGCAAGACCAGTTTAAAATCATAGACCCAGGGGACACCTTAGAAGATCTTGTTTAGAACTACTTTCTTCTTTTTCATAATTCTATTAACCATGAGATCAAAATTTTTGCAGCTTAAAAAAACCTCGAAGCACAATAAAAAAACCCTTAGGTTGAATAACAAAAGCATTTGAATTGATTTTAATTTAGGGGTTTAAACTTTCTGTAACTCTGAATCAAAATATCTATTGTACAAGCAAAATATTTCTCTCACCATAGCATGCTCCTGTTTATTGTATTTTATTCTCTCAGCAGGTGTCCCCAAATGTATGCTGTGTTATCATCTTTTCATTCAGCAAAGGAAGTGCAAAAAAATCCTTATCCTCTTGCAGATCTAGAATTGGAGACAAAGGACAGCAAGGGAATAACCATGGACCTCCTTCTCTGTTTTGTCCTGATTTTTTTGCATCAGATCCATGTCTCTGCTGTCTTCCTACCCTTCGCTATACAGAGCTTCCAAACATGCCATGGCATGCTCCACAAAGAAATATTTAGCTCTCACAAGGCACTTTTATCACCACATCAAAGCAACACAATTATCCCCATTTCACTGGTGCAAAAACCAAGACCCAGACATGGTCTGCATGGAATATGCTCAGCAGGGAAATAGTGCTGTGTGTTCCCAGGCTCTGAGTGCCATAAACATCCATTGGAAATGGGGCGCTTCTGTCTGCCGTGCACAGAGAGGCTGAGGGAGAGGAGAGGGAAAGAGAGGCACTAAGATATAACTCCCTGGGGTTTAAGTTTTGTGTTGTCCTAAGGAACCTATAGAGTCAGTTGTAAACAAATAAGATCAACTGATTTCAGGCACAGCTTTTAGAGAAAAATCTAACACATGGTTAAATGCAAGCGAGAAATGGCGTCGTGGGCAGTTCCTGGCTGTCAGCTGTGCCCCGACAGCCTGGCTGTGTGTGCTGCTGGGATGTGGTCAAATGGATGAGCAGAACGAAAAACACAACCAGCTACAGTAGTAAATTAAAATGCTTCCTCTTGCTTCTTAGTGGAGATGAGGTTTAGCTGGAAAGGCAACAGATGCTCTGAATTTCAGTGTTTAAAATGAGACATTGAGACTTCCTTTTTAGCCAAGTTGTTACGAGTATGGGAGAAGATGCTCTTTTTTTTCCCCAGCATTGAATAACATGTTAAACTTAGTTTTCTAAGCTCATTTCATGAATCATTCATGATCAAGTACAAATCCTCGCAAACTCACAAGCTTCCTGGTCGAGAGCACTGAACCAGCAAGAAGACTGTTTAGGGAGATTTAATGGGGAATGCCAAAACAGTTAAAAATACGACTGGAAGGATCATAAGCAGTAGGTGAATTCATTGGACCAGAACACTTATCTGTTGCTTCAGTCCCATTTGTACTATCAGCAATGCTGATAATAAAAGTGTTGCAGATTTTGCAAAGAACTTCAGATTCTCAAATCCTAACTCTTTTTTTATGCATCTGTAGTTGTTATTTCTGTGAAGGGCATCGTGCC
Source organism: Hylia prasina (assembly GCA_013397195.1). NCBI lineage: Eukaryota > Metazoa > Chordata > Aves > Passeriformes > Sylviidae > Hylia > Hylia prasina. The sequence goes on from VYXD01006830.1 coordinate 2,575,258, forward strand.
ATCCTGCAGCACCTTGTGACTCACTGGAATTCTGTTTTTGAGACTTAGCAATATGAAGTTCTAAGTAAGTCATGCAGAGAAAAATGCTCATTTTTGACAAAATAGATCAAATTGTGTTTACAGTGACCAACAAACTTCCAATAAATATTGTCTCCACAAAATATGACAAGACAACCAAATTTAGAGGGAAATAGATTAGCTGACTGGCAAATGTATTGAACTGAGACTACATGTTTGGGAAGCACTGAAAGCAGAAGTCTCCGTGCAGTTTTTCCTGTCCCCTTTTATGCCCTCACTCACTCAGAAGATGCATGTTTCTCTGGCATCCGCTCCCATTACTCATAACCTTGCTGTGGGAGGGCACAAATGGAAGAAGGATGGGTCTGGGGCAGACATTCTAAGGGAAAAGGAAGGTTAAAAGGGAACAAAGAAAGTGTACCCTGCTTGTGAAACGGCCAGGTGAGGGTTGGGTTACAACAATGCTGCATCAAACTTCCAAAGAACAGGTCTAGTTCATTTTCTTTTTAATAATTACTGCCACTGGTGGAGGTGTGGACATCACCCATCAGCAAACATAGTGGTAACCCTCAGCTGATGACTTGGGAAATGAACACTCGTGTTCACAGGCTCCCAATTTCTCAGGGCCAGAAACCTCTTGTACCCAAATTCTTCTACATCTATCTGACATTTGCTTGAACTATCTCCAAACCAGACCAGTGCTTTCTGGCAGCACCACAGCAAGCTCCCAGAGGCACCCGCCTGCAAGTACCTGCCAGAAATATGACACAAGAGACCAGGAATGGCAGGCTGCCATCTCTGTCACTCACCAAAAAAGAAGATTGGATAGAGCCCATTCAGTCATGATTTTTCAAGTCCTGTAACACCTGCATGATGTTCTCAAAACACAGGAGATCAGAGACCTCACCTAGAGCATTTTCATACAAACTGAGTACACCCAAAATGCAATGAGAAACTAATTAGACTCTTCTACAGCTTGCTAGTTCATATTTTTGTTTGAAGCTTAGGTAGAGTGGAAAGACATGTTAAAAATGCTGATAGGCTAAGCTTGATTTTTTTTAAAGAAAGTAATTGTGCTCTAAAAAAGGCAAACCATTATTAATTTATGTTAAATATCAGTTGTTTTTGTTTTTTATTAAAACAGCTCTGGCTTTCTTTTTTACCGCATTAAGAGAAAACCAGGACGTTTTATATTTTAGGCTTGTGAGGCTGTAAAAACTAAGAATCACATGGTTCCTAAACTGTTCTAAATTACATTTGAACAGAAATGTACATAAACTTTCACCTTTTTTGAAAGAGTAAAATCTATGTATTGCCTTGAAAAGGGCACTAAATGGCTCCTGCATTTAGAACTGGATGGCAAACTCTTTTACTGCAGTGTCTGAGATGGCACTGCTGGCCTTTGCTACGGTGTCAAGCATCAGCCTTAGTGGCACTGCAATTTCCCTTCTGGAAACAAGTTGGTATTGGTGGACCATATTACACTGAATGAAATTTGCAGTCTCTGATGCCTGCTAGTGGGACATTTGTTATATGCTCTGTTTTGAATGTAGTAATACATATTTCAGTGTGGCACTGCTTCTTCAAAAGATTAAAAACCTCTTAGTCCTTTGAGACTTGTGTCAGCATCTGATTTCATGTGCACGGTAATCTTTAAATATTAATATGGGGCAAGGTCATGCTCTCTTTAACCCCCAAAACGGAGTTAGTAAATCATGATCTGGCAGTAAAAATATACAGGGCACATCAGTATTTGTTTAGGGCAAAATCTAAATTTAAATTAAACTAAATTGGCTACTGGTATTTTTATAATCACATATACGTAACATCTTATTTGTTGGCAGGGAGGGAAGTATGGATATTCTATGAAGCTGTAGTTGAAATATATTTATTAAGACGATATTAATAAAATCTCTGTCATTAACAAAAGAGAAAGAATGTCTGAAATACCAGTTAGATAAATCTAAAGCAGGAATTCTGAAGCTCTTGAGGCAAATCTGCTGCTGTCAGATCTTCTGTTGACTGCAGCAGAATGAGTCACTTTACACCAGATGAGCAGAAGCCTTTTGGGCTCTCCTCTAAGCTGAACCACTGATTTACAGCATGACACTGGTAGTCTCTTTGACCTCTTTATATGCCATCTGTCCTGCTAAGGAGTAGGGGAGGGGGAGTGCTGGACCTTCCTGGAAACCAGATGATAGCCCCAAATAGACTTTCCCTAGGCAAAATAAAACATTTCAGAGTTAAATTTCTTGAGAGAGGCTGATGGGTTAGCCTTGTAATTCTCAATACATTACCATTACATGTTTTCCGGAGCTCAGCTCCCAGTGCAGCTGAGGTTCATGCCACACATAACTAACCACATTTGTTTTGCTGCCAGGGGACCTCCCTTGCTACAGAGATGGGGAATGGCTTTAGCCTACAAAAGAGAGCCAGTTGAACTTTGCAAGGAGTCAGTATTGTGAGCCTATGACCTTTCTTATGGAGTACTTAGAGGGCAACAGAGAGGTAGCAGAGTCTGGGGAGAGAGTCTTCACCTAAGCATTGGGAAATAAAGGGAGACAATTCATTTAAATTTAAAAATACAGCAAAAGCACTTGCTAAATAGAGACGGAACGTGTGATTCTCATTTAGAGCAGAGAACAGTGTAGTTCAGGTTCAGCATTAGTGATTTGAACTACCAAAAAGTCAAGATTTTCCTTACAGAAACATCTGAGACAAAAGGTGATCATAAATAATCAGCTAAAGTAGTTCCATTTTGCTCTTTGCTTTGCTTCCTAAAGTTGCCAATTATTTTAAATTATGTATATAAATTCTGTGATGTGGACTGTTATGTCCATTGGGAGATGTGCTCAGGCTTTTAAACTCACTTCCTCTGGCCCTTTTACTTCGGTCTGAGCCCAAAAGTGTTTTATGGGCCTCACTGGTAGAGGTAATGGGAGTCTGTGGGTCAGGTCATGCATTACACCAGACACAAGTGAGACACAGAGAAGTGAGCAGAACAGACTTGGAGTCTCCAAGATGCAGCAGAAGCACAAGAGTCTCTAACACTACAGAGTGATTTAAGCACTGTTTAAATCAGCCTGTGTCACCATCTGTGGCAGGTTCCTCAGCTCAGCAAAGCTGAGCTTCAGTAGGGAAGATCCTCCCAGAACATTAACCTGATTTTTGGCTGTGGCTTCCAGTCTGGCTTCCATGAATGCTCAGGAATCTCTGGATCCATTCTGAAGGCTCTGCAGAGGTAGTGAGGTATTTTCAGTGGGCTTAGGTTTGCTACGCAGATATCCACACCTCCACAAAAATCCACAGATTGCAAAGTTTGATTCAAGACTTTGTCCCCGTATATAACAATTTGATACTAATACTTTGCAGTCCCTTTTTCACAGATGGATTTTATCAACGAGTTCAGAACATTTTTCCGATGCTCACTAAGCAGCCCTCTCCTGCTAAAAGCTCACTGGAGTTCTTCTGTAGTATGTAAAACTGTGTGAAAATTCAATCCTGCCTGACTATCCTGAGGCATCACTCATGTACATCAGACTCTAAACAAAGAAGGTCTTACTCTGAGGAGGATGCAGGGGCAAAAATACAAGACAATGGGCAATGAGAACAACGAAAAAGCATCAGATTATTTCACAAAATGAAAGACTGGGGAAGGAGAAGGAGAGGGAGGAAAGGCAGAACAGTAAATAAGCAAATCTAGAAATTAGCCTGTAAGAGTATAAAGTCACATTAATTCTCTCTACACCATCTCTTTTAGCTTGGAAGACAGCAAGGACAAGGGCTGCAAACACGTCCCAGGTGTGGTGGCAGCGGCTGTGAGGCGACATCCAGCAGCCAACATCCCTTGATCCCCAGCCAGCCCTGCCGGAGCTCTGCACCCATGTGGCTCCTGAGGCAGGGACCAGACCCACTGCAAAATGCCAGTCACATCACTAGTAAAATAAAACCCAACAAGTAAGCACCAACAAAAAATGTGAGTGAATTTAAAGCAGGATAACGCCCTGCTCAGAAAAGGCCCACAACTGCCCCAGGAATCCCAAACATCCTTCAGCACAAACTATGCAGCTCCTAGGAAGCACAGAGGAGTCAGAGATGGGGGAAACCTGGAAAAGCCTGGTTTTCCAAGTAAGACAGCAGAACTGCGATTTCAGAATGCTCATTTTAGCCAAACGGGGGAGCTGCATCTGCTCTGGCAAATAATTTGATTGCACAGCCCCTTCTAGAGAGTGAACAGAATGTCAGCAGCACAAGGAGTCACCATTCCCAAGGGCATCTTTCTGATGGCTGCTTCAAAACCCTGGTGTTTTTAGACATACACAGACAAAAAATGATCCCCAAGACATCAGAGAGGGCAATGGCCAGGGCAGAAGAGAAAATGCAGACAACCAGTCTGGGGCTGGGATCATCTGAAGAAGTGCTCAGAAGCAAAACCTGTTTCAGAAGAAGGATTCTGGCTTGTCAAGAGCAGAATTAATGACAAAGAAACAGCAATTAGCATGATTTTAAATATTCCTCTAAAATATGCTATAAATCGTTTTGCCCTTGGGAGAGCCAGAACAAAAGATGAGCATAAAACTGCAGGCAAAATGCAAAAGTCTCCATCTCACTGTGCAGGCAGATGGAGTTATTTAGTAAATCCTCTACAGCATTCTCTCAGCTATAAGGAAAAGAGGGAAAAAAAAGCTGCCCAAAGTTTCAGTCAATATTTACCTCTTGGGTTAATAAATTGTGATCCTGACATCAACAAAAGTCACTATCTTCTGATTATTATACTCAGGCACCTTTTTATTTGTACTCACTCATTGTATAATGAGTCACCCTTTTCCACTGGCAACTTCACTTTCATTTTGAATGTCTGAATCAAACAATCATTTATACTCCAAAGGCATAAGACAAAATTACTATAGAGCCAGTAAAATGTGGACATAGGTTGCTATTTCCAGTGAATGAGCAAGCTTGGGCAGGGGGCGGGCAGAAAGGATCAAGGATTAAGTACAAAAAATAGCTGGTTTAAATCCTCTTTTAAATACCTCTGAGTGACAAGGAGCATAGAGAGGAAAGCCCTGAACTGTGATATTAAATACAATTAGGCTGCAAGCATGGCAGGAAAGAGAAGGCAACAATCTGCCCTGAATAGTAAACTTATTTTAAGAGAACATTAGTAGGTTTTCTCCCAGAAATAAGCAAAAGCAACACCAGAAAATAAATGCCAAGGGCAACATGTATAAATGTATTCACACACTTTGCAAGCTAAGCCACAGAGACAGATCTGAACCAAAGTCACCACACACTTGCTGCTTCATTAGAGGTGGACTAGGCCAGAGCTGGAGGGAGAAAATTCAGGGTGTTATTCTCATAATTATGTAATGTTTTATATAATACCACAGGTGTGCACTGTGCTTTCCTGAAAGAAATCAAAGCACAGCCTCCCCCAGCAAGATCAAGAATCAGCTAGAATCACATTTCTGCTCTTCAACTTCTCATTGTTTGAACATCCCCCACTGACTATAATAAAAACGTTCTTTGGGCTTACAAGGCTTGTGATACTGGAAAGATTTTCACCCACATAACCCACTAATTCCATCTCTTTTTAAAAAAGTAAGTAACTTTACCAGTTTAAGTTTGTCTGGCTTGACATTATTCTACTATTATTCCCACTCTGGCAAAGAATGTTGAGACCAGCACATCTCTAGCTTAAACACAGTAATTTTTGAATAGTGGAAAATCAGAAAGAACAAATTATGATCGAATCAATCATGATCTGGCTGTCTTTGTGAACACTAATAAGTCCCATATAAATCACTCTAGCATATTTCTTCTAAAAACCACATTATAGATAGGCATAGCACTATTCTGACACCATATTACATTGTATTGTAAATAAAAAATAGTTCAGTATGACCAAAGAAGGCAACTTATGGGGAAAGAAAAATTTATAAGTGCAGAAGCACTATTTTCAAACTGGAAAAGAAGCTGCCATTTTCAGAGAGGACATTCAGCCCAATGTTTATTGGTTGAATATGCATTTTTGTATTATCTGACAATACTTTGCCTAAATTGTATATATTCTGAAAGGTGTATCTCATTCAGAAGCAGGAGAGTTGGCCAGCATAAGCTTCAGAAAAAGGATGCCATCGTAAGCAGATTTTCCCTTCTACTTCACAAATCCAGCTTCCAATTCACTTGCTATAGGCACATTTTAAATAGAGACCAGCAGACAAAGTGATTTAGACAGCTCATACACCAAATAGCAGGTGATTTTCTAATATAAAATTACATAAAAACAGAATTTAAAAAAATCTCCCCACAAGAAGCCACAAGCCAGAGCCTGACCATGCTGAAGCTCAATATATTACATTAATTTATGTTCACAGATCTACTCCTACTAAATTCAGATGTTTTTCACCATTAACTTACTTGAGATCCTTTATTTTCATCTAATGAGCTTTATCAGCAACTGCCACCATTACCACACTGGTGCCAACAAGCAGACATGCTAATTCATGTGCCATTAAACAGCATGCATATCCATAGGGGAAGGCTAGAAACTGTCTTGGGAATGGAAATGAATGAAGTTTCAGTAGGTTTGAATAAATCTGTGGGCACTTTGTAGCTATGGAGGATTTTCATCTATAGCCTTTATAATAGCTTGGAAATGGCAACAAATTTAAATGCATCAGCATCTACAGAGAGAAACTGCAATAAGGTGGGCAAAGTACAGCCAGATGCTGTGGTTTCTCAAAGCATACTTCCAGGGGACATGCATGTTCTTGAAAAGAAACTATTCATTCATACACTGTAGCAGACAAAGTTAAAGTACATTATCTTGTAGAGAACAAAAAGCTTCAGACAAAGCATAAAAATCCACAGATTTGGTTGACAGTGATTGGAGCCCAAGGTACTCTAAGCGAAACTTCTTCATAGAAACCTTCTCTGGCTAAACTCAGAGTAATTTATCTAATTGTGACGAAATAAGCAAAAATGACCCAGTTTGCTTCTCCATATTGGGTAAGAGTGCAAGGTGAGCTTCTCATTCATGTCTGGGAGGAAGGCCACTGCACTGTCTGCCAACAGCAGCATCCCCAGCCAGATGCACTACTGATGCACCCTAAGCACAAAGATCATTCCATGTCATAGAAAAACATGTAGCTATGACATATTTAAGCACTATAGAATATTCTTTCTGTGTTTTCACCTTTGCTACTTAAAGGACAAACGTCAAAGGACCCAAAGCAATGGCCAGCCTTGTGGAAAGCTAAGGCCTCAGATCACATGGTTTTAGTTAAAGAGTGTTTATCTGCATGCATGCTTTAAATGGAGCAAAACTGAGGATGAGACAATTATCCTTCCCTCCTACACATTTTCAGAACAGAAACTACATAAACAGAGAGAAGTCAGATTCAGTTCAAAATAAGTCTGGGTTTTTTTGCAGGTCATTTGGAAATACTGCTCTTGTGGGAGGTACATTTCTCAAGGTCTCTTTCACCATACTGAGGTCTGACAGAGGAGCAGATAATTCCCATGATGATATTTCCATGAGTTTATACAGAGACAGCAGGAGAACTTCCCCAAGGAGGGAAAAGGTCCTGGCCATCAGCCACAGTGCAGTCATTCCCAGCTCAGAATGGCACTACGAGTGATACCACCAGGGTGGGAGCGCAGAAGGGAACTGAATCAAGAGTCAGCAGCAGAGAGCACCTCAGCAGCAGCAGAGCACAGCTGGGACTGGGTTTGGATGGGATGGTTATTCCTCCCTGCCCTCCTGCCCCAAAGAGCGCGGTGCTGCCGGCGCAGCCGTGCTGGGCACGGCTCTGTGAGCCTGGGGCAGCCCCCTCTCCACTGACACCAGGACACCAAATGGCTCCAAGGCAAGGGTGGGGCTTGTTTTTAAATTCACAGCGAGCCAGTGCAAAGAGCAGAGAAGATGTTTGATGCATTTATTGTAGCCTGTGCTGCTAAAGAGATTCAGTGAGTCTCCTAAATTAGTACAAGTTCCTGAATCCTAGAGAAGCATAAGAGGGTCTTGTGAACTGAGGAAGGAGGCAGATGGTTTCTACAATGGAAAGCAACAAATTATTTTTGTTACAGGATTTTTGAGTTACTGAAGGGTCATTTCTACTGGCAGTCAAGATACTAACAGATATAAATGCTATAAAATTGCAATTCAACAGCTATTTCTTCAGTCAATCACTATAGGATGTACATGATTTTAATTAATAAGTTTAATGTCTTCAGATAGATGGATTTCTGTTCTCTTCTGTGCTCTGTCTCCTCTTTATTTTTGAAGCAATAACCTAAAATACAATGTACTGACCACAGCATAATAGAATGGACTAAAATATAACAATAATAAAAATAATACTTGTTTACAATACAAGGCATGGATTAATATTAGCAAGTGTTTGAAAGCACTGAAAGAACATTTTCAGCCCCCACCTTTATGATCAACTAAATCCTAGCTTTATGCAGAAAATAATATTCAATAAGGAATACAATCTAAATCTTGAATTATATAAAAATCACAACACGTATTTTCTGTGCTTCTCTAAAATTCAATAAATAGTTCAATAGATCATCTTTATTCCTTTCACCCTTCTGGGGAAAAAATGATTATTAGGCAAAGAGCTTGCAGGCCAAATTTCAATCTGAAAATAACCTTTATAGCTGAGTTATAAAACAATGAGAATAAGGGTTTATGATGTGAAAGTTCATGCAGGCTTTACTGCTTTGGCATGATTGGTGAAGCTGTATTAAAAATAAATAAATTAAACAAAACAAAGAAAAGAAAGAAAAAACAACAACAAACCAAACTCGTAACCTCCCCGCAGGCATTCTTCTCCTTTGACTAAATAATATCATGGCCATATAAATCTAAAGTCTTAAACCACTCCACCCTTATTATCTCTTCCAAAAGAAAAATGTTTATAATAATACATATATTGACTTTAGCTTTTTGTTCAATAACAAGATTTACTGCCCCACTCTTCAGTCAATTGTAACCTCTTTGGGTCAACAAATCCCAATACTGATCTCAATAGAAGTCAATACCTGCTTATTACTTACCTCCGTGTTTAGACACCTATCACAAATTCATATGGGCATCCCCTTGGCAAGCAGAAATTAATATTTTCTGTTCAATTTTTATACAAAATAGACTTATGTGCTTTTCCCACAGTCATTTTTAAAGCCAGTCATTTTTAAAGCAGTGCTGTGTTTTTGGTACACTGTGTTATACATTAATTTCTGGAACTAAAGAGCTAAAGCTGTTTAGCTTCTCTGATATTTCTATAAAAGTTCACAGACCAACCTTCTTGCAGTTCCTATTTTTTCCCACATAAAATGTAAATCATTAATCTGATATTTTGTCCGTACCAAGTGAGAAAGGCAAATAATAGTAGAATTGAAAATCTAGTTGCAAGTAATAATACACAAACTAATATCTCAGAAGTTCAACAGAAAAACATACTAATCACTTCCTTGGTTGCATTTATATAATGCTAACATAAAAAAAGAGCTTGAAAATCATTATCATGCCTGCATTTGTATATGAATTCAGCCTGTGCTTTCAGAGTCAACCTTTGTATCATCTATTTGGTACCTAAAGTGTCAAACATTTGCTATGAAAGGATAATTGAATCAGATTTTGTGTCTTATGTATGAACAGATCAAATGGGTATCTATTTACCATTCAATCCAAAGGCTTGTATAAGAATCTTATCACAGAGTTGGACAATGAGAAATGCATTTTAATATACTGTCTCATTTGACTTGGTCTTGAAAATTCTATTTACTTACATCAAGCATGTAAATAGGAATTGACTTTATTTCAGAATAGAAACTGAGAAAATACTGGTACAGAACTCTTGAACACATGGGAAGGAAATGTCAGAAGTTATGTTCAAAAATGCCTTTAGAAGTGTCTGCAAGAAACATCACTGCACTGGTCTTTTCTGGTTGTACATGCAGTACAATACTGGTTGTGTCAAACATAGCAGACAATAGATGGAGCAATGACCCTAACCCTGAATGCCAGTATTTTGTTCTCTTGTCTTGAAATCTTCATTTCAGAACATCGCAAATGGCAATGAGAGTAGTTGTATTTCAATCGATGGAAGGATGGCCAGGATGCTAAGATAGAAGTAAAATAATAACAAGGAAAACTGTGTGTTGAAGATGTAAATATAAAATCAATTTTTAAGTTTTCCTTTTTAGCTGAGCCAGTGCAATTCACATACACATAACACTATGAAAGGCCGGCTTGATGCTGCACATTCCCATCACTCTCCTATTTGCATTTGCATTACTTGAGGTAACATGAGGCTTTGCAATTTGCTATAACTGCTTTCTTGTGTTTGCCCATTAAATCCTAGAGTCTGAAAAACTTCCATAAATTGAAAACTTAGATGTTGTTTATGCACAGGAGATCCCATTCTCAATTTTTTGACATCAGGTTTGCAAACACCATAGGGATAAAAGTAATGGGGTGCATAAGAATCATGCTTGGACTTACCCAAGAGCTGTATTTGACTAAACAAGGTGAGCCAATTAAAAATTAAATAGTTTTTCAGGCTAAACAAAATCAATATTATTTATAGACATAAAAAAACATTTCTAGCTTTTAGAAAATAGATAAAGCTATATTGATTTACAAAACATACGGCATTAGGCTGCTCAGATACATGGAACTATCATGTAAAAGATCTAGGTCAAGAAACACCAGTAAAACTCTTGTTCATCTCGTTAGCTGAGCACTGTGAAAGGTTAAGCAAAGTTAAAGTGGTCTGTCTAGCATCTGATATTCCTGCAGGATGAGAAGCTGCTCTCCACAGCCATGTCCAGTGTCCCTCTCTGACTGTGCAGCGAAGGCTGTGTCCTCTCTGGGCTGAGGGGCTGCAGCAGGGAGGCACCAGGAGCTGCCTGCCCCCATCACACCCCATCCCCAACCACAGCTGACCCTCTGCTGAGCCCAGCCTAACCACAGTGCCATCATTTACACCCCCACAGCTGGAGAAGTAGATCTATAGGAGGTTTTGACCCAAACCACACGTGGATATGCACCAGGAGAGAGGGCAAGCCCACCCTCCTCACCCCATTCTCTCTGCTGTAGATCTCCATGAGGAGGAGCAGCAGTGCAAGTGTGCTGCTGAAGATCAGGCACAGTGGGATGCAGCCAGGAGTTATAAACAAAAATGTACATGACCCAGAGCTGCTGCACTGAACCTTTTCATATGTACCAAGAAATAGAGCAAAGATCCATCTAATAGGGGGAAAATGCTAAAAGTAAACTGCAGTAGCTTCCACAGAATAGAGGAATCCAGGATTTGGGCTCTCCTCTAGAAAACAGTGAGGATTATATTTATTGAACCTGACTGTAATACATTTCATTCACAAGAACTGATATTAGCAAAACCATCTTGAAATTAAAACATTAGTGCATTTTTATGTGATACTGTTTAAAGTGGGTAGACTTTGGGTAGACTGTAATATGAAGAACGAAGGATGTAATACTGTAATATGAAGGATAGCAATAATTAACACAGATGAAGTGCTTGTGGAAACACAGCAGAAATTCAGCAAAGATCAAGTTCCAGAGTAAGATAATATAAAGGAAAGAGAAAGAAAAATGAGGACTGTTAAATGAATACATAATAAATATACACTAGTAATAATTGTGTAGCACCAGCTAGATGGGAGGAGGCAAAGGGCAAACAGGAAGATTGGCCTAAAACCAGAGATATTCTGCCCTGACTGTGGCAAAGACCTTGGAATATGCTCACAGGGAAGAAATCTCCATGGAGATTCATGAAAGCTGCTCATTATTATTATTTTGCAGATGTATTTCTCCCCCTGCACAAGCCCTGAGGCCCATTCACATTTCCTGAATGTCCTAGAAGATGAAATCTAACTTTGAAATGGAAAGAGTTAATATAAGTGGTGGTTTACAATTTTCTGAAGAAGGAGGTGGGCTGTATGCAGAGGGGCCTCACAACACTGCAACCACACCATGTTGTTCCCAGCTCTGTGAACTCATCTTTTCCAAGAATCTCGTGACAACTTCAAAGTATCACTTATGTCCCAACCCATTATGTTCCAGGTTTTGATTTCAAAGTATCTTCCCACTGGATTATCTAATAAAGGATTTTATTATCCTAATAAAGGATTCTGGATGAGTGTCTTTATAGCCCAGAGAGGAATAGACAGATGAGGGGAAGGCAAATACTGAATTGCTTGGGTTTACTCCATGCTAACATATGCACCTAGTTTTCTGAAACAGAATTCAGTTGGTCAGGATATAAACCATTGTCACTGTTGGCAAAACCTGAGTTCCCTCATTCACTGACTTCTATAGCTGCAGAATTTACAGGACTGATTACAGCCAGCATTTGAGTTGATGATATTTTAACTGAAAATGTTCAGTTGTATTGAAAATTTTTTACTATTAGCCTTTCAGAAGACAAGAGATGATGAGGTTGATGGGGCTACCAGTGCAGCCAATTTTTAAGTGGGGTTTTGACTGTGAGAGTTATCATTATGGGAAGCTCTAAAGTTCCTACACGTAGTGCATTGGCAGAAAGTAAAAAGTGCTATTGTGTTATGTATTCTGTTCAAGTTTCTCACTTGGAAATAGTTATGATTGTCATCCTTGGCCAGGTTTAAATTGACATTTTTATCACAACATTCCTGGCATAGTACTGCAAGTCACTTGCTTGTGTGTAGTTATCAGCTGGCAAAAATTTAAAAGGTGGTTGGCTGATTAAAATTATATGCCAATAGCTATACAGGACAACAAATAACAGAAAGCAGCCAAAGACAGCAAGGATTCTTAAAAAAAAAAAATTAGAAAACCTTTACAGAGAAAGGAAAATTATACATGCAGAAGTCATAAATTGCGCCTCTTCATTTAATATTTGATAATCAAAGAGCTAATAATTAAAACTGGGAGGGTTAGGTCAGTCAAGTTTTACAGCTAAGTGCACTCCCTGAGCATGCCCAAATCAACACTTACGAGATTAACTTATAAGCTCTTCAAATTCTGAATCTCCAAGGTTTATGCTGTCTGTGCATTGTTTGCATAATGCAGTTTTGGAGTACTAAAGCACTATAAAGGGATTATTTTCCTATTCAGCATATTAAAGATACAGCACAATTCACAGACCTCGTACTGTGCTTACGCCTAAGATAGCAGGTACAGTGTCTCACCTTCTGATTATCTACGAAGCAAATGTAGAAACATAGATGTTTTTGGAGAGAGTGCATCCTTAGTGAAATTAATTCCCCAATGGTTTTATTAAAGTCTGCAAATTGCATTATTTTCCCATCATATTTGAAATATTGCACTTCCTTAATGCTTGCTCTAACCCATGGCATGCCATCTTCCCTGGGGTGTCTAGACATGGTGTCTTAGATTTATGTGTATGATCTCAGTGTGTTACAACATCACTCCTGACTAATGCATTATTACAATACTTACATATATTCCCAAGTGTCACTGTTTTGATTAAAAAATCACCAATCTGCATATGCACACCATCTGTGCTTCAGAGAAGCAAAACATGCAGGATAACATTTGCCTTACTCAAAAGGAAATTCAGATACTACTAAAAAAAAAGGAACCTTTTTTTATGTTTTGTTTTGTAAAATAACAAAGAAAATGAATCCTGTTTCTGTAAACCAACAGTCCATGCCTCTGACACTTGAAAACAGAAGCCTTTTCTTCTCTAAGCAGCAAAGAGATTTTCCTTTAGTAACAACATGCAAACAATTTGCCCTTTTAAAGATAGCAAAGAACATGGAAAGGAAATGTACTGCTGCAATGAATTTTAAAAATCTCAGCTTAGAACACGGGAGTTTTCAGCAGAAAGGAATGTAGTCAGCAGCGAGTCCTCTCAGCTGAAAGCTGCAAGAGTGGTTGTAAAAGATGAATGAGGCCCTTGCTTACTGGGGTGAAATGCTTTTAAAGGACAAGAATCTGCTTATCTTTGATTGATTGCTCAGTCTGATACTTTCCTTTATAAAGTTTATTGACTACAAGCCCATAAATCAAAGAAAAACAAATCACAGGTTCAATTTGGGGGGCATTGACATCCTGCCATCTTGCAGCAATAGCTTAGAAGTCACAGGTCAGGAAGAAGGGATGTGGAGGACTCATGGAGACAAAAGTATCTACTGCCGATAAACTATCATTTAAAAATTTGTAAACAATTATTCATTGTGCCTTATCACCTTTTTAAGTCAAAGGAAAAATGCAGACAACCAAGCTGCTTAGGTTTTGAAGTCCTTAAAGGCAGAATTTACAATTAACAGACATAATTCTCACTGTGCTGTTGCACGTCTCTCTGGTTCTGTGAGATTACAGTCACATACCCACACAGCCCTCACCCGCTGTAAGAATGTCACATTTACAATTTAAACTATCAAAGCAAGAATCAGATTTCTTTCAGGGGGGTTTGAAGGCTTGGGAAACTCAAAATCTGTGTACTGCAACACCCCACACAGTTGCACATAAAGAAGGAACTAGCCATAGATCTTTCCCCTATGGGGCATACAGTATGATATGACAGCGTGATAATACAGATTAATTTGTGCCATTGACCTTGACGCACTATTCTATTGTGTATTCCTTTAGAGTCAGCACTCGGGTCACTAGAACATCTGGTGTTTAACAAAAAAATCCCATTCTGAAGTGCTAAATGTGTTGAAACAAATGGTACTGTACTATCATTATACAGTGCAACCTCTCTGCTAGGGGTCTAATTTCAAGGCTACCCTGACTGAACTACATTATTATTAGGGGGTTTGTAATTCACATCTTGCCATAGTACACAAAATACCTAATTATCAAAAGTAGCCTTTTAAAAGCTGGGTTGTGTTCCATGTAGCTGGGACTGACTATCACTTTCTTTCCATTTTATCTTTGTAGACATCTGGAAGAGCTAAGCCTGCACAGTCCTGAACATCCTGGCCTTGACCCAGCAGAACACTTCAGCATGCACATGCATGTGTATACACAGCCCCTGTATTTCAGCAAGACATGCTTTTAGGTTATTCATGAGCTAGAGTACCTTGCTGAGGGTATGGATTGTGTTCACCACGTTGTTTGGAGGTTGCACAATGCTCCATATTGTGTCTACCCCATCTTACACAGCATTACATTCAGCTTGTGCTTGAATCTATCCTAGTGCTCATCTCTGGGAAAAGCTGATGCAGCATTTTACAAAGAGGCTGAAGATCTGAGAGATGATTGTAGCAAAGAGTGGCAGCTTTGTTTTACAGGAGTATTTACATGGTGTTTAACATGAAAAAAAGAGCAAAGGGTGATGACTCTGCCCAGCCTCACCATCCCTCTGACACCACTGCTATCCCCATGCCTCTCTCCCACCATTCTGCTAGCTCTGCTTCCTGCAAAGATTCTCCACGAAAGCAAATATAAAGGTTATTTTTGTAGGATCCTTGGGAATCCCACAAAGCATCCATGGGTAGGATTATGCATTTGCAGGGGTCTGATGACCTTTACCTGACCTGAAGCAGATTGCAACATCAATTAGCATTTCAGCTTTCCCTGTTAGTAAGGATACACACAACCCAAGCTGGGCTCTTCCGACTGTGCTGTGTTTGTGCTGTGAGTCACGGTGGGCTGATTCTCCCCCGCTTCACAAATCTGCAATTTATGTCCCAGCAAAACAAGTATAAAATGCTCCTACTCTACTTTTTCACCTAATTTTCCCTCTTTCTGCAAGCATGGGCAGAAAGGAAACATACTAGTAGGCAAGTACTATGCATTTGACAATACCAACATTCTTTTAATAAGGTGAAAAAAGTCCTCATTTTCAAATTGCTATAGGCATTTATGAACTAAACCACGTGAGTCTCAAAGCCTGACAAAGGACCAATGCCTTCAGCTGTGGAGAGAAATGAAGAAAGCCAAGGCGAGCATGCAGGCGTATTTATAAAGAGCAAGGGATGCACATGCTGAGCCAAGCAAAGGTGGGGCAACAGGAAGAGGCTCAAGGTCGCTCAGCACAGGAAAGTGGCAGCCCAGAAAATGCCTTTGACTCACATCAGGGCTGGAGCAGGAGGAGGAGGTATATGTTGTGCTGTGGTTTGAGCCAAGGTGAAGTAATTTCCAGCTGTTTCAAGTGAGATTTCTGCCATGAGGCCTCAGCTGATCTCCATGACAAGTTTATATATGGTTACTGAAAAAGAGAAAAAAGTAAAAAAAACCTCAAACATGACCACTCAATGAGAAGACAGCATTGAGCAATCAGTTGCCAAAGACCTAATCTCATTAACTTCTTATAAGATTTCAGCCATCAGTCTGTAGCTGGCAGCTACATGAGAACTGAGTACAATGAAACATCTTTTAGACATTATTTTTTCAGGCCATCTTCCTGATCTTTTATACTTGTTTGTTCTTCAGTTTCTTAGAAGTTACAACTGCTGACGGAAGTAGAGAAAATCCAGGAAAAAAAAACAACAACCTGCTCTCCTATGCAGCTTCACACCACTGGGTCAGTGATTAACAAAGACAAGGTCCTGCTGCAGGGAAGCTAAATGGAGTTCATTATGGACATGAAAGTTAGCAGGCCCAAAAAGGTGAGACCATAGGAAAGAGGATGAAATAAGAGCCTAACAAGTGTGGATTTTACTTCCTCGGTGCAATAAGGACAGCTTTTAACTACCAACTACACTAAAAGAAAATCTATCTAGACAATAGTTTCTTTAAGATAGGTATTGTCCTCTATACTACAATCATATTTTTTGCATATACTCAAGAAAAATTAAAATTAAAATGTATTGCTTAAGAAATTTTGTGTTGTTCTGCAATTAGAAATCTTTGATTTGCAGATTGAAAATCTGGGTTTGTCCTTTTTTCTGGAAAAATTAGGAAAACTGAAGCACTTACGAGGAGCAGAATGATGTCATTAAACCTGGATGGGGACATCTACCTCAAAGCCTCACAAATGCATGAGTTTTTCAGCCATACTCATTGCTTGGATGCTTTGGAAATGTCCATGCTTCCTGGCAGCAACAAACTGTCCGGAGAAGGAAACTACAGAGAGGTTGCTCCTGTGACACTGACAGAGCCTGGAACTACAGCCAGCAGACACTGGGATATGAGCAGATTTTCTTGGCCCTGAAGACTGCAAGCAATAGCCTCTGTCTCCTCACAGGTAATTTTTCACCACACACTGCAGGGCTGGGTACCTGGGCAACAATAAAAGGATCAGCTCTCACAGGGTGTCATATCTTCTCCCCAGAACCAGCAGTGAGTAATCTCTCTTTCAGTACTTCTGCTTTATGACATTTCCACTTTGATTTTACACTGGCGCTAACCCCATCGTCATTAGAGAACCCCAAGTTTTCTGCTACATCTGCCAATGTCCTGTGTGACCAAAGAGTCCATATGGCTTTACTACAACCCTCCCACAGAAATGTTTGAGTAGGTGGCAGTCAAGTGGTGACACAAGGCACTGGCTACTCTAGAAGCTGCTTAGAAGTGGGGCGCACCTGCAAAAGGCATATGTGAGGGTAAGGCTAGAAAATCAAAATAAGTTATCTGATTAAGCTCAAAAAATCAGGCCAAAAGGAGTTATGAAAAGTAACTTAAAATCTCAGTGAACCTTCAGATCAGAGACTCTTGAGGAGAGGAGCAAATACCTTGAACAGACCATGTATCCAGTAACTTCAAGGTGTAACTAAAAGTTTCAGGGAAACAAGAGGATGAAACTTGATTGGAGGTTCTTGGTTCCAGGATTGTCTGATGCCTAGAAAAATACAGATAAAAAGAAAAGTGGATAAATAGGTGATGAATAGTAATATATTACTTAGTCCCTTCAAGTAACCATGTCAAGGATCTCTGCAGAGATTAATTCTGCCAATAATTTCACCTGTATACCAACATCTTCTTAATTTCTTTTATCTTTAATGTTTTCGTATGATATAAATTACTCTTTTGAATTACTAATCATAATTCCACTTTTGCAGGGAGTGGAATTCAGACCTTTTATGAGATATTTAGGAGGTGATCTGTTGTCTAAGCAACCCTTAGAATAGGCAGGAAAATCAGATGTAAGAGTAAATTAATGTGGCATTAACTTGCTTCCAACAGCTTGTTAATGGAAACAAATTCAATAAGCATCACATCCAAGAAGAGAGAAACTGTCCCCATTTGTACTGTTGTGCAAAGCAAACCTCAAAATAAAGCAAGAGGATGGACACAAAGAGCTACTTATCATAAGCCTCCCTAAACAACTGCAGTCTCAGCAGAGAAGGCAGGGATGAAAGCACATCTGAGTAAACTAGGCAAAAATAAAGAGGAGCCAATTGGAAAAAAATGTAAACTTTTAGTAATCATTATGAATTTTGATTAAACTTCCTAGGACTTTAGAGCCACATTGGGGCTGGTACATTAGTGCTCTGTAAATTAAAATTCTTAAGTATTTGGGTGAAAATGTCTCATAATAGGAAAAAAAAAAAAAAAACAACAACTAAATAAACCCAAATAATATTGAAATAATAGCAAAATAACTACCATATTGGCACATGGTGATAATCGTTTTAAGAATACTGCTAAACCATGTAAGATCTTGAAAATATCATACTTTTAACTTTGCTCCCCACTGTTACATGCTCTCAGACTTGAAGAGAAAATGAAGAACCTTATTTTGCTCAGATAATAACAGTTATAAAAATAGATTAACTGTCAGTATCATGAATTAATATCACACTAATACAGAGGCTCAAATAATAGGTTTAGGTCATAAGCAAAGAAGCAAGAACACAAAGCTTATTATTTGACCTGGGAAAGGATACCCACATCACTGCTGCAGAAAAATGCTTACCTAAAATGAAATTTGTATTTAATAATTCTGTGCACTTTTAAAATCTATATTTTGTTTTGTTCTATGTGGAGACAGTTTTTGATATTAAACCATTACGCACTAGCTACAAAAACTGATGCTCAAGATAAAAATCTACAGCTTTTAGTTCATGCTTTCAAGTTTTTTTTTTTCTCTTTTTTTTTTTTTTTTTAAAGAACCTCTGAAAGTCTAAATGGTAACATGTTTCAAGTAGCTGCTCCTTCCCTGGAGTTGAACAAAATTGAAAAGATCAAAGTTAGTGCAATCTTGTTCAAAGGTGAAGAGGTGAAATCTTATGTGTGCTGGAGGATCAGAGCAAAGAGAAATGTACAATGCTTAGTGTGCGACACCTGAAGCCCACTTTCATCAAGGTACCTCATTTTCATCTGAATTCAGAATGTATCTCATTTAATGGTAAAATAAGGAACAGCATAGGATTGTCTTGGTTACAAAGAAGAGAAGCCCTTGCTCAACACTAAAAAGTAAACATCACTAATAGGTGAAAATGGTCAAATTTTTTTAGAACTACTAAGTTCATCACATTAAATTCTATATTCCTTCTTTAAGTAACATTTATATAATTAAGATGAAGCCATTACACCCATGATGTTTTGAGAACCATGACGCTGTTGATAGTTCCAGTTGAGTTCCAAGAAAAAACGCTGTTTTGAAGAGGACTGCAGAGAGGGACATCTAAAAAGGGTATTTTTTTTCCGTAAATCTTCATGTGACTGATGTGCCCTGACATGATGTATCACAATGAAATACAGCTGCCAAAAAAGAACTTCAAATTAAGCCCTTTTCTGGAGAAAGGAAAAAAAAAAGTGATAAGAAAATAGGTACCTTTTCAGCAAAAGCTTTTAAAGCTTTAAAAGTAAAAAAGTTCTCTCAATTTTGTCTAAGTAACTAGAAGCTAAATGGGGGGAAAAGGGTATAGAAAATAATGTTCCAGCCTCTGTGAGAATTGGAGACATACTGAACATAAGACACAGTGACACAGGAAGAAAAGATTATTTTAATGTCCTTGTCCTACCTTGTCATTTTCAAACACATGGAGGATCCACTTTCAAATTATTGGGAAATGTGTTACATTATGCTAACAACGCTAGCCTAAGAATGTTTTAGCATAAACACGGACTTAGGCATGCAAAGTGGCCACATTCAGAAGCTGAACTGAATCACATTTAAATTGTTTCTTTTTGACTATCTAAAGTTTCTTTTGCATTACTGCTATAATTCCTAAATTCCCAAAAGCAATTTGCTGCCCAAAAGCAATAGCCATTATGTATATATTGTCTATTACAGGTCAAACCTTGACCTGAAAACCAGGTCTTCTCAGGAGTACTATAAAAGTCTTTCATATGCAGCCATGACAGGAGCCATCCCACAGAGCCAAAAGCCCCTTTGTCAAGGATTTGCTCAGCACATTCACACCTAAATTCCCACTTTTGTTCTCTTTCAACCTCAACCCTCACAGAAAATCTGCTTAAAATGTGTTGTCTTCCAGTGGTAGCCACAGAAAATGAAATGCTGAAAGCAGAGCGTGTTGCAAATGCTGGGGTTTGCAGACTGGGTATGAACTCAGGTTCAGGGACAGAAAAGAGACAAAGGTGACAAGACACACAAATGGAATTTAAGAAAACTCATGCAGGCTACCTCCAGCATCATATGTGTGCATGTTTAGACTGGATGCAGCTGAACCTGTCACCACACTACTGCCTTATACCAAGTCAGAACTTATGTCATCCAAACTTCAATACCTGCCAGATTAGAACATTTCTAATGGTTTTCCTCTTGGCTACATAAACTCCACCTCCATCTATCATAAAATATGATCTAAAACACAGATAAGCAGGTTCCAAAGGGTTGACACAACATATGGGTTCACATGCGTTAGCATGGGGCTGAGAGTAGAGAAATGATGCTTTCGTCATTTCTTTCCTGTGTTTCAGGCCACCATTTCTGATTTCATGTCTGGGGTGCAGGAATAATTGATCTATTGCCCTTCATCTGTCATCAGACTCCTGCAATTAATCTGAGGACATAACTGTGCAAATGTTGCAGGTAGACTAAACCTCTCGATGTCAGGGAAGCTCTGCAACTTTCATAAGCAATGTTACATTGACATAAAATACATATCACATGCAGCATGTAGTGGCTGACTCATAAACAGGTGTGTTTGGTAGCATATAGAAAGCTCTATTTGCTGCTTTGAAAGGGTTGGGCTGGGATTTCAGACTTCTTCCGAAGTGCTCCACAGAACTGATCTCAGGTATTTCTTTAACCAAGAATTTCTGCAGTGTTCAGATGCTTCCAGCAAACGTCCAAAGCTGCCCTACACACCAGTCATGAACATTGTGTTGCCAGCATAAAGATGGGTTTTAGTCACTGAAGACCATGCTGTCAGTGCTGTGTTTTGCAGTTGTGCTTCCAATATGACCGTGCCTTTCATTGCACAACAAAAAACACGTGGCCGGTCGCTACTCTGGCACTCGTGACAGTCTCACAAGGTGAGGTAATAGATCAGGTGTATCAGACTGTTATTGTTCCTGTCTGTATTTGTATTTGTTATGGACTATAAACCCTGATGATCCCATGAAGGGCTGTGACCATGAATCCCAATTGGCTGAGCAGTGCTATTTCATGGAGGGACAAGTCCGGCAGTAATGAATTCAGTCAACATAATGATTTCGGTTTCACTGTGCTGCTCTGCTTCCTGGGAATCTGCAGAAGATGAGTGACTGTGTCACAATCATAAATTCAGACACACACAACGCTGAAACTTCTTATAGAGCTTTAAGTCCCTGTGAAATGTCAGACTAATAAATATGATGATCGTATTTGCTATTTGGCAAAAGTATTAATTAACATGGAAAAGTTAATAAAAATATATTCCCCAAAATTATGCAGCAGAAAAAATATTTTTTTTTATTCATGGTTATATGAATGCAAAATGCCATGGGTTCTTCATCTTTAATACCTAAGGGATTTTTTAAGCATATTGCTTCCATAAAACTTGGTTCATCAGTACAGTACACAGCCCAGATATGCATATTTAATTACTCTGAAAGTAATTTACTTGTACAGATGGTGGCATTAGAAGGTCTTACTTCCATTTAAATTACTTCTATTTGAAAAATAATGTTATTTTGCTATGAATCTTGAGTGAAGAATTCACTCTTATTACAGATGAATAATACCTGACAATTGTAATTAATCTGTGACTAATCTAATACTGCCCAGATAAACATTTTCTCTTCAGTTTTACAAATCAAAGCATCCTCTTTACACAAGGTTGATCTAGTAGTATTTTATATCCAAACCTGAAGACTCAGGGGGGACCCCAGTCTGCTCTTGGGGCACATAAATAAAAAGCCACAGAAACGTTTGTTGAACATCCCTGAGACTTCAAAAGGCAGAGGTATCACAAAATTGTTTGCATCTTTCTGTAAGATTAAGCAGGGATTAAAGCAAAAGGGTGCACTTCAGGAAAATACCTAGCAGGCATAAGATTTCAGGAAAACAGTGACTCAATGTGCATGTGTGGACTTTGGGAGAAGATTTAATAGGCAAAAGTATCCAAAATATTTTGGGCAGCAAGCCCTCCCAGCAGTGCAGGTAGAAGAGCCATGGGGGTTGCTCACCCCTTTGCCATTACTGTCCCCCCCCGCACCACCCAAATAACAGCAATTCCCAGGAGCAGTGTAGCAGAGGCAGGGAAAGCTGGCAGCATATTGCATTACCCCTTACATGCTTCCTGGGAAAACATGTCTGCTTCTTCAAGTGAGATTGTTTTCTTGTACAGCACTGTAAAAGGTCTACATGTGTTTGTCAGGCTTTCTTCAGTGAACCCCCATCTTTATTCAAGCAGTGGCTCTCTCAAAGGGGGCTGATGTGGTTGCTATGGTAAGCATTCATGTTTTATTGAAGACTAAATGGCCAGAACCCACATAAAGTGCTCCCAAGTGGCCCTAAAATGTGCTCTGCCTTCCCTTTCTGCCACCTCTCTTCAGGACAAAATAAGTCTTTGACAGCTGATCTGATTTTACAGGCTTATCCAGAGTAGGCATATTTGTCCCTTCTATCTATATAACTTTAACATTGTGATCTGGATTTAATGCAGCAAACCCTGTGGACCTGCTTCAGAGAGCTGGAAAGCATCTGAATTTCTCAGAAAGTTTTGGGGGAGCTGGAGATGATGAGTGAGCTGAGACACAGTTAGAACCACATGTTTTTATCACTTTACAATTAGGAGGGAGGAAGAGGGGGAGGAAGAAGGTCATAGTCTTGACCAGAAATGCTATAAATCCCAAGCTGGACTACACAGCCTGGGGTGTAGAGGTTTAACCCAGGCAGAGCAACCAGGGTACCAGAAGAGAGAATAGAAACAGGACACATCACTCCATGAATAAATCTGCTCCTGCTATAGCAAAGGAGCTGTGGTGCTCTGTGTCTGGCATTCAACTTTCAGACTGCTTTTCTTTTTAATTACCCTAATTAGGAAAAAAAATCTACCTCCTTTGGCTTTCATATATTTACACTTACACAGAATTTCCAATAGCTTCTTTTTCCCAGGAAATCTAAGCACATTTGCTTCCACTGAGTTTAAAAAGCATCAAGGTCACATCTTTTCAATTTTGAAGTTTTGGTTTTTCAAACCGTCTGTGGTTGCTGCATCTCCAAGTAGATACCCAGCATTCATATTATCCTACCTACTGCTTCAGACGCCAGCTGCCAAGGTTGCACCAAGCTGTGGCCACAGAGTTGCACCTTTGCATTCCTGTGCAATAAATGCTTGGAGCAGGGAAATGCTCCTGGGCTTCTCATCCCCAATCCTTCAGCAATGCTTTCCTCCAAGGAATTTCTCACCAAGTGTTCTCTCTTCAAGGGAATTGGATCTCAACTTGTCCTCACCCCTTCCTAGTGAGGGTGACCCCACAGACTCCCCAGCATGAGTGCCTTCCCACTCCTCCAGCCAGGCTGGCTGTAACCCTTTAAAGACCCATGGCAGCCATGTGCAGGAGCCAGAGGCTCAGCAGTGGATCCAGGTGTGCCTCGTTAGCAGGTGGTGCTGAATAAGTTGGGGAGGGATGGCACAGCCTGTGTCTGTAGCTGGAGGGGGCAGAGGTTGCAAGTGATAGTCCTGTAGAAACATGGGAATAAGAGAAGGTGAGTCAGGAATTTGGAGAAGATGGGGAGTAAATAGATGCAAACTGTAGGATGACTGTGGCTAAGCTGATCTCAATTACATTATTTCTCAGTTTAAGTATGCCATTTTAAAGCATGGAAATTCAAGGCTCCAGTTTGTATTTTATGACACAGAGCCAAAAGCCCAAAACAGAAGAATCATCTTAACAGTTCTGTTCCTTATTTTCATACAAATTCACACACTTGTAGTCATACTCATATAAAGGCAGCCTTAAACACAAGATCCATGGTAAGTTTTTCAACAAAATAATCCTTTAGACACTGATAAATCAAGCAACAATGACACTGGGATATCATAGCATCACTAAAAATGTCACCACAGTTAACAAGCCTGCTTGCTTCAACAAAAAATATTGGTGAATAATCATCCGTCAGTTAGCAATGCTAAAAAAAACATGCCTGGTGTTCCTTGCCTAAAAATGATGGGAGTGGAAACATTGTTTTCTTGCCAGGTTATTTTCATTTCAGGAAGAGAAATAACCAGGGGAGACATGGAGAGAGGAATAAATAACAAGAAGCAGTATGAGGGGAAGAAATCCTTCATAATTATGCTGTTGCCTCTGCCTTTCTCACTATCAGATTCCTCTCCTGTACCATACTGTGCCAAACCACTCACACACCGGGCATCCTCCAGATGAATCAACACAATGGCACACAGCTTTGAGAGTACAAGAGAGGCACAGGGGAGGTGTTTGATATTGTATTTATGAACAAATAGGAGACAAGAGCTTGGTAGGAATTTTTTTTGGAGGAGGAGGAGTAAAGAAAGACTGTATGCCAGCTTGGGAGGAAAAACATCTCATTATCTTTTTAAAATTCGTATTAACCACAGACTCTGTTCTGCTTCATCTCTAAGTGATAAATTAAAACAGCACACATGCAATCTGTAGATTTGCTCCTTTACTCATCACTCAGAAAATATATTTTGAAAGACTATCTGCACTAATCCAGGCTCCTGCATCTTTCCTAATGCTGCACACTGGGGCAGAGAGCCTGAACTGGGGCACTGTGCACACGGAGAGAGCCCAAGATGCCACCAGGCAAGCACGGCCAAGCACCATTATTCCAGCCAAGCACAGGACTCCTCCCTCCTATGGGAAAAACTCCATTTTGGGCAATCTCACCAGAGTAATTTCTTATTTTACTTTGCAAAGCAAAACCAACTGATTATGTCCACAAGTCACCAGGTATGGCTAGAAGCTATAACCTCCCAGGTGCCTGGCAACTTCCCTGAAACCAACCCACAAAGACTTTACTTTTGTTCAAAAGCATTGGTGATGAAACACAAAGCCTTTTTCCAAGCTATGTTGATGAAATCTAAACTCTTAAGATAAGTTTTCTCACCAATAAACATCTGCTTAAGAGGAGGTGACAGAAAAAGGACTTCTAGAGCCCAGTATCACAAGCAGACAAAAAGAGAGAGCTCAAAGGCTCAAGTTCTAGGCCCAAGAACAGAATTAATCTAATGCATGTTCAGCCTCTTCTCACAAAAATTATCAGCACAACAGTGCTCTACTGGTGAAAAGAGGATGTGAAGCCAAAAACTTGGTTGTGTCCCTTACCTTTTAAGAAGCAGAAGTAATCCCTGTTCATGGGCAGAGCCTTGCACGCAGCATGCTTCTATCTGCAAAATCTCCCCTGTAAACAAATTTTTTTTCTTCTTTTATTTTTCCTTCTCTAAAATAGAAAAACCAGATATGGCAACCATTAATAAAGCAAATAATAAATTTAATATCAGCCAAGGGAGAAGACAGAAGCTGAGGAGAGGCAGACAAGACACACTAGCACATCTCCAGTGGAATAAATGAGATTTTTCTGCAACTGAACTGTAGCTCATACAATATCCTCACAAAGAATGAAAATTGTCATGTTTCATATATTCCACTGGTAAAAAAGTTTAATCAACAAATCATCAGGCACATAAAATATTAATATTTGTACATATGTTGTCATGTGTATCAGTGACAGAAGTTTTTATGCTAAGATGGATGTGTGGGAGAGCTCCAGAGGTGGAATGAACACCTCCAGCTTGCCCTTTGTGGTTCTTTTTTCCAGCCTACACCCTTGCAGCAACTGAGAGCTTGAAACAAAACCAGAGACTCCCACTAGGGTAATGAGTGAAATGCAAACACTTTCCTATGCCAGACTCTGAAGAACATGACTAATAGACACTTTCCTTACACAAAAACATTTCCCAGTGCCCCAAATACATATTTTCCCAAGTAAAGGCTAACATTAGACTTCAGAGGTTGGCTGTGTTTTAGGGGATTTAAGGCCCAGGCAGACTTAAACATGGACAATGAAACAAAATTGACTGACTTCCTGCATCAGACCACCAGCTGAGTGGGACAGATCCTTTAGAGAAATACAGAGTTTTGATAGGTATTCCATCAGTCTCAAAAGGAGTCCTCTCCAGTGGCTAACTACCTTCACTCTCAAAAATGTGTGACATACTCAACTTGTAACTTTCCTGATTTTAATATCAATTATTTGAGGGGGTTATACGCATTTATATGCCATGTTACAAGTCTTCAGGTAGTGGGCAACTTCACTATATCTAATTAGCTATGCATCCAGTTCCTTGCTGTTAGTTTATCATACTTTTTCCTGTAGATTCAAGTATGTACTATGCAGCCTCCTCAGAAGAAAAAAATTCCTTGGGGGGTGAGCAGAGTGGGGCTGGTGCATGGGCTTAGTCAAAAAACTCACTCAAACTCCAACACTGTCAGTGATGTTTTCCCTCGTGTTTCTCAAATGAGTAGAAATGCTTACAGCAAGAGAAGGATGCAAATTTGAACATTTCAGGAGGAGTAAATGGCTGCGTGGTTCAGGGAATGGATGTGTGTGGGTATGTGTGCAGGAGGGCACCCGGGGGTGTATTTGCCTTGTCTGTGTATATATGGACTTTCTGAATGTCATAGTACTATGGGCAAACTGTACAAGCCCTAAACAAACTTTGAAAGCTTAAATGCAGTAAACTGCGGGGTTTGTGAAAACAGAAAATAATCAGTAATGGTAACTAAGATTGATTTTATATTTGAATTGAGTGCTCTGCCCCAAAACAAGTTTTCACTAAAACAAATCACCTGATGTTCACTAGATTATTTATTGCACCTTTATCTATATTACAGAGGCCCATATAAAGAATGAGCTATTATTTTTAGGTCTTATAAATATATGAATTAAATCATGGCTCACACATAGGTCTGTATGCAGCATGTCTCTGTGACACTCATCATTTTTCTTGTACAAAATGTCTGTAAAATGCCTAGCCTGAGACTGCTTTTGCTGGCTAAAAAATAATCAGCTGCAGAAAGCTCAAACTTCTGTCAGCTGTATGAAATGAGAAGGCAGAAGGCTATGCCCCTCAGTATTTTGATTACATGGATCAGGAAAACAAATTTCAAGAATTAACAGTGCAAATTTTTAAATATGTCAGAGCACGGTAATTCTTAGCACTGTTACAAGTTACAGCAAGGGAAAGGTGTTGCTTTCAGATTTGGAAATGCCTACTACAGTCTAACCTCTTTGTCAACATGTTTGCAGTTTTGCAACATCCATTTCTAAGTGAATTACCTTACGAAGGAAACCAAAAGGCAGAAAACTAAAGAAATAGGGGTCAAACTCCTTCTGTGAGATCTACCTTGTAAAATTATCCAGAATGTAATAATACCATGTTATTGACTTAAGCACAGTTCCCTGTGACATGCTGCAGCTGACCTGTAATTTTTATCCTACATGTTGCCAGCACTATTAAAATGACACTTGTGAATGTAAATTAAGCTCACAAAGGGGACAGATTGTATGATTCTGGTTTCTCTCAGATGCCTGTAGGCTATCACAGGTTCCATATGTGAAGTAATTATGTTCACTGAAGGAAAGAATAAATGCTGTCAAATTGTGTACTGAGAGAGAAAGCAGCTATTATATTGCAGCAGTCACTGGAGCATTGCCTTAGAAAGTGAAAAGATGTATAAGAAAATAATAAAAAAGAAAAACTGCAGCAGAGCTATATTAAATATAACCTTTAAATGAGTATCTGCTTTTGAATACATATTACACAAAGCTAATATTTCACAAATAAAAGCATTTTACCTTTTTTATCACATTTTCTTTCTCACATCTAGAGGGCAGAGGGCAGAATATTTACTGGAGGGGTAAAGGACAGGTGGAGCATCTTTCAGCTTTCTGTGTTTCCTCAGGAAGAAGAGCCTTCCAAGGCCCCCAAAGATGCTATCCCCACTTTCTTCCCCAGCACAACCTCCTCCTGTGGGAGCTGTGCCATGGCCAGCCTTCATCTCCAGCAGGCAGACGTGTTCCAGCCTATCCAGCCCTGCCTTCCCACCCTATCCAGCTCCAAACCTCCGCCTGCCACAGGCCCCGAGCGAGGGCACTAAGGCAGGGCAGGAGCACCTCTGCAGACACCCTGCTCTGCAGCACCAAGCCTTGGCTGCACAGGCTGCAGCAGGCTTGGAGAAAGTGAGGCTTCTACCATGGAAGCCAACATATCTGCTAAAAGGAAAGGCAACACTCCCATCACCTCCACAGCTGCAGTGTGGTCCTGCTCTCCTGCGCCTGGGGGAAGTGAGCCTATATTTAGACCAGTGAGGTCATCAGTGAACCAGCACAAGAGGGGAGAGGATGCTAAGCTGGGAAAATAGCCTTGTAAAGCCTTTCACTTAGAGAGAACCAAGGACACCAGAAGCAGGGAAAACTAAGTGCTTGTGTGGGTTTGGATTTTCACAGTGGAATGAAACAGGGAAAGAAAGGAACCTAGGATGCTCCAGAAACAAAACACAAACAAGAAGGCACATTTTCTTATAAGAGTGTAACTATGGATGTAGGGGTCATGAAGGAGCCCAGAATACTGAAAAACAGAAGGCTGAATGCTTTCCTGTGTTTTCACTAGAGTAGCATCACGAAGTTTGGCACTCTGGAGCTTCCCACAGCAATGGAAATGGGATATTTCTGCAGTGTGCCACAAGTGTTAGTTCTGGATCTCTGCAACCTCAGGTGTAATGGGTTTCCAAAAGTAACCAAGGGTGAATAACTTCCCAACACAGCTGCCCTCACCCTGCCCAGTCTGTTGCTAACCTGGCTGCCTTACCAGCAGCAGGTGCTCAGCTAGGACTGACTGCTGTGCAGTGCTGAGAGGAGCAGAGCTGGCTGGAGATGGCACAGCACAGGCATTAGCAACTCAAGCACTGAACGTCCTGTGCAGCCCAGATCGTGGCCTGTCTGTGGCTGAGCTTTGTCTGTGCTCATCTGATAATCAAAAGCTGCTCTGTCCAGGAGACCTTTCAGACTTCTCTCTGATGTGAAGCAAGTGTCCAGGAGACCTTTCAGACTTCTCTCTGATGTGAAGCAAGGCACCTGCTGGAGCAGAGGAAATGTCTGGAAGCTCTCGAGTCCTCCTCCCTCTCCCAAAGCCAAGATCAGCTCCTGGACAACACTGTATGAAAGCAGTCACACTAGGTCGACAGGGTCCTTTTCCAAGCAGGTGATTTTCCTGATTGTCACCATCAGGTAATTTGAGTAACTAACTTGTATCCAAGGACCCCTCCTGATTCTGGTCAAGCATTTTAGAGGCAAAGTGGTGATCTGCCTTGACCAACAGCTCTCCCTGGAGTCCCTTGTCATGGGTGCACTACCCATAAAATCTGCATGTTCACATGAGCAGTAACAAGACATTAGGTAACAGCATGGGTTTGTCTCATCAAAGCCACAGCTTGCAGCAAAGCATTCTGTTTGTATAACATCACATTTCTGCTTCTGGGAAATTAGAAACTGTGGCACTTTTTTTTCTGAGGTTTCTTAGGATGAAAATCTGACACTCAGCTTTTGCAGGCTCTCCATGGAAGCCATTTCACAAACCGCATATTACATTTAGCAGAGTTGTTCAGCACAGAGAGATACCCTGCACTGAGCACTGTGCAATTGTCCTTTGCTGTTTTGGGGTACACACATCTCCATTACTGAAGGAAAGGGCTGCCAGGCTGCCCCACACACTGCCACCATCAGACACAGCACAGTTCACATGTCTTTACCTAAACTCTCTCTACATGTTAAAATATGAGGCTTACATCTGAATTGCCATCAGGAACAGGGCCTGGCACATCCTGTCCCTGCCCATCTCTGTGTGCCCAGGAGCAGGGTAACAGCCTGTCCCAGCCCCACTCTATATCCACTTTGACTGAAAGGGCTCCCAAATCACTTGAGGTTCTCTACACCCAGCATTGTGAAGAAAGAAAACATGACCCCATCTCCTTATTTTGGTCACTGCTTTTCCACTTTTGTTTCATTTCCTGGCCAGCTACCTCACTCATGCCAACATCCTCCTCTGCAGCACCAAACCCCAGCAGCAACTTCCCCTCAGGGATCCTCAGCAAAACCAACTACCTGCCTCTTTGTTCAAGGCCATCTTGGTAACAACAGGGCTGTGAGCACAGCCCAGAGAAGCATCCAGATGCAGACATCAACACAGAGCAAGCTCTTCTACCCCATGCACCAGACCTGCCTTGCAGCTTGCTACTGTGAGCAGTGGCTAAGAGACAAGAGGAGACCTACCCAAGCAGAGCACAGCTTGAGCACTGGCAGAGGGCTGTGGGAGGAAGCCCCCAGACATACCCACAGAACATGGCATGTAGGGGCCTATGCCCACCCTGTGCTGTCAGCCTGCAGCACAGCCCCCCAAGCCCCCAGGAGACACACACCCTGCTCCAGAATCCCCCCCCAGGAGAGCTTTCTGGGGAGGGTGTGCTCGTGCATAAATGAACCATCTCATTGTGCAGCCCATTAATACCAGCTGGTCACGGCTGGGTGGGCAGCACCACGGGCAGACAGACAGCCTGCCTGATTCCAATTAAACACGGTAGCCGTCACACAACACCACTGCAACAACTTCTTGAATAAAAGCCCCTTTGAAATCAACTACCATTTCCTAAGCAGCTGAAAACTATTAAACAACTGTTTGCAGGGTAGCTCATGTCATACGTGGGAGGCTGAAATGTAATGTAGAAATGAGAGGGTTTTTTCTGGTTGGCAGCACTGACAGCAACTATAATGTATGACTCTTTCAGATGCAGCGTGGCAGAAGCAGGGTGAGGATCATCCAGTGCTATTCACTAGAGAAATTGTTACATATAAAGAGAAGGCAGAATCAAGGATCTCAGGATCACGGCAGGAAGGAGGGGTGGGGAGGAAAAAAGGAAAGATGTGGTTTGCTTTTGCAGTTTTAATAAGGATTTGTGGGGTAATGTTGTGTAAAGGTAATACAGCTGGATCTTTAATAATAATAACTAGAACCAACTCTCCATGTTAACTGACCTTTAAATATTATTGTCCCTTTCAGTTTACCAAAAAGACATTTACTTCATGAAAGATGTTATTCAACTCTATATAAAGATCCAATAGGCTAAAATATGCTAAACTGACATTTAGAATTATCTCATAACACTTTTTTATGATAACTCGTATTCTTCCCATGTGACTTGAATGTAAGGGTTTGTTTTGTTTTGGGTTTTTTTTCCCCCAAGTATTTTGAAACCATTTCAAATAATAGACAGATATTGCCTGGACATTCAGCCTATCTCTAATGACACTTAAGACCTTTCTCAATAGCTGAGCACTTACTTCCTTATTATGCTCAAGGCAAGTTGAAATCACATGCCCTGCTCAAGATTTAAACCTCCATCACACAGGCAAAGGAAGCATTCAGACTGACATTTTACATACCTAGCTGCATTTTCTATAATAATGAAAGCATCTATGGTATATTGCCCCGATAATCTGTGAAATCAAGACAGCTGGGAGCACCAGAAAAACACGCACATTTGTCGGTGGGGAAAGGCAGTGGGACTCAAGTAAAAGTAGATGTATTGATCCTGTCTATGTTGCAACCATTTCCCAGGGCCCATTTCAGACACAGCTGTGCACAAGCAGGCCACTGCTTAGGGCAGCACCGTGCCTTCGTGTGCTGGAGCCCTGGCTGCTGCCCCAGGGGCTGCATTTGAGCCTTGTGCCCTGACACTCCACTTACTGCCCCAGATCCCCAGCAGACACAGCAGTTCAGCACTCCTTCCCTTCCAGCTCTTCGCAGAGCCATGCTCCCAGTTTTCCTACACTGGTGAGACAGTTCTGGCCTCCAGGTCCTCCCTCCCCTGCCACAAAATCCAAGCCCACCTCCAAATGTAGTGGGCATCATAAACCATGCTTGAGAAAACAAGAAACAAACATTTCTCATTCCTTCTTGCTCCTGTCACTCATAAGAGGAAAAAGTTCAAGTTCTGACACCCTTAAACCAGACAGAAAGCCCAAGTCACCCAGCAACAACAAAGACATAAACCATCCTTGATTTTTTATAATTCTTCATTTTCTTACCCTGCATTTTCCACTCCAGGGAACTTCCTCCTCTGGCTACTACACGTTATAGCTCAGCTGCCTCAGAATCTGGTGGGAGATGGGTCCTTTTCCCAGACATCCTTCAGGGCCAAAAGGAGGGAAAATCAGCAGATTGCCAATGTGCCAAGCATGTGAATAAGTAAAGACATCGTAAACTAACACATGACAGTAAACACCATCCAGCAATCCACTTTGGCACTCACGGTTATGGTATTTCATAATGCAAGAGGAAGGACTGGTCATTAATGTGACACAAGACTGCTGGATGGTTAAAAGGAACACACACACAATCAGCAAAGAACTGAAATGGAAGCTACAAAGAAATGAGAATTTTAGTCGTATGAGAATTTTAGTATTCTGTCATTTTAGCAAAAGAAGCAAAGATAGAAGGGACAAATTATACCGTAAGAGGAGGAAGGCTAATTTCATAAATAAAATCTGTAATATTTTCTAAAAACATATTCTAGATACATAGGTACAATGTTCATAGGATGTGTTTTCGTGAGCTCTTCATTTACAATATTTTTAATATTAGCAGTTAAAGGAGACGAACATAATTTTTCCTTTGATACTGCAGTTCATTTCAATCGAGCTAGCAACGAATTACATGCAAAACCTAAAGAGAAGACTTCAATAAAACGCTTGAGATAATCATAGCATATCTAGCTCATGTAGGGCTCCACTGTGGAAACACATTATTTATCAGTTTTGCATCTTCCAATGAATTTTAAAAAATAGTATTATCTCTTCTTATTTCAATATTTGTTTAGTGAGTCCTGATAAATTCTAGGTCAGATATTATGCACTAAACAACAACAACTAATTATCTTAGAAATCCACAGTGATAAGAAAACTGCACAGTAAATATGTTATAACCAGGCAACAGCAGAAGGTAAGTTTGTATTTAATTTGCTGTGGATTGCACAAGTTGGTAAATGTTTTCTGGCAGGTGTCCTTCAACTTCCAAAAATAATGCATCCATTTTATGGCATTATCTCCATTTCTATTATATTTGTTTATATCTTTGCAGTGAAACCATATTGTTATTAAGGTTATCATTATAATAGAAAATTGTATTAGCTCTCAAAAGCCTGTTCTATTTTATGTGTATATAAATAGGAACATTATGATCACGCATGATTCCCATTTGTCCTTGCTATACTCTTGACATTGCTGTAAATGGAAGCAGAGCACAAAGCCCTTACCAGGGCTTAAAATATTGCCCCTTTGATTGGCTGCACAGAAATCAGTTTTGCTTTTGTCATGCAAAATCTGACCCTGATGTTTATATACTCCAAGTATATAAACTTGGTACAAACACTATGTTCTCTTTACCTTTGACCACCAAAGTGGGTTTCTGTGCATCTGTATTTGTACAGTGTGGCAACAGCAAAGCACCCAACATGTGCCAGAGGAGTGATTTTTGAGGATTTTGAAGTGTCTAAGAGCAGTGAGGTGACCGACCCCAGGTGCACTGTGGGGAAAAGTGAGGCGTGCTGTCACCTCCAGTGGGTTCCTGAAGGGATGTCTGACACCAAAGGCTCTCTGAGTGTGCAAGCTGTGCTGTGATTTCTGGAAGTGCAATGCAGAAACCCACTGTGGGCACTGATGTGCCTCTCCAGCAACAGGAGTAGCCTAGATTTCCACCCTTCAAGGCAACCCAGCCTAAACTTCTACCTGTGCTCAACAGCAGCAGGCCAGGCTGCAGAGGGGTGCAAGGACCAAGCTGGGGCTGGGCAAGGGAAGCCAGACGTGGTGGAGTAAGAGGCACTACTGTGGGAGCATCTGCACACCCAAAAGAGACTGGGATGCACTATAACTTGTCAGCAGAGTGCCATGTCACCTGGCCACATGTGTGCAACACTGTGATGCTCTGACTACACCCTGAAACAAGAGATAAAGCGCTTTGACAGAATAAAAAAATCTTCAAAAATCATAAGCAAGGTGTTTCATTAATGAAAGTAATTAATGCCATGACTCCTGAGAAATCAGACTAGTTCAGATGATTTCCTGTCACCTGATGACCAGCTAATGGCTGTGAATATTGAGAGAAATTCTTTTTTTTTTTTTTCACAGATAAGATGCAATTTAATTTCAGAGTCTTGAAATGCTTTACAGAGTGCAGTTGTGATGACTCCTTGCTGACACAACACCCAGTAGTTCAGGGAACACTAGGGCATGTGATTACAGGGCAGATCCCAGTCAGATACACCATATAATTAGGGCTGATATATGGTGTGCTATGCTCTCAGAAAACCCAGAAGAGTCTGGCTTAAAAAGTTCTCTGAATTGGGGTAATTACAATATTAATCACAATCCATTGAACTAAAGTGGAATTAAATACAAATTTTCTGTTTATATAGTAAATGCTGAATAACAATAAGTTAGCAACAGCATTTTGGTCTGGTTTAACTGCCTAACATCTGGAGAACATTATTACAGAGTCATCTGCTATTTGGCCAGTGCCCAATATGAAAGCAGTATTACCCTTTTTTCTCTAAACATCACAACATCAGCACCGACAACACAACATCAGCACCAGAACACACATATTTCTCTTTTCTCAAGACTCTCTTAAATAATTTCAAATATTGTAGAATTTTGATGGGATAAGCCACTTGTTTCTGTTTAGAAAGCAAACATAATTGGATCAAAATAAGAGAGCAATTTTAAATATCTAATTTAAGCAAAGATCGTGCTGCTTATGAGAGCCTGTGGTAAAGGCAGTTGTTCCAGCTATTTAAACAATATGATTACATGGCATTTCACAGGATGGAAGAGACAGATTACCAGAAAGTTGAAAACTGTGTGCCCTTGTTCCTATATAAATATGTACACATAACCTATCACTCGTTACTACCAAATTTATATGAAGTATAATTTGGTTTTTATTACAGTTGCTGAGCCTGAAAAGAACCTCTTTACTTATGAAAAAATCCTTTTTTTTTTCCTATAGTAATGAAAAAACACAGTTGTCAGCATAATATCCTGACATTCAGGATGCCAGCCTGTCTATACCAGAGTCAGATGTGAAAATAAATAGATATTAAACTGTCAGTCAATGAAATTACAAAGTCAAGAGCAGCTCTAGCTGTGATTCTGTGTGTTCTGTTTGATGGACACAGGTGTTTAAGTGTTATGAAATCCAGCAGAGCCTCAGAGTGAATAATGCACCTTCCAGCAGTTCTGCCCTAGCCAAAAGAGCTGCAGTGAGCTCCCCTCTCACCCTGAAGCCACTAAGCAGTCAATGTGCCCTAAGAAAGGGGACAGAAAAGCCTTCCAGGTTTATCAGAGCTAAAGCCCAGGAAGTCTTACAGTCTGTGTTACAGCATACATTGAGGAACTGAAGATGCACTCCTCTCAAACTGTGAAGGTTAGTCCCACTGGCTTTGCATACAAATCTAAGGCAGATGCCCAAAATCCACATCATTTATTTATTATTCATAAGGCACTTAAAGTCAATCATCTGTCACTAATAAACATTAACACTATTAAAAATTAATGATCATCCTACAGCATGCTGAGACAGATTCTTCTTTCTGTTTGATGAGTATTGGAGCAAAGTACATTGCTTTCATTTACTGACTCTGAAAGTTTATGCTTTGTATAATGCTGCTACTTCAGCTGCTCCTCTGAACACCAGTGACCCCCCTCCTCTTGGAATGCCAAGAAATTATCAGTCTCATGAGAGAAGCTTGAAAGGATGGTTTTAGCTACAAATACGTATTTGCAGAGAAGAAAAATAAATCATGGATTCAAGGTGATCACACCCAGCACAAGCCTTTGTAATGACTGGGCTTTTTGTCTCCCTTTCCACTTTCTGCTAAACAGTAAGGTGTCTGTGATGGGGGGCACGTGTCCCTGTGTTCCCCACGGTACAGGAGGGTCCTGTACTCAGGTAACATACCACAAGTGGACAATGAGGCTGGAAATAACAGCTCTGACAAGACTACCTGAGAGTCTCACAAGCTGGAACAAGAAAAGGCTTCCTGAAGAGCAACTAAAAAAGGTAACTTCACCAAAGGTCCACACAGTGTCGCAGGGCACTTTCTTCTCTTAGTGGGTGGGAGGCAAAGCCCACTGCTAGAGATGAAGAAACAGCTTGCACCTTAACCCTCAAAAGGACATTCCCTCTAAAAGTAAAAATGATACTAAACCCTTCATCTTTTGTGTTCACATTTTCAAATATAAATCTTGGGGAATCCCTTTATGCATTGCTGTCTTCACAGGCAGAACTCATAACTCAGCACTGTTTCCTAACACATGCTCATCATGTTTTGCCCTGCTTCTTATTTTAGCAATTATTTATTTGTGGAAGTGCTGTAACTATATTGTAGGTAATCACTCAATACACAGTTGATTCTGCTAAAAGGCAGTTAAAAAATCCAAGCAAACATGCATTGAATACCAGTCTAGAAGTAGAAGAGAGACAATACAATTGTGTGCATCAAATCAAAATTTCTGTGAGTTATATCAAACCTCAAAAAACAAGCTGAGTTTTAGGTCTCAGTGCTAGTGATATAATGAGAAAACTTGCCAAGATAGAAGATATATTAATCCTCCTCTTGCAATTTACAGTCTAATATTTCAGTACCAAACCATTTTTCACAGAAAAATGGTGACTGTTAAGAAATAGAAAGACCTTCGTAGAATTAAGTGACTGTAATCATACTGGGTTTTTTTTTCCTTACCGACGTTTCACATGAAATAACTAACGAGGATTTACAAAGAACAGCTATCAGAGCTAGAAATGTACTGACCAATGATGCCACAGGACTATCCTCCCTCTAATCAGGACAGAGAAGGGTTCGTGTTCCATACATTTTACATTCCTGCCAGCCATTACCATTACAAGTGACACTTGCGGCCAATAGAAAATTCAAAACTAATTCTGCCTTTCAGGGTGCAGGAAATCAAGAAAAAATGAGAACTCCCAGCATGTCCCCAACAAGTCCCAAAGAAAAGTTCAGGTGCTGCAGGGCATCAGGCACCAGTTAATGCCTCACACACCATTTTTACATTTGCACACCTCCCATCTTTTGCAGAGCCACACAATGGTGGGCAGCTCTGTGAGTCAGGACTAGGGAGCTGAGGCCTGGTCCTGCAATCACACACACCAATAAGCCCCATAGAACCTCTAATTAAACAGTTTTGAACAGAATTAGGATACACAGTCTTCTATATCTCAGGCTAAGGATGTTCTGAACAATACTTTTTAGTCATGCCACCTTGTCCTGCTGCCTGCTCTCCACTGACAGTAGACTTCTTCATAATTTGTCTAATTTTTATCTGAGAATTCATGCACTGACAAGTTATTCTTATAAAGACAGCTGGAATTACAGGCAAGAAAAAGATATATTAAAGCATCATTATTTAAACATAAAAATGCAACAAAACTGTTAACCTTTCTCTAGGGTGAAGGTGTTTATTGCTAAGTTTTTGCAGCGCAATTACATTCAAACAAACAAATGCTGGCTAAAATTAAAGCTTTTTTTTTTTAATATACCTAGGAGAAATGGAAAAATATATTGAAAGTAAGCTGCCTCATATCATAAGCCTTATTATTAAAAATATTAGAATTTTAACAAAAACTTTGAGAAAGCCAGCAGCTAAAACACAGCGCCTTATCTTCCCTTCTTAAATATAAACCATAGGATCTTAAAGGTCATTTAGTTCCAATGCCCCTGCCATGGGCAGAGAGCCTTACACTAGACTGGGTTGCTCAAAGTCCTGTTCAACGTGGCCTTAAACACTTCCACGGATGGGGCATCCACAGCTTCTCTGGGCAACCTGTTCTAGTGTCTCACCAGCTTCACAGTAAAGAATTTCCTCCTGATACCTAATCTAAACCTATCTTCTTTCAGTTTAAAGCAATTACACCTTGTCCTATCACTACATGCCCTTGTAAAATACCTTGCACTGATTTTCTGCAGTAAGCTGTAATTTATATTCACTTCTGATACAAAATCTGATGCTTTTTTACATTATGCTGTGCCAGCCACATTTCCATAGATTTGTTGCAGTTGTCACAACACAGACACACTGCAGCCCCAAGCATATACACAGGGTGGTTCATGCCCTGCCTGCTGCCCTGGAGCAGCTCCCCAGCCCAGAGGGAACAACTGCTTCACAAGAAGCTGAACTGCCTTTCAGACGGGCACTCCTGGCACTGGCTTTTGGAATACTGCCAGCAGAGGCACTGGATGAGGAGATGGGACACAGAGTCTGACAGGTTGCCCACAGGCACAGCCCCTTCATGTCCAGCCCACCCTCACTGTAGGGTGTCAGTCCCCCACACTGGGTCTCTCAGCTGTTCTGCCTGTTCTCCTCCCCTCTTTTTAGTCAGGCCCCTCAGGTGTCACCTTCCTCCCACCTGAAGAGACACAGACCTCTTTGCCTCCCTGGATAAAGCGGTGCTAACCCCCAGGGCCCATCTGGAGACCCGTCAGAGGCCGTACAGATTACAGATAGCCAGGGACCTCGTGTGGGCCCCTGGCAATGGGACACAGTGAGAAACCCAGATCATTTCAGCAGGAGGGAATGCAGCCCATACTGGGCCACAAGAAACAGCAACGCTTCAGCACCAGTATTTATAAACACAACTGAGGACTGCTGTCTCTCTCATATGATTGCTGGACCACAAACTATGGGCCATCTGCCTGCAGTCTATTATCACAATCTGTGAACAATTACAGACAGGATATTTTATTTTAGAAAACAGCCAAGTAAACAAAAAGGCACAGAAAAAAGCCAGAAAACAATCAAAAAGCAAGAAACAAAATGGCAGTCAGCCACTGCACAGAGCCCCATTTGCCAGCCCTCAAACCCCCCAGGTCCTGGACCACCATATCAGTTGCCTCAGAGGAGAGATGACTTCGGCTGCTGCCGAGGCCATGGTGGGTGCCAGCAGCACCATGCAAACACCTGAGAGCACCATAACCCTGTCTGTGAGACCAGCTCACCACATGCAGGAGGCATGAGAGCAGCCACAGTCCACATGGCATTATCTCCAAGAGATGTGACCCTGTCCCAGCTTGTACCAGAACTGCCAGCCCTTTTGCACTCTCCACATCTTTGTTTTCCTTACGTGGCCCTTGAATCTGAGCCTCTCTACCTACAGCCCATCCTTTGACTTAGGATAGATGAGATTCAGGCCAAGCAGGCTCTATACTTTGGTGCCCCTGGGGTGTCCCAGCTGGTCAGGCAACAGCTGATTTCAGCAGAAACCTGCCTGGAAATGCCATGTGCTTCCATTCACTGATGGTCAGGCCCACCTGATGGGAATCCTAAGTACTTAATGGCCCAAGGAGAACTGGAAGCAACTGACTGCTGCTCAGTCCTGAGTAGTGCAAGAGTGACATGAGAGGCTGCCACCTCTGCCAAGGGTTAACCCCAGTTCAGCTGGCTGGGGATCTGCACCTCTACAGACCTGACACCACTGGATTCCTGATTTCCCCAGAGATCTATGTCATGCTCCAGGTGGCAGTCTCCCAGGATGCCCCAAGAGACACTGCCAGATGGGATGGGGTAACTGCACAGATGATGGGGAGGCAGCATGGGGGGGCACTGCTAGGCTGAGCCAGCACAATCCAGTGGAGAAGGCTTAAAGAGCAACAAAACCCACACACATGCAAAAACTCTGCATCAGTCTTCAGTGTAGTCTAAATAATTAGTGGTTTCTTACAAGAGGAAAATGATAAAGAAAGTAAAAATCCAACTGCCTTAAAACAACAGATACTCCCAATTCATTTCTAATTTATGCATTCTTGTCATATGAAAGCCACTTGCTTAAGCTGCTTTTCTATCTATTTGCAGTCTATTCAGACACACAATGCTCAGTGGGGGTCTGTCTCCATGATTCATTGGCTCAGATTTCCTATAGAGTTTACATGATGTCTACTAAGCCCCATACAGTTTTGTATCCATTATAACCAGGGACAAGCAAGCAGGGCTCAGGAGGCTGAGCATCCATCTAAGAATAGCTTCCTGTCTTCCAGCTCTCTTCACAACAAATGAACAATGGTTACACTTTACAGGCTAGCATTGCATGGTGAGGGGAAATTAGAAGAACTTGTCTGAGTTAAATAAGGGAAGAAGCATTTAGAGTGAAGCTCCTTAAATGAGCAGGTCAATAACTAGTTTACTGAGACCAAAGCACATAGCTAATGAGAGAATAAAGAATTATTCTTGTCAAGAGAGAAAAAGATGCTGCCCTGGTTTTGTGCTAAATAATTACATTCATTAAGTTTAGGACAGCCTTGCAAGTGGTCTTCTGCCGTAGTAAATTCATTAGCAAAGCTAATAGGCAAACTACTATTGGGGCAAATCTAAACGATTGCAATAGGATGGATGGCAAAGATGGGGAAAGGTAGTATGAGAGCTAAGAGCCAAAGTTAGCTTTAAGTATAATTGAATTTATCTTCTCATCAACTTTAAGGCCTCCTTCTGGGCTTGAAACAAGGAGAAAAAAAGCTTTTGAAATGAAAGGATATTCACTTGATTCGATTTGTTGCTAGCTTTTTCAGCTTACCAAGCTGTCTAAACTGACCTCTTGACACATGACCACAACTATCAATCCAACAAAAATTAAAATGCTAACTAAATTGGCACAATGTTTCCAAGTCACAAAAGATCTCGAATGTGTCAGGAAGCCATCTCCCCTGCAGACACACTAAAAAAATAACCAAGCTTTGAATTTACCAAGAAGTTCATGAAACTTTGCTGGGCAGCAGGAAGGTTGGGTCCTCTTCTTTAATCGCTCACTGCCTGGCTTGTAATCACAAGAGCTTCATAGATACAAATGCAGCACACTGAGGTGAGCCTGGAAAATATGAGAACTCAGAGAACTGGTTTGTGGAGCACAGCAGTAACACCCCAGGGCTGAGCAGACCATTGACCACCCATCACCTCGGGGAGGGCTCTGCAGCCCCACCCCTGCCGGGTGCCTGCACTCACATCTGCTGGGGCACAGAGCGCTGCAGGCAGGCCCTGCCACTGCGCTCAGTACAGGACAGAGCTCTGGCTGAAAAGGTACAAGGGATTTATTTTTTTCTCCTTTTTAAATGTTGAAACAGTTTTTATTACATTAAAAGTGAGATTCCAAAGTGAGGTTTTTTCCTCAAAGCAGCTTTACCACTAAGAAATGCAAACATGTTATGATTGAAAAAATACCTACAAAAAAACTGGGAAAGGAATCATCAAATATTTAAGCTTTTTTTCTTTGGATGTAGAATATAATTATTTTTTTTTAACTTTGTAAAAAACTTATTAAACTGCCTGATTCAGGTTCATCTGGGTTGGATTCAGCTTTGCCACTGAACCAAGAAGCTGTTATACATCATATCTGTGTCTAGCTGTTTTAAATGGACACTCAGGGTATTGGCTAAGGGCATCCAAAAAGTAGCATTTCAGTAATTGGATTTTGGAAAGACAGAAAAAAAGTAATTGCAATGAAGCCCATAGCTGAAAGAAAAGAGAAGGGAAAAAAAAAAATCTTCTTTGCCAAGGGGAAATGGGAATAAATGTTCTTGGCTACTGCTGCATCCCAAAAAGCCAGAATAAGCCTGGGGCTCCCCAGCAAACCTAGTTTAGAAACCTCCTCAGCTGATCTCTCGTTTCTTCAAAGTAGTTGCCTTATCCAGTCAAGTTAAAAATTCAGGATCTAACTCTCTGTGAGAAATTGGGGAGACAGATATACTGTATATGTGAAGAAGGACATCCAGAGAATTGTCTTTGCCTAAACTAAGCACTGGGGAAACACCACCTTTGTCATTTCAGGGAGAGGCTGATCCCTCCCCTCCAGCCACCATAGAGCATCCACCCCCTCAGCAGGTCTGGTCTGCACACTGGCTGTGACACAAAAGGCTGCTGGAGATCACAGAGCCGCAACACCTCTGTGCATCACCAGAGGAAAATCTGTGACCTTCATCCTTCTCCCACCACCTGCTTTCATGCATCTACAGCCTTCAAAAGGTAAAAAAAAAAAACAAAACAAAACAAACCTGAGATATCTAGATAGCGACAAAGCTTCCACCATAAAGAATTTTTAATTAATTACTTCCACAGGGAAGATGAAAACAAGAAGATAACTGTTATGAGTGTGGGAAAGGTGTCAAAGAGATGTTTTACTGAGGACAGGCCTAAGCACAGGCTGGGGAGAAGTTGCACTTTGTTCTCTCAGAGGTAAAGACTAGATCTGGTTTCCTCAGTAGGTTTTTGACAGTTGTTAAGTAATAAAAATACATTATGCAATCTTTACATTTAGAGACTCAAAACATTCAGTTTTGGTCAGAAAAGTGACTACAAAAGTGTCATCTTTTTTCTTCACTTATCTCTTCCCTTAAGTCCCTGCTCTCTTGTCAAAATATATCCATTTTACTCACTAATGTTAATGGGAGCCTCATATACCAAGCAGAGAAGATTGGCCTCTTAAGCTTTACCTATTTGCCTGCTAATAAAGCACACTTTTTATCCCAATAAGCAAGGGAAAGCCAGCACAGGTGCACCACAGTAATATGCATT
Source organism: Hylia prasina (assembly GCA_013397195.1). Lineage (NCBI taxonomy): Eukaryota > Metazoa > Chordata > Aves > Passeriformes > Sylviidae > Hylia > Hylia prasina. Next base: position 2,618,268 of record VYXD01006830.1, read on the forward strand.
ATACTTTGCTTCACGCTGTGCTACCACTGGTGAAGCTTTATTCTCATTCTAGAACATGTACATTCAGTGAAGGTTAGTGATGAAGTACATCACAGGTCATAAACAACTGAGCTTCATTTTCCACAACTAGATGGAGCAGCAGGCACTTAGGAAAAAAATTATACTAGCTTGTAAATGGAACAATTTAATATGGAAGTAACTGATGGCAAATAAACACAAAATGCCAAGGCATCTTCTCTGTCACTTAGTTGTACTGTGTTCCTTACATTTCTTTAGAAATCAAACCTAGTAAACTAGAATTTATTCAGTCTTACCCAAGAAATCACTTTAGAATGTGAAATATACTCCTAAGAAGGGAGAACACTGTGCTTTTTTTGACAAAAACCCTTTTCTATAGACAGTGCATTGACAAGGTCTGAAAAGTGCAGCCATGGCCAAGATTGCCCAGCCATGTGCTGGAAACACTCTGCATTGTCATCATTTGACAAAGTAATCTGTGTGGTAAAACCTTCTCAAAACAGCAGAACTTGAATGATATGAATGGCAAAACATCTACTTGTCTTGTTTCTTTGGTTACCTCCCAAGTGCAGAGGTTCTTTTTCCAAATGTGTGATGCTTTCAACATGCTCTTGGCCAACCAACTCTTATTTAAATGACACAAATGTTCTTGTTACGTACTGCAGTTAGTGGTGCCTGAACCCAGTCTCTTCTAGAAGCTAAGGCTTTATTTTCTGACTTCCTGCAGCAAAAAAATATTCATTGCTTATGGACTCCCACTGACAGGTCAATGCCATCTCAGTGCTGCATCAACAGCAGATTTGAGCCTTTTATGAATAGATTTGAGGCTTAGCCACAGAAATCTATGTGGAGTGGGAAGCACTGAGTCCAAACAAAATCATGTTGAAACTGGAGAAACAATTGAAAAGATACATTTTTGCTTTAAGTCTGATTTCTGGGTAGGAGAACAGAAGTGAAGCAGCATCCCAGGGAGGCTGCATCATCTCCACTCTTGAAGGTTCATTAGAGAAACCAGACAATACCCTGAGTAATTTAGTCTGGCCTCATGGCTGACCCTGCTTTCTCCTGTAATGCCTTCCCAACAAAGGAAGGACTGTGTGGAGTGGAAACGAGTTTCTGCTTGGGGTGGGGGATTGATTCCCTCCCGACTTACCTTCCCAGGTGCCCTTATAAAATAGGTATGAGGTCGTGGAATCTGACAATCAGCAAAATGAGGACTGGGGAAATGTGTACATTGATGAAGGTTCTTCCAAGAGGGAGGTGTCACCTAGAGCTGGGCAGCCTACCCCCTGCACCAAAACTTCCTCCATGAAGAAAAAAAGAAATGTAGTAGTCTTTGGTGGCTCTCTTTGGAGGGGAATGGAGGGCCCAATGCCCTGACCAGACCCAACCCACAGGGGGGTTGGACCAGACAATCCACTGCAGTCCTTTCCAACCTCACCCATTCTGTTATTCTGTGTGACATGAGGTCTCACTCAAAATCATACCACCAACTACAGCCAGCTACAAGTCAAAAGAGATTCTCACTCTGCCCCTTCTCTGAGCACATGGCATTTTGGTACACCCACAGGCCCCTTGCTAATCCCTCCCTTAAACACTCTTCTGACCCATCAGACAAAACCCCACACACTCCTTTGTTACTTTCCACAGTTCTCCTTTCCCGTAGGGTCAAACCTACAAGCCTGTCCTTTCTCAGTGGTTTGTCAGAACAGAGATTGCTCTGCAGGGAGCAGCAACAAACACCTTTGATATTAATTTCCAACCATTCAGATTAGCATACTCCATTCACTGCTATTTATATCCTCTAACTTCTTGATACCTGTGGCCCAGTGCACATGTCCAAAATCTCTCCATGTTTTATGAGTGTGAATTTAGTTTTTATGTTTACTGTTAATGAGGCATCCTCCTGCATTAAACCTGCATAAAACTAGGTACCTAGGGCAAAACATTCCTTCCTACTGCTTTTCGTCAATTACAAAGGGAATTATGATCTGGCAACCACTGATAATGGCCATGAAGAGATGCTCACTATTCTCTTGATGTTTCAGAGTGAATTTAGTTGCAGCAAGTGGTCAAAACATGGCCCAGCACAAGAAAGAAACTCTTCTTGGTCAAATCAAACCAGTAAGGACCCTTGAAATCAGGATGGAGCTGGTCTTAGGAGACCGGAACAAAGGGACATGTAGCACCAGTGCCCAAGCACACCATGGCATTGCCACTGCTCGTCATCCTCTATGCACTGTTTCCAGTTCTGAGTGCACCTTGGGGAAGAAGAGCAAGCATAGAAACTCTTGCTAGTTTGCAGTGCCTTCAGCTTAAGCTTTGCCACATAGTCCATGCAAAATAAACTCTACAGCCCCAAAGATGTACCTCAGTTGACTCAATTCTTCTGCTTTGGAAGTGGAGGAGACAGACTTACAGCACTCACACATTTTCCTATGTGCAGAGTCAGGCTCAGGGCTTGGAGGAGGTACAGGGCCTAGAGAAGGAGCTCCCATTCCTTCTTAGTCTGCCACTGAGGGTGAAAAGACCAAACTACAGTTCACCTTTCCACTGCTGCAGGTCTGTGAAAGAGCAAAACAGCAAATGAGATTTGACATAACAACCCTGAATTGGTGATGAAAGAGCTGGCTAGCACATCCCTGGCTGAATGTAACAAATTTGTTTAATGTAACAAATTATACTCCAATTGTACATGATCTATATTCTTGGCCTTTAAATCAAGGGTAATCCATGGTTTTAAGATTTCAGTTTATCCTTAAACAATATAAATGGCTGTCCACAGCAGACACAGCTGTATCAGCGGGGAGAACATTGAAAATTTGAGGAAGAACATCTCCATTTAACTGCCTACCTGTAACTGAGAAATTAGCTTTCTTCCCTAGAGAAAAAAAAAGGTTGAGGTTAACTAGGTGATTGTTTAACAATGCACGCAAAGTTTCTATTGTGAAACATTATTTTATAGCGAAATATATGCACATCCCTACCTTGGCAGTATCTGATAAAAGATGAAGGAAAATACAGTACATACCATCAAATGGATGACAACTTCATATAACTTCTTCTGAGAGAAAGCAGCCTGTTGTTTACTGCATTTATCGACAATCTGTGAAAGTAGACCAGGAATCAGTCTAATTACCAGAGTGCCAGTTGTGCTTGTTAACACCAGCTTTGTGACCAAATGTTATTCCACAGTTGTCACATCACAAGAAGGTTTCATTACTAACATAATAGTGAACAAGATCACATGCCTGGCTATTGATTGATCTGCCACACAAAGGAAGGACGTTTGTTGTCTCTATTATAACCAGTTACATCTTTGTCTGCCTGTATAATATGCACAGGAATGTATCACAAGCAGTTGCTGCAGTGTTTCTTAATTTCTGCCTATTACCCCATTAACAGCCCACTAGGATTTGCAGACTTTACCAATAGAGAAGAAATGACCTTGCCATAATTTGTCTTTCACAATCTTCAACAACCTTCCTGCAGTCCTACAAGGATTGAGACTTACTCAACATTTGCATTATAAATATATCATTTCTGCCAAATCAAAAGCTATTTTAATTCTTCCCAGACACAATTGGGTAACACAGCGGGAACAGTAGAAATATTCATCATTATTGCAGTTGAACATCCCTGAAAGAACTGTATCTTAGACCAGAGAAATGCTCTGCTAACAAGCACTCTAGACAAAGTGAACTACGACTGACCCTCAGAGCATCAAGATATTGCTTGACTGACCAGTCATTAATGCAAACAGCAGCTTTCAGGCCTGTTGCTGATATGAAAAGTGAACAGTCTTGTTTATTTTTCTATGAACTCAATAAACATTACAATACAAAAGTGGATTTGTTTATCATTGTGAGCCTACAGAAAAACAAGCATGCCTCATCATCTTATCTGATGATGAATGATTTATCAGGCAGAACATGAATCTGCTTCTGAGTCTATTTTCCTGTTTATGCTTGTTGAACAGATACAATTTAATGAAGAATATAAAGTACTTAAAATCTGTCTACCATTAATAGTTTAATTAAACTGACATGTACTTCAAAAACAGAGAGACAGAAAACATTAATTTTGGTTATAAAGGGCATGGCATTATTAAAGTGCAATTAAAAACAACATTCACTTACAATTAATAGCTAAAACAATTTAATTATTTAACATTTAATTGCCAGTTCTGGCTAATCTAGCCACCCCAAGATAGGTGTGTTCTTTGGGCTTCATGTGAAGTATATTACACAGCAGAGACCCAAGCACAAGATAACAAGTTGTTCCTGAGAAATATCTCATTATAAATCCCCTGACAAAGACCTCACTGTGCCATTGGTGTTGTCCTTGAGGTGTCAGTTCCCAAAGGATCCTTCATGAACCCCTCCACTGGTACAGCCTCTGCTGAGGCTGGTGCAAAGTCTAGGGCATGACTGGTGAGCTGGCTCCCGGCTTTGTGACCACTTCCCCTGGTAAAAGCACTCATCCAGGACCCTTGGACATATTGAAGAACCTGTTTTTTTCCTAAACTTCATGTCTCACAGCTCTCTCCTTCTGTCCCACTTGATTGAAATTGATCAACTGGCTCAGCAATTATTTGACGGAAGGCACTGGAAAAGAGGAGCAAAGAAAAGCAGCTCAGACACACAGGTCTCATTTTGTTTGGAAACAGGACAAAAAACCCTCTCCTGCCAATTTCAAAGTTAAAACCCAAAGATGCAAAGCAAGAGTTTGCTAAAGAACTCTTTTAAGATTACTTTTTAGAAGCATAAATCCTTCTTGAACAAAGTAGCAGTGGAAATGTTCCTGAAATTCAACCTACTTTTTTTTAAAGACTATAGCAACAAACAAGTTTAGAAATTTCGTCTCAATTTTAGTTTCAGAAGAAAATACAGACTTAAAACACAGGATTAGTCTGAAAACGTGAGTTCTGTTCAACAAGAAATTTCAATACTTCCAGAGATATACTAAGAAGTTAGATTTTTGAAATTTTCCACCAAAATTGAGATGGACCTGTCCCTCATAGCCAGGTTCCCCAGTGCAGAGACATCCACCTGTGAATGGAGAGACTGTGCCTGGATTACATCACTAGCCAAGCACAGGCCACCAGGCAGCTGGCATTTCTGGGATACAGCTGGGAGAAAGTTTGGTTTCAAGGATTTTCTTTTGAAATACTATTTAATTAAACAATTCTCCAGGAGCATTGTCCTAATTGCAGTTAAAGAAAAGCTGCTAGTTTTCTTCACGTGAGCAGCATGTCATGGCAAGTTCCAGGGCTCTCAGCAGAACTAACTTCACAAGTCTCAGAAGTTTATTCCTGCAAGGAAATTGCAGGATTAATGTCCTACCAAACCCACCTATTCTTGAACACAGCCTGGAGCAGATGTTATTTCAGGACTATTTCACTGGTCCCTATAACTCTGATTTATTCGTTTCCTTGTAAGCTGAGGTGCGTGGAGTGGCCACAACTGCTCCCATAAACCCAAACGAAGTCACAGTCCTCTATTACCTCCCCATGTGGAAAGGAGGGAAAAACCCAACAACACAGTTCAAACGTTCACAAAAGGTTTTCTTTGTCCTTTTTTTTTTCAATCCAGAGAGTGCCATCACCTTTGTCGCACCATCTGATGGTTGCTGACTCTCTTCTGAAGTCCAGGAAAAGGAGAAATCCTTCTGCCCAGGCTGCAGGTGGCTGAGCCAAGCTGGAGCCTCTGTGATATAGGAAGAGATGTGCCCATCCCATGTCTGCCTTGCAGGGACAACTTTCCCATCTGGGGCTGACACCAGGGCTCCAAACCTTTACACTGTGCTTCAGGAAGGGCACCTGGGCTTCCCCTGGCACGAGTGTACCACAAGCTGGTGGAGGAAAATGTGGTTTTATTCGTGATTCCATAGAGAGCATTTCACTGACAAAAATCTTTTTTCACTGCACCTGTAAGCAATGTATAAAAAATTAGAATAAAATTAATCAGTACAAAATAATATATTCCTGCACTTCAGTTTCTCCATGGAAAAAGAACACTTTTCTTAATTTTAATCTCTGTTAAATTTAAGACTTAAATTTCTCTGTGGAGGAATTTAAAAGAACAGTGAAATGGCAAAGAGTGGGATTTAGTAGGAGCATTAAAAAATAAAACATAAACAATATCTCTCTTTACCTTTTTTCCTCTAAAGAGTATTATAATAATATATTTATTTTCAATGAAGTCGTTAAGACAGCCACATTCTCTTAAAAACACCTGCACTGACACATCTTAGGGTTGAATTCAGATAAGTTATCCTCAAAAGAATCATAAATGGTCAGAGTTAAAGCACTTCAACAGACCAGAAGAAGTTATTATGATAATGGGCGCTCATTTGAAGGTCTTGTGAGGAATTCAGCAATGGAAGCATTGATGAGTATTTGCTGGGGAGGTACCAGATACCCTCACTGAAAAGTGATGAGCTGCCTTTACACTGAGCAAAGCATGGAAAGCAGTTTAAGGCTTTTAAGGGGTTTGGCTTGGCCAAACCACATTAAAACTTTGGTCACACTCTTCTCAATATCTGTAGCTAAGATTTAATTGCAGTCTAACACAGACCACCACAGTAGTCTGAATGGAGGATAAAGTAAATGAAGAGATATGGACTGCCTATACACCCTTGCATGTAAGTCAGAAGTGAAATCCCTTGTGCCTGGACCATGCTTCTGAACTTGCATGGGGGCTTCTACCAGATTGCTATAGCCACACTAGTAATCAGATGTTTGCATACAGAACAAAACACCAGGCAATTACTGAGCTGTATTGTATTTGTGGTTTATTCACTGTTACATGACTGATGCAGCCTGGAAAGACAAACATCTCATGAAATACTGTAGTAATTGACCATGAGTTTCAATGGTTCATTTTTGAAGACAGAACGTTGCCTATAATTTAATACTTTTAAAGTCTATGTATCAAGCCTTACCCTATTAAGAATTTTTTTTTTCAGATTTCCTGCAACTTCTGGTTGTTGTTGTTGTTGTTGGGGGTTTGTTTGTTTGAGGTTTTTTGAAAGTGCAAAAACATATTCAAATATTATAATCTTTTATTTGAGGCTTTGCCCCACATAAAATGCAGGTAAAGTATGTCTAAAGCATTTCTGACATATAACTATTAAGAAAAAAGTCTACCAAAGTGTGTGGTTGTCTAGGTGGCTTTGCAAATGAAATCAAGCATTAGACATAGACTTTGTTATTATTGTGTTTAAATTAAGCTTGAAATGCCATGCAACTGAAATAAAAATCAGAAGCAGAACAGGGTATTGTTTGGTTTCTGAATACTAAATGCAATCAAAAGGTAATAGTGCTTATAGATTTTTCACATACAAACAGGTTTATGAAACTGATAAAAACCATTTGCTCATTGAACTTCAGGAATCTGGGTGGCTTCTTCTGTGAATAATTAAATAAGTTAACTCAGGCAGCTTCTCTGTTTCAGTGCTACAGACATACAGAATCTATATTTAGAAGGGTACTTTTTAAGAAGCAAGTAACTTTACCATGAATGTAATTTAACATAATGAGACAAAATATAGTATTAAAAAGAAACTAAGTTCAGTATTCCCAGCTAAAAAATATAAAAGGGAAGTCAGCAGTTTTCATTGTGTTGCTAATAAATTTTACTTTCATATTTGCATACATAAGAATTTATTCCCAAATCCTGAAGGCAGGGGTCTTTACCAATTTTTTTCTTTATATATTTCTATTTCATGATTTTATGAAACTGTTTCCATTAATTTGAAGTTCCTGAAGAGCTTTATCAGTTCAGAAAAATCTTTCAGTTGCTTTTCAGCATCTCTGATTACTTTAAGTAACCTGCTGTCTCTGTAACAGCAGAAAGTTTATTGACTCAGAATTTTCTTGAGATAGCTTTTCAAAACTTAGTATTTAAATGAGTTTATATATTAAGCAAAGAAGCAAAAAAGAAAATTTTAGGGGCCCTAGGGCCTTCTCAAGATGCATGATGTCTCTTCCCTGCTTTGGAGTCACAAGAATGCTAAATAAGGAGAGAAAAAAACCCCTTATTTCAGAAGAAAAAAAAAATAAACCAAAACCAAGCACCACACTTAAAACACCAGATCATGTCAAAACTGTGGGAAGAGGTTTCAGCTACTCTCGACTTTGAGTTTCTATTCATATTCTGCTTGCCAATATTTTGGGTGGTATTCTGAAGTTGAGCTTTGATCCTTTAAGGACTTCCTATCCCCTAGGCTCAGGTTTGATTCGTTATTGGAAGTGCCAGGATAGCAGCTGCTCTTAGAACAATCTGGATAAAATTTCTCAAGAGCAGCTTTTCCTGCAATATTTTAAACCAATCTGAATTGAGAAAAGCAGGGACAAAATAAAAAAGATAAACACAGAAATCAGACAGAGTAAAACCTGGAAGGGGAATGTGGAAAACAGAATGGGAGCTAGGAAATACACATTTGTGAAAGGACTAAGGAACCAAATGGGGGAAACTGAGAGAAACATTTGGAAAAAAATCTGAGGAGCAGAAGGCTGACAGAGGAGGCAAAATCTGTGAGGGGGAAAAAGTGGAGGGGGGTAACAAGCACAGAAAGGAACCAAAAAAATACCGCTGAAAGAGGCAGAGGAAGGACAAAGGGCAGAGATACAATAACCAACGGCATTAAACAAAAATAGCAGGGCAGAGAGATGGTGAGGAAGGTAAACTGGAAACAGAGGTCCAAAAGGAAGGCAAAAATTTTACAGAGTGAAAGCTCAACCTATAAAGCTTCATTAAGTTTGCAGGAAATTAGTTTTGAGCAAAGTCCAGGCAGTGCAAGGCTGGAAGCATATTCATTTCTTTGCCTTCTCAATATGTCTTCAGGTTAACAGAACCTCTGTTTATAGCAAACCCAAAAAAATAAACATCCAACCTATTGGAACTAGTAAGGGGGACATGGTACAGCTACTGCCTTCTCCCTGTGAACAATGCAATCTGCTCCTTTCGTGCCCTGCTTTCAGAACAGGAGGAACAAACAGGCAAAACATAATTTACAGTCTTGGTTTATCTGTATCCACAGCCCGTCTGCCGATTCAAACACAGCAGAATGTGTATGTGTGCATTCAGAGAGATGGCTGTCATTAGACCAATGAAGTTAACCAATGTATAAAAGGCAGGATCAGATCAGTAATAAAGTTTACACTTCATTATGGATGTCAAAATCCTTGCTGATTTTTTTTTTTCCCCTCCAAGTATCTAGCTTATTAAATTTCACAAGCAAAGCCATCTCCGAGCAAGCATTCAGAAATCAGCTACTTGGAAGCCTTCAGGATTAAAATCTAAAACCAGATATTTCCTTAATAAATTTACAGAATTAGAACAACTGGACATATTAACATACGTCTCTGTTTTCATGGCTGTAAAATGATTGGATTCTTGTCTCATCAAATTTACATTGTAGAATCTGAATACAGTATGATTAGACATTATTTTAACAACTACATTACAATACAATTTAAAATAAAATGGCCCTTTATATTGCACTAATATCAGTGTTTTAAATAACAAAGGGGACTTTTTTTAAAATAAAGGAAAGGATTAGCATTTAGTTTCAATCAGTATAAGCAATGCTGTACCAGTTGGTGTCTCAAAGATTCAGAATTTTATTAATATTCCAGAGATGCATTTGTGTTGCCTCTGGGTACACTGAAAAGCCACTTAAACTGCACTTAAAGCAGCACTACAGGATCAAATTGATGTGCATCAACCATTTACAATAAAACTTGATTATTATAAAGGCATACATATTTGCATAATTACATGTTTGATTTTTTGATAATGCGGCATACACTACAAAATGTTGCTTCATGTAGAAAGGCATCGTCAAAAAGCACCATCTGCTGTAGTGTTTAATGCACTGCAATGTTTGAAAAATTCTAAGGTAGATTGGTGCAAATCAAAGGAGAAAGCAAAGGAGTTTTGCTAGAACAAGGGGCTCAGGGATGGAGGAGGGGACACTGTACAGTACAGTGTGGACCTTTTGTTAGGCTGTCATCTGTTTCTCTCTGGCTATTTTTAAATAAAATCTTCAGGGGACAAAGGTAAATGACAACAGAGCAGCACATTCTACAGTCCCCAGAACACAAGATTCATAACTTAAGAGCATTTGGCATAAACACATATTTGATGTTTTCACTCAAAAAAAAAATCAGTAATATATGCAATAAAGGAATTATAAAAGAAAGCAAACTTAACAAGAATGAAACTTTTCAAAGGAATCTCTATTAAGCATCACAACAGTTCAAAAGACATTGAACTTGGAAGTAAGACTATCACCATATTTTCTCAATTCAAAAGAAGAAACCACCTGATATTCAGTAATATCTGACCATGTCTGAGCAACCCCAACAGAAGCCAAATGGGTTCAGGAAGTCTGCTGCTAGCATTGCAGAAGTAAATGTGTAATCTTAGATTACAAGAAAAAGCAAGCACTTCTAGACTGAGGACTGCTAGCCCCGAGTTCTTGTATCCTTAAAATAGGCATCATTTTGATTAGCACTACATGTCTATCATTTTAATACCCGAGGCTTTTTTCCAAAGTGGATTTTGAGACAAGACATTAATCAAATGTAGTTGTAACTGTTTGTAATATCCTGCCATGCTGAGGAGTTTTATGCTTGCATCCAGAATATACACACACACAGAAAACGGTCATCTGTGGCTTTTTCCAAGTCTGTTGCTACCTCTGAGCTATGCTGTGAACATTTTTGGACATTGAGCTGAGTAGTAAAGCACAGCACAAAGCCAAGACACAGAGGATCTGGCAGAGAAGTCAATAGGCATGTACTAGCCTGTTGCTTCCCAGTAGGAGCTCATTCCTTCACAAATTGGCCTTTGGTAAGCAGTGTGATTCATTGCTCAGGGACTGGATTACAAGCTGGAAACCAGCTGACAGAACTTGGGCAACTCATTTCACTTCTCCATGCTATCCATTTCCCATCCTCCTGTTTTTCACATCACATTAGTTGAAAATTATAAAACACTTCAGGGCAAGAAGGACTTTTTCATAATGCAAGTTTCCAGCATGTTGGTTATTAAACAAGCTTTTATCTCTGGGCACCTCAAGGTATACCAGGATACAAACAACAGTTGGATTATATGCTGTGTGTGGGATAAATACCAAGTCAATTAAAAAGCATCTTTAACAACACAATCTGACTATAAAGTCCAGCAGTCAAGAATGGCATCTGGCTCCAAGATGTATTCTACAGTCCATGACACCAAAGAGCTTCAGAAACAGATGAAATTTTGTCCAGACACCTGAAGGAAAAATGTGGTTGTGTATGTGCGAATGCAAATATCTCAAAACCTTCTGTGCCCAAACCACAACAGCTTGCATGTAGATTCATTGAAACCAAAGGCATGGCCATAGAACTGGAAGCCCTAAAGCTACATTGCTGGCCTGTTAGGCTATGCTACATCTGGACTATAATAAATTTACATTCCCACCAAGAAAACAGCCACTGTTGTGTAGTTATAAGACAGATTTTGTTTCACATTATGAGGTAGAATGTGCTTGAGTCTCCTGTTAGGCATCAGATAATTAAACATCCAGGTTTCTTACCCTGACTTATCAGGTACAATTATAGCTTGGCATCAGAGATGCCGAACACCCACACTGTCATTGACTTAGATCAGCACTGTGAAATCCAATGCTTCTGAAAAATCAAATCTTTTGCATGTCTTCCAGAAGAGTATGAAATCTTTTTTTATATATATAACAAACATGTTGTTAGTACACAGTTCATGAAAACTCAGAAACATTTATCTGTTTATATTTTCCCCGTACCATTCATTTACTGGATTGAACTGGACTGCAGTGCCATTCCCTCTGCCTGCACTTGAAGCAGAAAGTGAATGGTTTCTTGCTCATCAGGTACCTGTACTGAAAAGATAATGTTGTATTTATAGCATAGTATTGAAAATAGCCCCAAATTACAAAAAAGCCTCAAAGACATCGGTATTTCTTTCCCACTGAAGTCTCTATGTGCATTTGATCATAGCACTCAAAAAGGAAACAAAACCAGCCAGGCAGACACAAATCTTTAGAAACAATGAGTTTCCCTTTTGTGCCTTAATATTCTGCTCTTGGTGAGCTTCTCTAACAAAGTCTGCACTAATCGTTGCTGGAATCAGCACAGCAGCCGCTGCTAAGCAAAGTCTTTTTCTCCACCCTCTCTGCACTAGGCAGACAGGGTTTTCATTACATATATCATTTTCAACTTGCTGCAGTGATTCCACAAAGACAGGAGGATTTAGAAAGCTAATGAATGGGGGTGGGGAGTAGGCTGGAGTTGGAGCTTCAGTGCTAATGTTTAAGGCTAGATACTATGAGTGGCTTCACACATGAGGCACTACCACTGATTTTATTTTCATTGCATGGCACTGACAGACTGACAGCCAAATCATTCATCTCTAGTTAATTAATCAAAGTTGGGGAGGGGGATTTTTTTGTTTGAACATTTATTGCTACAGGATTTAGGGCAAGGCTCATTGGTCATTGCTGTGCCCTGGTTGTTATTGTGCTGCAATGACAGCAAAATTACTTATCTTTTTGTTGCTAATTAAGAACAGAAGTGAAGAATAGGTTTGGTCTAAATATACTACAGTATCTAGGGACCATTTGCTACATCATATGGAGATGCAAGAGATGCTGTAACTCAGTATATCTACAAGTCTCTTGCTGCTTTATTATTAAGAAAAAACTTCATCTTGTAGCTTAACTGACACGAAGTTAGCAGTTTATAAATAAGATTAACATGAATGAGAAAAAAGACATTCCCCTTCCCCTCTCGAGGTGAAAAGATACACCCCTTTCCAAGCTCCCTTCCAAAGAACACTTTGTTTCACCAATATCAGTACCCTTGCTACTGTTCAGCAGCTTGGTCTGTCTAACTCACCTTTTGCAGACATGTCATCAATATTGCCTGCCACTTGGGAGAACAGACTACACTGATTACAAAATACTAGTTCTATAAATCTGATAATTTTAATGATAAACCAGGATATTTTAGGCTTTCTTGTCCCTGAAGAACCAAGAACAATTGCAGATTGATTGTAAACCAATTAAGGACCTTAGAGCTGTAAGTTGTGAATATAATTTCTTTCTCCTAGGGGAAGAAAACAAAATAAGCAAACCAAAAAAATAATTTTCTAGTTCTTAGTTCTCTGCATAATAATTTATGATGTGAAGCTGTTAATTCAGATCTGAATGCTGAATTATGACTTCAACTTTCTCAAGGCATAGTTATCACTACATCCTACTCAGCTGCCTCTTTCAATAACCAACATTCACTGACATGTCAGGGAAAAAAGTGGTGAACATCACAGAACACAGGCACATGGCCAAGCACAAGCAGTTTTGCTCTTTAGGGGATGTTGTTCTCTGCAACACTTCACAGAAATTAAATAAGCATTAGTTGTAGTCAGTGGCCCCACTTCAACACCAATTCCCTCCTTAAATGCAGAATATTGGGCACTTGAGGAGCCTCAGGGTATGGTACAGCCTTTGAGAAGGTGTTCTCCAGACTGACCACAGCAACCTACTGCCATCAGGGCAGGTCACTACTGTCCTTAGAGCTGACTGGAAGCTACAAGGATTAGTTAATACCCTTCATTTTACATTTAAGGCTATCCCCTGCAACTATATCCTGCTGCCAATGCTCAGTTAATAGGCTCCTGTAGTGAATAACATCATGTGCTCTGTCAATTATTAATAATGAGACAAGCGTTTTCACATCAGAATGCCAACTTGTAATGTGATGAGCCTGTATTGTACGAGTGTATCAAAGCTCAGTCTCATAACATCACTAGTTTGCAAAGTGAACTTTGAACAGGATTTATTCCCCAGTCTGTTCAGTCCTAATTTTCATGAATTTTGAAAACAGAAAATGCCTTTTCCTTGGCAACATTTTTAGATTATGGTTTGTATTTTAGGTGCTTGATTTACTGCTACATTGCATTTATTCTAACACATCATTGATCCCCTGTCTCATACATCAGATTTAGTTACTTTTTTTATTGTATAATTTCTAGGTGACAGTGGCTATCCAGGACAGAAACAGCTGATGGATCTAATTTGATTTTGCCCTTATACCAGCAGAAGTTCACTTACTCAGAATTCATTGATCACTCAAAGGTCTTCTGGGATTGTGAAATCTCATTCTCAGTGTCTTTTCCAATTGTCAAAGCACAGACTCAATACCACATTTGACATCCTTGCAGCCTGCCTAGTTCTGCATAACACAGCAGTCAACCATGGGGTTATAGTCAATGATGGAACTCTCATAAAGGATGACAAGGCTAAATCTTACTGACTTCAGACATGCCAAAAAGGTAGGTCTTTCTGAAAGCTGGGTTTGCTGATGATAAGCAAGGGGCAGCTCAGTGACAGCCATATCTTTAACAAGGAATAGGAAGAAGTGGCAAAGAATGATTAGAGGTGGAAAAGTTGGATAGTAAAGGAAGAAGAAAATGCAGGAGTTTTACACAAAGATCCATAGGTCTAAAGGCAAAGAATTTGCACGGCTTAGTGTAGGAAGATTACTGAATTCCTCTATCTGCGGCTTACAGTTCCCAGCTAAAACACAGTGTCCTGTGCACACCACATTCAGTTCAGTGGCAAGACAGCAAGCCTGGAGGAGGGTACTGTCAGAACAATAATCGCTTTTAAAGTGGTTGTAAAGATCTTCTAGTCACTAAGTGCACACAAAGAAGCGAGATGAGGTTAATGAAACTTCAACAACTGTTTATGTTCAGTAAAATTACTTCATCCTGAGTTTTGGAGAGCAGATAAGGTGGAAAAGAAAGACACTGGGACGGTGGATGACATTTAAAAGAAGCAGTATTAAAGTCCTCCATTATGTGAATAAGGACAACTATTTTGTCAACAGCAAACACATTTACCTTCATCTGGGAGAAACAACTGATAGTCCTGTTACCTGAGGGAATTCTAAACCTTGAGCTAAGCCGTGCACCTACTGCACAATTTTGCAAACAGTCATCAATATTTAGGTTACCAGTTTTGGAACAAATGCATTATCAAATATGAGTGTCTTTCACAGTAACAAACATTATAATCAGAACAGACACTCTTTAATCACAGATTGTTTTCTGAACACATTTGCCAGTCTCATTTCAAACTGTTTGAGCACCTGAGCTTTCATTTCTCCTCTCTGGAAAGTATTCACTATCCTAAATGCAGCCAGCTATGCTGGGTGACTTTGTTCTGATAGGCATTGTTCATTTCCTCTTTTTTTCACTCATCCTTTGGAGGACATGAAAATAATTTTCTCCCTGTGTGCTTAAAACCCTTCCACAATAATCAGCTGCTCCATCTTCTTGTCATAATCTTGTTTATATTCAAATAGGCACCAGTGTTGCTGTGCCCCATCAAGAGACTTGGTCAATAGTTCCAAAAACACAAAAGTCACAGGGGAAAATGATGGGGAATTACATTCCCAGTAAAATGGTATTTAAAATCCCTTGCTTGGCTTGCAGACTATGATACTTTCATTTAGAACTACTGGTTTATTTCAAATGGAATTTCATTCAAACAGAATGAAAGCATAGCTTCTGAGGCAAGAGCTGAAGCCTTGGAACAGAGGGGGAGTGATCCCATACTTAACATCACCACTCAGAGCTGTGATCACTCTCTATTTTGCTACAAACACACTGTGCAGCCTTAGTCAAGTTGCTTAGGGGTTTTTTGTGGCTTAATCCCCCATCTTTGAGATAACTATGACTTAGACTCCCTATCTCATAGGCACACAGTGAGGATGAATGCAATAAAAAAAAGAATTAATATATCACAATATAGTGATAGGAGTTCAATACCCTGCATACAGAGTAATTTATCTTTTTGTCTCCTGAATCAAGTACAGTTTCTAGGTGTGTGCAACAATAAAAGCCTAATCTATTACTATATAAAGAAACCAAACAATCCCTACATTCCTGTATATGAAACCATGAACAGAAACACAAACTTATACGTATAGAGGAGAAATGCTGGGGTAGAAAAGAACAGAATTTTTTCCTTAATTACGCAGGGCTTAATAGGAACCATAAGCTAGACATAAATAAAGAAATCTGTTTGTTTCAACAGCATAAACAAGAAACACAACAAAACCATACAACTGTACAACAAATCCATACATAAAGTAGATATATAAGTACTTAGACACATTTGAAAAAAGACACTGCTTAATGCTATCTTGTGTAAGGAAGACACTGTAATTTACTAGTATATGAATTATATACTGTTCCCAGGGTGAAACCTCTGTATTTCTTGCTCCAAACTACTCTGCCTATAAAATAGCTTTATTAGAGTTTAGCAATGTTAAGGAAAAAAGTAAAGATAACGTCTACACTCCCACTGTAAACCAGATCGTACATCTTACAGTGATTATAGTGTAATACACTATAAAAAATGAGTTTTCACCAAATATTCAAAATTATAGATTTATTCAAATTCCCAGAGAAAAATCAAACTTGTGAATTGTGCAGATTATATAGCCAATAAAATATTTATTGTTGCACAATGTATATTGTTAACTGTGTTGACTACTTTTCACCAAGGTGCCAGAGAAATGAAAAATTAACTAGTGCAGAATATAAAATAGGGGAGGTTTGAGTCCTAGAGCTAGTTCATGAGCATACAAAACAGATTGTATTCAGAGTTGTAATATAGAAATTCTTCAGTGAAGAAGACACCAGAGCTGAATACCTGACAGCAGAACAAAACAGAGAACAGCATTAAAGCCTTGTAGCTGAGGTGCTGCATGCAAATGCAGGAAGAGCTGAATTAGTAATGCTGAAGGTCTAGCTAACATAGACAGTGGCTGTGCCAATGAATGTTTTAATGACATCTTACTAGTTTTAAGGACTAAGAAGTACATACATGCAGCCTGATGGAATTCTGGAAGTACAGTGAACATGTGGTTTAAAAATCTCCAGGTTTACAAAAACAAGTAAATATTTGAATATCCTCCTCTCTAACTTCATAAACTGATCTATGAAAATCACACATGTGGTTTGAGGTGCATATTCTAGTTTTCAGCATTAACCACAACACTACCAATGAACCTCCTATTGTCTACCATTTATTCTTTTACAAAATTTACGTGAATATTCGTTTAAACGCCAGCTATAGGGCACCAAATGTTGATCACACTATGAAAGGGAAAACTGAATAAAACCCCAAAATTTTAAAATATCCTCTAGATATTTTGAACCTTAATGCTGTGACTTCAAATGTACCTTTTTGTCTTCTTGATTTTGAGATGACTTACAGAACTTCCTGATGGAGGACAAAGATAAGAGGTAGGCTGGCAGCACCAGACAGAGCAAGACTCAGGCTGTTGTTCCAGGTGTGCTGCACAGAAGGGTCTTTCTGACCCGACCTGGCCATTCACAAATTACAGCTGGTAAAAAACCGAATGCATGAATACTCTGGAGTGATGACTTTCATCCTTGCCCTTGGTCTCTCTATTTCAGCTTTTCCTCTTCCACCCTCTAGCACAGACCACACCAAGTGTGGAAGTGCAATTGCAGAGTCAGAGTGAGCATGTGCCAGCCTGACAAAGTGCTGAAAATACAGCATTTGAGCTCAACCCTATTCTGTAGCTATGGCCCAGCTGGACCCACCCTCCTGTCCATCCTCTTCCACAGGAGCAAATTCCTCTAGAGGGGGGTAGGGACACCCTCTCCTCTGTAGGAGAGAGCCCAGGCTGTTGGAAAGGCAAAAATATGTTCTGCCTCGTTCTCCATAGCCCTCTTCATCCTCAAAGCACCACAGTGGTGACTGGCCAGGAAAAGCAGCTCCCTCTTAGGGTTCCGAATTTAAATACAACTCTCTTTCTCCTCTCACTCTAACTGGTTACACTGCTTGATATTGAATGACATTAAAGGCAATGTGTTTGACAATGAAAAACTTTGCTAAGTATTTCAGTATTGGCTATCCCTAAAGAAACTGGTCCCTAGACTACACTAGTTCATGTTAAAAGAAAAGTTATACAACAACATTTTGGAAAGCCCTTGGAGATATGCTGACTT
The DNA here is from genome assembly GCA_013397195.1 of Hylia prasina. Classification (NCBI taxonomy): domain Eukaryota; kingdom Metazoa; phylum Chordata; class Aves; order Passeriformes; family Sylviidae; genus Hylia; species Hylia prasina. The sequence continues at coordinate 2,636,363 of VYXD01006830.1, forward strand.
TCTCAGGCCAGGCACCCAGCAGCCACAGGTCCTGCTTTTTGAAGAGGAGGACAAAACAGATGGAATTAATTGAAAAATGCAGGTTAGATATTCTCTTAGAATACAGTTTCTGTATTTTCGTTTGTTCTGTTAGCACTTGACACCTGCACATTTTTGAAATCTTTTTGATTTACACTGAAACAGCTGAATTATGCCATCAGACAGCACGAACTCAGTGCAAAACACTGCTATTGTCTGTGTGTTCCTGGTGTGTGAAGCAGAAGAGGGGAGCATGAGTATGCTTGGAGGAGATAAACCCCATTCCAACATCTTTCTGCTTAGACAGACTAAGACCATGTACCTACACAACATCAGGGCCAGATCTAAAAATCTGGATGTCTAAAACGAGGTTCCTAAATCAATGCTTGAGATGCCTAAAAAACAATCTCTTGCAAAATTTAAATTATGAAGAAGCTCTTTTGAAACCAAGTCAAAGCTTCAGTATTTCTGAATCAACTTTGGTACCTAAGTACAGGTTCCCATTTTAAGACATCCTGGATTAGAACCCGACCTACCTTGATATTTAAATGCACTACAGAGCAGAAAATGCTAAACAGGTCTGAACACCTGCACAAATGGGCAGCCAGCAGCCAGGCAGAGCAGTCATTCCACCCCACTACTCACTGCTGTGGAAGGAACCTCACTGCTGAAGACAAAGATAGGCAAGGCACAGAAAATTTGCGGCTTTTTACACACACTAAGCAAAAAGATTAAAAACACCATATAGAACAAAGATTTACAATAGATCAGCCATACAACTCTGTGGAAAGAAGAAAGGTTTCATAAAAGAATAAACGGAAAAAAAAAAAAGATTTCCTGAGACTATAGGCAGCCCTAGAGACTTTTAAGTGTTAGTCAGACCAAAGGCTGCCAGATGCTTCCAGAGTCCTGACTGCTCACTGGGGAGCTCAGGCCTTTCCAATGGGGCGAGGTAGGTCAGCTGGAGACTAAAGTGTACAGAGCTCCCCAGAGAAAGACTTTTGTGCTATGTTTGGGATTAAGTGTGTTTCCTTCAAAGGACATGGTCTGAGGCTTCATTTTGTTTTCTACTTAGAGATTTTATTACGAGGAAAATAGTGACACTTTTTCTTTCTTTTAACTACTTGCCTCACTTGAAGAGTTTTGCAAAAACCTGATGTCTAGCTAACAGTGGCCTCGCCAGCTCATGTTAACAAACAACACTCCGCAAGTTTTGTCTTTAACAAACTAACTCAGGCCATCCAGCCAGAAGAGCTTTCATTCCCATCCTCCATAAATTCTTTCTTTTACCCCACTGATTTCCCAAAGTAAAGGAAACTAACAGCTAAATTATTCTTTTTTTTTCACCTTTCGTCTAAATTCTTTATAACTTAGGTTTTGCAATCTGAAGATTAAAGTTTATTCCCCATTTCCATACAAAAGTAGAGTAAGGCAGACCTCTTGTACAATGGATATACACTATAGACAATGTACAGTAAATGCCTTTATCATGTCTTCCTTACCACCAGCACAGCCCTTTCCCAGCCCCAAGAACTTCCAAGCATGCATCACCTGCTCATCCCCACAACACTCCTGCAGCCATGGGAGCTGAGCTGCTCGCAGTAAAAAGTGTTTTGGCACATTATATAATTTTACTTGTCTATGTTTGTCAGTCTCTATAAAGTGATAGCAGACAAAAGTTCCCTAAATAATAAATAACCAAAACAACATTTGAAGTGAAATTCTCATACTTATTTTGGGCTGCTTGTTTGAAGTAACAGCAATGGTTGTGTGAGCAGTGCATGGACTCAAGCATTGGATGTGATATGCAACCAGAAAAACAGTTCACTTTTGACTACCTATTCTCCAGGGAGCACTAGCAGGAAATGACAGAGTTCTGAGGAAAAGAGAAGTTTATTACTTTAAAGCCTAAGCAAAAACAATTAGGAACATGTAACAAAATGCAAAGCCAGAAGGTAAGGCTGCCTTTCATTAGGAAAAGGCCCACCACTGGTAAAACACCCTGATCTTCATGGGAATGCAGCCACGAAGCACTCCTGTGACTTCCATGTCGGAGGCACTGCTACCAGAAACAACAGTTTATTTCCTTTGCTTTACTCAATTCAGGAAAAAAAAATACTTTCTTCATTGCTCTGTTTTTTCTTTCAAGTGATATAAACCTTCACAGATAGTGAAAAAATTAGCTAAAATATTATATAAGGTGCTCATCTTTGGAAAAGCAAGTGTCTGGCCTCATGGAAGACCTGAGTGAGAAACAATGAAAACACATGCCTGCCAGACTTGCACCCAGCTTTCTTTCCACTTTCAATTACTACCAAATATTTCAGAATTGCTTGTTCTAAAACAATTCTTTTTGATTTTATTAAACAATGACAGTACAATAGCCTGAATAATTCTTACCCTTTTAAGTTTATCTGATGAGATGGCAATAAACACTGAAGAACCTCAACTGTCAGCTTTACAAGCTCTTGTTTTTTAGTCAATCCCAGGACCTCAGTTCAGGGTACCATAGTCCATTCATTTACTTTAATTCTGTTTCATATGAGCACAACATAACTCTTAGGACAGATTTTTCATGGTGAATTGCAATGGGATTCCTATATTTAAGGTCTTGTTGAGATAGAAAAGTTTTTCATAGTGATATGTGTTAACATACATATTTCACTCATTTTTTCTAGAAAGGGATGGTGGTACACACATATACACACACACACGCATATATACAGGTATAAATTTATATACAAAAAAAAATATTTTAAAAAAATTAAAGTAAGAACTCCATTAAGGGCAATGATTCATTTACACCTCAAGAGTCCAACAAACATTCCACCAGGATGTCCCGTTCATGCCCAAGACAGGGTACAAAATAAAAACAAGGGATGATCTATTTAAAGAAACTGAAGAATTACTTAACGGGAGGGACATAAGACTTTTTTTTCTTAAAGATATGTTGTTTCTCTTTTCCTACCTCTGTCTCAAAAGAGAAGACTTCAGGTATCTAGTTAAACAAAAAAAACAGAAAAGAAAATTGCACATTGTTGTCAGATGCAGCTAAGGTTTAGATACAAAATACTGAATCTGATACAACTAGATGATAATACCCTAACAGGGTAAATTACTACAAGTTGTTTTCCTGAAATTTAGAGAAGCTCTGTTGCTTCTTGCTAAATTTTCCATGGAGCATATATATGAATATATACAAATGCATATGCTGACACCATCTGAAGTGAGCAGTTCCAACCCCTTTTCCCTACAGCCTCCTCCACACCAGATGACACAAGTCCCTCTCACTGTGACGGATCCTTGTGCCTTCCCTTTTCCCAAGGGCATCTGTCACTTCCCAGCCACGCTGTGGCAGTGGAGGCTCAGCACATGGGTCTCAGGACAGCTTCCCCCAGGTTGGAGTGGGTGCTGTCAGCCATGCCACGGTGCCAGGCTACACCATCCAGGGCCAGCAGCACTCGTGCAGGGGCGTGATTTTTCTGCCACTCTATGGGAACGTGCAGAAAAGTTTCAGAATGGATGACCTGATACTCACAGCTGCTTCTTAATAATCAAATAAAAATTTAGTGCATGGGAATAAATAAACACATATGTGCTCAGTGCAGATCCTGATCACACACTGCACGCTCTGATACCAAATGGAAAGGAACCAGTGTTTACCTGTGGTTCTAAGACCAAGTACTTCCATTGCCTAGTAAGTTTAATGTAACTGTCCTGAGACACAAGACAGATGGGATGGAAAGATGTGAAGTGCTACAAATAAAATCTAAAACTGAACTTTTAAATATTCATTCTGAACTATAAAGAGAGCTGTGGCTTTTGTGTGCTACAGATGGCTTGGAAATGCAGTGCAAACAAAGGACCAATTTCTGAATACTCATAGCTGCTCTACTATAATAGCTGGAGGCCCAAAACTCCAGGGGTTTGAGATGATTCAACTAGATCCTCTTACCTGCCAAATTTCATCAAAGCAACCTTGCTTTTACCATCTTATAAGGGATGAAAGAAATATGAATAGTGTGGGGTTTTTAAATGAAACATGGACTGCTTAAGCTTGAAGAAAAAATTACAATATGAATGGAATGTGCAAGGTAAAGGGAAAACTATCTTTTTGTTATACATTCTTAAAGCATCTTATAAGATGAAATCTGTACCTTTTTTTAGATTGGAAGATTAAATAAAAATATTTCCTAGATTTAGATAAATGAAGGAAACAGAACCAAAAATAATCATAATAAAAATCCCTGCCAGTCATAATCGGTGAGAAACTGCTGACTGATTGCCATGTATGGCCCTTATGTTTAGACCGAGGAAAGACACATGTGTTTCTTTGTAAGGTAGTGGGGCACGACCTCATCAATCAGAGATTATTCTCTGCATAATAGTTTATGGAAAGGAACCACTAATGCCAGCTCCTCATCTGCCTTCCAGACAGAGGCCAGCTGATAGGAATACAACTGGAAGGAGGCTAAGCCCAAGTAGCACTGATGCTACAACCACACACTGCTGTATGTACGTAGCAGTAAAGCAGCATTTTCTGATGCTATTAGCCACTAACAGATTATAAAGTCTTTGGCTCTACAGAGGGGATACCCTCACACCTTTTGCATGTATTTGAGCTTCTATAAGAATGGGAAAAAAAATCCAAAAGAAAGATGGAGTGGCTGTGGAGCAGCAGGGAAGACCCAAGAGGGAGAAAGGATCCCTGAACTGCCAACAGTCCTCCAAACATAGAAGCCACAGAAACAAATGTGCAGCATCAAATCACAGCTAGAAGCCAGGTTAATGGGTAGTTATGAGGTGCCACTGCCAGCTGAAGGGAGAGAAAGTGCAGGAATAAGAGGAAAAGGCATGAAGGTCTTAATAGAAAATGTAACCATCCTGTTATGACAGCAAGAGCCAAGAGACAGTTGTAGCCTGATACCAAGTGATGGGTGAAAGAGAGCACGTTATGCTATCTGTGAAGTCAAGGGAATTAGCCAGGAGGCATGGGCAGAGGGAGGCAGCCTGGACAGCAAGAGCTGTTGGGGAAGGGATGGTTGAACTACTTCTGCATTTGCCAGGGTCAGAGAAAACAGTTCTGTGAAAAAATCAAGCTAAGATCATGAGAGTTGGGTTACAAGTTTTAAATGCTTCTAGAAAAGACAAGGAAAAGTGGCAACTTACAGCAGGGAACCAGTCTGCTGGTTTGGGGACAGCCCAGGTAACAGGTGTGAAGAGAAAACTCTGAAGAGAAAACTTGAAACTTTGCTGTAGAGACACAGGATCCTTTACTGCTGGCAGGAAGGGAGGAACGAGCACTTGGCAAAGCTGGAGGAAGCAGGTCAGAGGACCAGGGCCTCCCTTTCAACCATGTTTATCTGGTGCTGGATCTGCATCCATCAGGGTGCAGGCAGGGATTGCAGTCTGACAGTGTGGTTTGGCTTCTGTTCACAGCCAAAACAAAAAAGTGGCAGATGAACTGAGGGGAAAGGGCAGGATCCTCTGGTAGAAAATACAGCTTTTCCAATGACCTTGCTGTCCTTTTGAGAGTAACTGCTTTCCAGGACAGAGTGTCCCAACAGGACACTTAAATGCCTTCAGCAGAGTACAGTACTCAGAGATAAAACTGAACAACTTTTCATGAAATCTGCCTCCAATAAAAACATCTTTATTGCCCTGGGCTAATGTGTAAGTTAGTGAGGGATTATAGTTCAGCTTCTATAGCCTTTTTATGTAATAGGAAAAAAAAATCCATAGGGACCTCATCTGTTAGTCCTCTAAAATATAAAAAGAAGTGTTAAGCTGCACTTCATCATGCTAATAGGCTATCAGCTATTTCTTAAACCTTCACACTCACTGCTGTCATTCTAGGCAGAGCCAATCAACCTGACTTAACTTCTTGTGACTTGCTGCACTGTGCCCCTTCCTTTTGAACATATATAAATCCTAATTATTTTTTAATCCTTTACTAAAACACTGGCAAACTGACTCCTCCCCTTCCAGCATACAGAAGTGGAAGTTTACAGGCACAGGACCTGCAGTACTCCAGGGCCTGTTCCCTGGGGGCTGCAGGTGGCTGGGAGGGCTTGGCAGAGGCACAGGCTCTCCAGGACCAGTCTTCTCCTGGCTTCTTCTGCTCTTCTAGAGGGACAGCAAGCATTATAGTGAGGTTATATTTGCATGCTGTAAGGCCACAGCGACTAAATGACATAAACCTAACCCTGAGGTGAGTTTGCTTGTCTACAAACACATGCATTTGAATGCTGACCCAAACTGCCAGCCCCCTTCCAGGATAAGGTTCCCTCATGGACACCCTGATCTGCACCTTCCATCAAACAACTTCTGAGCTGTCTCTGCCCTTCTCATCTGATGGAAATGGGGTTCCCCTGTGTCTCACTTCCCTCTAATGTACTCACACCTGCAGCCTAAATGTACATATGCAGGTTTGCCTGTGCTGTGCATTACTAGGAGAAAATACTCCAAAATCAGAATACTAGCTTTAAAATTATAAGCTGATTTTAGTGATCACAAATACAGTTCCCATTGCAGTTTGGCTCTGTTCACCTGTGCTGAAGAAAGGGGAAGTCTAGCCCTTCATAAAACACCAAGTGAGTGAAGGAGGAGTTATTTTTGTTGGTCTGTTGCCTTCTCTAAAGTGTATAATATAACAATTCATGCATACATATCATGAGAGGCAGCAGAGCTGTCACCACCAGTTTGCTGCCTAATGCCTCATGTCTGTAGTAGCAAAGACATGTCCCCTGTCAGGTCCTGCAGAGTGGCAGGCTGGGACCAGGGATCCCACAGGGACAGGTGCTGTCCCATGTCTCTTTGTCTTCATACAGAGACAGGTGGAACATGCTCTGTGTGCTGCTCTGGCTTCAAAACACTGCTCTTGGCATCTGTTGATGAAGTGGGAACTGTCACTCAGTGCACATGCAGCAGATACACACACAGTGGGTGGGTTCATACCACATTCACAGACCAACCTGTGTTCCTGAAGCAAACAGTGCATGATCCAGTTCCTAGAGTTGCCCTAACGTGGGTGACTGAGCAGGACCTGTGCTTATAAAGAGCTCTTGGGCTCTCTCGAGGTCCTATCATTACACAAAGTGTAAACTCAGGCATTATCATTCCTTTACACTCCCAAACAGAAGATGAGACCACCAGCATCTCACCATTCCTCCAGCTATAACACATATGAAGCTTCCACTCCTGTCACGAAAATAAACAAACCAGAGGAAACTACTGGTGCTGCCTACTTTAATGTCCCAATTCCCCAGCCTATGAAAGACTATCTACATTGCAGTACATTTCTGTCCAAGCCTTAACAGTTAACTCTCCCCCAGGAATCACTTGTTATTGGGGAAAGCAGCACTGAAAAATCAAACCCCTTGCTGCAGTTGTTTATAGAACAGATCACCAATTCTGGGAGATCAATGGGATAAACATGGCCCAAACTGTTTCCTGTATAATCATAGTAAACTTATAAGGATGCTCTTATAAAATGTACTTTAATTGGAGGAGCTTACTTTTTAATTTGCAATTTTAAATGTGAGCATGTTATAACTTGTAGATGAACATTTCTATAAAGATAATTACATATGGCAAGACAGAAAAACTTTTTAAAACATTTTCTCTTGAATGTGTGCCTGAATTCATTTACAACTGTTGCTGCTTTAAACATTTCAGGCAGAATAAGTGGATGGCACTAAACAGCTTAGCTGCAATTATTATGGAATGTCTGAGGTATAATTTCCCCTGCGGTTTTGTTAGGCGTGCAAAATTCATAATTCTGATTTGTGGCAGGTACTTATTACCCATCGCAGGTGGAGATATGCAAATATTATTCTAGTAGGGTTGAACAGTCTTTATTTCCGTATTCAGCTATTAACGAGATTTGTGAGTCTGGTACTCTGGGGCCATTTAATTAATTAGATGGTACAGATAAAATATAAATTGTTTTGTAGGCTACACAATTCCAGTTCTAGAAGATGTAAAATATGGCTAAATGAACTTAGTATGGACTGATTTATTGTTTCATGTATAGCAGAGAGTAAAGGAAAATTCTGCCTGATACTTTTGCCTATATAATCCTGTACAGCATCCTTGCATTGTCAAGCATTGTGAGAAAGGGATGTTATTTATTTGTCATTATTATTAAGAATGTCTATCAGTTATCCTCTTTATAAAAAACGGCTGGCACGCATCAAGCAAGCTAAAAAATAGGCATGTTCTTTTATGGAAGCCAATATGTGCATGTTTCAGAATAAGCACGTATTTCCAAGACATTTAGATTTGGTAGGATAATATTGTCTCAAGGTCTGACACTTCTATTTTAAATAAATCATTTCCATGGGATAGATAAGCTAAACTTGCTAGGGGGAAATGCAGAGGGAAGCTACAGCAACAGTATGCTAGCATCTAGAATTTCAAAGAATTCTATTAACTGGTTAATTCGCACATTTCTTTTCCTAAATTATGATCTCTCTCCTCCTCCAGAAGATTTCTGGAAAATCTTAAATACAGGAATTGGGGTTAAAAAACCACAACATGCTTTTATTCCCCAAAGTGATAGTAAAAATGGCCACAATAAAAGAAACAGCATTTACTAGGAATTACGGCAAAGTACATGGCAAGGCATTCACCCTCCCCTCATATGGAGAAAATAAAATGCACAAGGCATGAGACCGGAAATTGTTAGCAAACTGTCAGCATTTAAAGGCAGGCATTGACCATTATATTAGTTTTAAATTGCAGGAAAATACTACACTACACAATTACAGTACTATAAACATTGAATGAAAACCAGTTAGTTTTACTAAAGTAGGAGTATAAACAGCAGTCACTCTTATTGGTTTATTGAACATATTTTGGGGCCCATTCCAGCTGTCTTTATTAGCTCTAATGCAAATGATTTTGCATTGCTATTTTGCCAAGCTCTGGTAGCTGTACTGCTGCAAACAGAGCCTGCTGCTTTGTGTCTGCTGGAGACTTACTGACAAATATGATAAAGGATACAGAAAATGAATAACAATACAGAACTGGCACCATACAGGAAAAAGAAAACTAACAGGGGGAAATTATATCATAAGGGTAGGGGCTGGTATAGTTTTGTGCAAGTAAATCAAAAGCATAATTTTAAAATTACATACATACCAAGAGATTCTCTGGTCACTTCCCCGCAGGGTGGGCAGAGCTGGTCATGGCCCTGCAGCTGAATCCCCCGCGACCTGTCCAGCTGCTTGGAAGGCTCAAAGTAGATTCCGGGCTCACAGACCCCACCAAGGGCTGGGGCTAAGCAAGAACAAGAAGAGTCTCATGGAGATGGGAGCGGGCTGGATCAGGACAGGTGTCTGAGAGGGAGGAGAGTTTCTGGCATGGGAGGTCTGCAAAAACATAAAACCTGCATTTTACCCAAAGAAAGAGCTTCTGACTTTGGAGACATTCTGCACAGGGGAGATGCAAACTCCTTTGAATAGAGCCAGGGAATGACCTGGGAATATGGCTGCAGAAATAAATAAGTATAAGGTGTAAAGTAAAGCAAATTAAAAGCAGAAGGCATTGACTGGGATCTGAGAAAAAGGGCCAGTCATTTTTTGTGGGTGAACAGAATTAATCATGTCAGATATTTATTGTGGCTCGATTTTCAGTATGAAACATCAATTGAGTATGTGGTGATAAATTCCCTGAAGGAGAGGAGGTTGCAAAACCAGGATAATGTGAGGGGAAAAGAGCTGTGGGCAACTGAGTCTGAAAATGGGATTTCCAGCACAGGAGAGCAGTGGGCGTTTTCATTACTGCACCAGCACAGGTAACTTCATATTGGATTGTCAGCTGTGATTTGCACACTGAGAAACTAGGGGAATCTGTGTGCTGGTGCAGTGGCACTGCAAGGGGTATGAACCTTCATGGTGCACTTGTGGGAACACTCAAGAACGTCACAATATTCAATTCCTAAACAAACCCTGCCAGCAAGCACCAGAGACTGACTGAATGGCTTGTGTGAACAAATGAAGTACTATGACCAGAACTAGAGAAAATGTCAAGGATGAAAACATATTTTAGTTAAATACAGAACAATATAAATTACAGTGATATCTATGGAAATGTTTTAATAGAAAAACAATAAATACTTATGGTGTTCAGACACAATGAGGCCAAGTTACCTGCAGGCTTTAGATAAAATGCAGAGAATCAAACTCATTTCAATCTCACCTCTCATAGCAGTTGCAGAACATAGACTGCATCTCCTTCACATAATGGCAAACTGTTTAGGAAAGAAATTAAGTCTAGAATTCCACAGAGTAAATACACCAGAATAATATTCTGCATTTCAATACTTTAAATTGGATAAACAATACCCCATGGGTAGAATCTTTAAAAGACCATTCCTGCAGAAGATGAAATCTAGAAAACAGTTTTAATTAAATCTTTCCAAGGACTTCATAAAAACCCAGGCACAGCAGCAGTGCTATATGCAGTACCTCCACAGCAGCTCTGAGCTATAGTCCAAAATGAAGGAGGAGCTCTAGTATTTCCTTTTTTCCCCCTAGGTACACACACAGAAACACATCATTAGTTCAAAATCAATGCACAAATGAGAGATGTGATCAGAGAACTACATCTGTTCACAGTAGCACAGAGAGCAGTGCCATGGGCCAAGGGCAGTTCCTTAGCTGTGGAGGGGAGCAGTGCAGCATCAGGCATTTGATACCTCTCAACTCAGAGGGAACTGCTGCCTGCTGGTGAATGATTATCACCACCATTTTTTCAGACTAATGGAAGAAGTAAGCAATGTTTTAGGTGGCACTATAATATCTACCAGGCATAGTATTTGCAGAGTAATAATGGAGCAAAAATGCCTGTGTGAAAAACCTCTGCTCCACCCAGAGACACTGCCGGGCAGGCATCACCCCCCTCCTACAGCAACTGCTCCTCAGCACCAGAAGCCCACTGGATGAACCCAAACCTACATGCAGAGAGTCATATGGCCAGCTGGGAGGAGTCACTGGCACCTGAGGCCATGTTCCCATGCTGGGCAGCAAGGCAGGAGGCTGAGATCCACTGCATGCCTACGGGGTCAGTGACACACAGCACCTCAGCCACCGCGGCGCCACTGCACCAAGGTGCTCGTGACAAACAGCACCACTTGCTTTGAGTTCAGCTGAAAACATACCCCCCCACCCAGTACTAGCACAGAATTTTTGCACCCCTGTCATATATATGAAACACTGGCAATCACAAAAGGCTGGGTAAGGGCTGACTGGCCATTTTGAGAGCACTGGAAATCAGCCTAAAGCTCTGTGCCGTATGTATAGAGGATGAGCTAAACCAAGAGCAGAGGATGTACTTGAGAAGAAAACATTATCTTGGAGGAAAAATATGATAAGCAGTCTAAAACCAAAACAGTGCCCAGCCCCATCAAACCACCAGTTTGTTGACAATTCCCTGCCTCCTGTTGTAACAGCTATGTTTATTCACATCTAGTGCTTTTTAAGCTGTACATTCAGCCAGCACAGCTCAGTGTAGCTCCCCTGCCACCACAGTACAGCAAGGCTGCAAACATGACTTCAGCAAGGTAAGATCAATTTACAGACACTAAGAAAGCATTCAAAAATTAATGCAACTAATCTCCTGGTTTCACTTGACAGGAGGTAAATTATTGATCTTTGCAGTATGAAAGCACCGAAAAGAACAAACTCAGAACTGCACACTTTCATGTGCACCCCTGCCTCCTCTTGTCAAACTTAAAACAGTCTTTTCCAAAGGGCTGCAGGGAAAGTTGAGAAACACATGTTAGCCCTGTACAATTTAATCATGGTGCAAGCAAAAGATGCTCCAAGAAGCCTGTGGTTGCGTAAACAAGAAAGAGCATCACCTGAACCCACAGCACAAGCCCATGCTCACAGAAATACATGCTGGAGACTGGAAGTTTAGGCTTTTGGAGTATTTTCTTAATCTTTAATGTGCAATTGAAAATGTACAGTTTTACAGCCAAAGCCTGGTACAGGCACTGATACATCACCCATTCTCTTCACTCAAGGGACATGTTTGTTTTATTAAGCAAACTTCCCTTTTCCCCCATTTCCTCCCCTCCTGGCAGCTCCCTTCACTGTAACATAAACAGAGCTCCTAAAAAGGCACTGCAGAGGCTGACACTCTATGGAGTGAAAGCCTCCTGCACAGCAGCCTCCCCCCCTCACACCTGCCTGCTTTCCTCCACATAACCACCACAAAAAGTGGCATGGGAATTTCCATCCCCAATAGACAACATGTAAGAGAGGAACACAAAATAACCTTATTAACAATCCCCAATATTTTCGGTCCCCTACTTATTCACTGTCTTCATTGTAGAAAAAGGAGCAATTCCTCCAGGACATGTCATTTTTCCTTGACCCTAAACACACAGTACTACATCAGGCTACAGAAATTCATGTGACACAGGTTAACATCTGCTGATATTATCTAAAGGAATTATTTTGTTACTCTTAGATATCTCTTCCATTCTGTATACTATGTCCACTGATTCATTATATTGATGAAACAGATTGAATGGCCTGAGCACAGAAAAGGTTTTCATTGAAGATGCTGAATGTATATGTTTCTTTTTTCATTTTTTTCTATTTTTTAAGCCTGAAAATTCTAGGTTACACTTAACCTTTTTGACTAACACAGCACTGTGGCTTTCCAATGTATTTCAGTAGGAGTCTCACAGCTTCCACCAGGTACATCACACTTCACAAAGCCTCTAACAGCAGGAGGAGTGTTCCCAAACTTTGTATCAAACTACAGCTGTATTTAGTGTGGCATATTCAACTGCATCTCCCAAAAATTATCCTGCTCTTTGCTGGAAAGCTTTTGGCCCCATCCTGTAAGGAGGAACATTATCCTGCATATTCTGGCTTAGAGCAGAGTTTGAGCACAGGATGATGCAGAACCCCAGTGTATTGCTACGACATGACCTTTTTTCAAAATGCATTCAAAGAGTGAATTTTGCATTCTGCTGAAACATGGCGCATCACAGAACACAGACACAATTTCATGGGCAAACCATACTGTTGAGAACTTGGATCAACATTCACCCTAAAGATTTTCTGTATTTCCCCTCTCTCTTTTCTCCATCTCAGATGATGAATCATCTCTCTGTCTTTTCCATTGTTTTATCTCAGAGGCGCTATTGATTTGGAATAGGTCCTGTAGGTCTTTTTAGTTTTACAGATCTGGTATAATTTACATCAAGTTATTTTTTCTGCTGTTTTCTGTAGTACTGCTTTCTCCTCCTGCCTTTTTACCTTCCTTTCAAAGACTGGAAATGAGTGAGATGAAAGTTATTGGTCCTCTACTTACCCTAGTATTTCTGCTAGCTTTTAAGTTGAATATTGGTGGTAGCTCACATCTAACCACTACACCATTATTGCCTATTTTACCTTCAACACACCCATGTTAACCTGCAAAGATGGTTCTAAAATGAGTTCTGCTCTAAGCTTCCTTATAATGTCACATTAGTGAAATTCCCCTTCAAAAAATTCTCTTTGTTTTAGGAGAATTTATAGCAACACTCTTCATTATTATTTTGTCAGCTCATCCCTTAGCAAAAATCTTGCTGTAGCCCCACTGGAAAGACTAATACTTTATTTTTTTTTAAATTTACACTGTATTTATCTATTTCTAGGAGGAATGCTGTAGACCACCAATTTTTTATTCTTCTCTTGTTTTGCAGCATACCAAATTCTTCCCCTTTAAATTTATAGAAAGTTCTCTTTCTTCTTTAATCTTGATTGTGTTACTTGATCATATCCCCTTTTCTTGGTATAATCACAATCCTTCCTACCTCAATCCTCCTTTACCCTCTGTTTCTTGCTTCTGTACCAGCATTCGCTCCTGTGAACTAGAGAGATGGAAGCAGATGAAAGATCGACTTCTGTTTTCTTCTCTTTTTCCTATTATTTTTGTCAGAAGCTTATCATTTTCTCCAAAAATTGAGGTGTCACAGAGTACTGTCAAAGGTTATGAGTAGTTTATCACATTTTCCCTTGATGCATTACAATTCACTTGCATGATGTCTACTTTTAGCACTTCATAAATATTATTTTCTATGCCCTCAACGACATCCTGAAATGACAGCAGCATCTTCAGCAGACAGGTTATCTCAGCACTCAATGGTTTGCCCTTTCTGTGCAACTCTGTATCAGTGATGTCCTGCATTGTACACCCCCTCTCCACCTGGATGCACCACACTGAGCCTCGCTGTACTGCAAAAATCATGGAGAAGGGTAATTCCTTTTGGGAATCCCCGCCTTGTTTCCCTACCGGCACTGAGTGCAGCTCAAGGGTGCAGCATTTCAGCCATTGGGTGCTCCACCACAGAAGCAGCAGGAAGAGTCTCTTGCACCAGGTCATTCAAATCACTGCATTCCCACCACCGATGCTGTAAGCGCAGCTTCAGTGCGCTGCACTCTGCTGCAAGCACGGGGTGGGAAAGTGCCCCTCAACAATGTGCCCAGCAGGGACATGTTGATTGCTATTTGCAGCAGAAAGCTGTGATTTGCTTCAGCACTCAACCACAAATTAGCATGGTCACATCATAGGCAAACTTGCTTACCCAGAGGTGTTAAATCCTTTCTGAAATGGAAATGGCTCCACATTTGCCATTGTCCTGCTGCCTCCCGGGTACCCTTTAGACCACAGCTCATTTTAGCCAAGTGTCTCTGTTTGCAAGAACCACTAAGGAAAGAATTAACAACAGGATCATATGATTATGCCCAACAGTTTAGAGTTGGTATTAAATCCTCAGGAGCATTAGAATCACTGTAGCTTCTGCAGCACACATACACATGCAGGTTTACCACAAGACATTTCTGAATAGTACCTCTATCTAATAAAATTTTCATATACATTTTCTGTTAGCCTCAGTATGGTAATTTAACCTGTAAAAGTTTAGAACTTGTGTTCTAGGAATTATACGAAAACACAAGTAGCCAAATTGCATCTGGAAAATAATTTAGCACTGAAAGATTTCGTAACTGTTTTCTAGTATCCATAAGAGATAGCAAAAGAAAATATTGCCAGGGGGAAGGCTCTCCTCATGCTTCCATTAGTTCTAGAGAGCCAATGTTCCAGCTCTGAGTTCAAGGGAACTTAGACAAATTAATTTTGGTGTCAGTGCAAAGGGTTTGGCTTTAGAGTCTTTCTATATGGAAATGCAGGTTTTGCTCACTATACCGCTAACAAGAAGTAGAAAATTAAATAATGCATAAGTGTAATCAGGCAAAACAGTTTCCTTTAGTGCCTTCTGCATGGTAAAATAAAATTCATTGTTTGCTAATCAAATACTAAAAGTGAATCTTTTGTGGTGGACTGTGAGCTACTATCAACAGGGAAGAAGAACAGACTTGCTGTGGCAGCTGCATGCGAGAAGATGCCTCATCCTGGCAGGGACTGGAAGCACTGACTGCAGAGCTCCCTCTGATGGAAACCCTAATGGGATATCTTTAAACCTTCACACAGAAAGGCAAGGAGGTAATACATGTAGCTGGGCTTATGCACATTTCAAGGGTTTGCGCCACCAATTTGTAGCGCAGAGGTTTTACTACGCACAAAGACTACTTTGTGTTTAATGGTAAGAATATCCATATGAAAGCAGGTCAACCAGCAGTTGGAGCACAGCTTGATAAATTACAGAAGGTTTTATGACATCTTTTTAATTTGATTTTTTTTTATTTCTAAAGAAGAACTTTCTGGTGTGACAAGTACAAGCCAACTATTAACTATTAAACAAAGGGGAGAATATTTTGGTTAACAGTCTTTTACTCTCTTTTTGAATGTCAGCACATGTCCCCCTGGCACATTCCATAAATTCAAGAGCTACCAGATGGCTGTATAACAGCAATGCCCAAAATACACTGTAGAAATTAAAGAATCACAACGGAAGACAATGAGTGGGTCGCTAAGAAACATGAACAACATCTACTCTCAGTCATCACTTCCATTAGATGGACAGAGAAATTTTAAAACAGTGCCAGGAATGGCACACCTTCCACCTAGAAAAGAGTGGAGCACAGTCTGCCCTAATGCAATGCAGCAGTACACATAGCAGCACACTGCAGATACAGCTTGAAATGTATGCATTTTAGAAAAGTCAATTTTAAAATCAAGGTAGTGGAGGTGAATGGAAAATGACAAGAATAATTTTCTTGCAGCATTTGCATTTGGGAATCATTTATCTGTACGCACAATGCTCATCTGAGTTTCGAAACTTCAACACAGGTTTTTTCTTTTTTTTATGTTTTTTTAAGTAGGCATATTACATATCCCCTTTTCCAAATCTATAGTCAGTTTCTTTTATGTTTATGAGGTTTGGGGACTTTTTTTTTTCTGTATCCAGTAACTTTCCCACTTAAAAACTGCGTTACAAGAAGTGTCCTCAGTTACAGGTGTGCAATTGAGTCATCAGGGATATGTAGATAAAAAATTATTCACAGTTTCAATTTCCCCCCACCTAGTTAGTGGCTGCTGTATAAAATATTGCCTGAAAATGGTAATTTTATGAAAACTGAACTCCCATCGACAAGACATCATTGATTTAGAAGTGTGGTCTAAGTGAATATTTATATTCTGAATTTCTGAGAAAAGAAAATGTTACCCAGGAAAGACGTATATGCTCGCCTGAAGTATTCTATGCAAGAGGGCAGCAGAACACGACTTCAGTCAGACACTGCAGCTTTTACATAAAAGAATTTCAGAGGTGTGAACAGCAGGGCACTGAGTGCTGAAAGAGGCAGGGATTTGGGACTGCTGCCTGTGAATAGGACAGTGCTACAGGCTGAAGCCTTCACGGTACAGAAGCGCATGTTTACAAGATCATCTCAGGCTTGTAAACAGCAGGGCTTTAAGCAAGCAGAGAAGAGTTCATGTTCCTGAGAAGGAAATGCAGCACAAAATGTCCTGCTTCTTCACAGAGTCACCCCACTTGCAGCTGTCCAAAATTAGAGACACAGCCATTGTTCCAATGGATAATCAGGGCTAAGAGCTTTTTCAGGGCATCTCTTGACAGCGCGAGGGTTAGTACAATTCAGCATGTCAGTTTAGCTGCACTGAAAATCTGAAAAGGCCAAATTACAGTTTTATTTTTTACTGTATTGCATTACAAGTTACTAACAATATCAACAGGATTAATTTGATGATGAGATTAAAAACATGTTAATGCCTTTTAATGAGATCAATCGTGTTCTGAAGAAAGAATGGAACTATATCAGGAGGGAGTCATGGGAGTATTTAAGAATAGGTTTAATGTGAGTGCAAAATTTGGTCCCCATGAAAGGTTTCTTGGAAAGTTTTTTTAATTCCCTTTAATCTCCACGTAGTAGAGTCTGGAAGTCCATTAAGGAAAAAACTACAGTATCCAGTTCTGAAATTAGAAGGCACCATGGTAATTAATGTTCCTTCATCAGTGCCTCAGAGGCAACTTACAGTAGTCCCACATTTCTGAGGAAACGATGCTGAGAGAGCAACATCAGAAATGAGCACTCTGAGGTAGAGCCCCTGATAATGGCAGGCACCTGATGAAGTTCTAGGAATGTGCCCAGCACTGCTACACAGCAAGGTTTCACTTTTCTTGAATTCACCAGAAATGGCTCTGCCCTGGCTTTGCTATCCAAGACACTGTCTCCAGAAAGAAAAATGGGGAATCAGAGAAGACACCACAGCATGGTGGTTGGAAACTACAGAAATGAAACTGTGCAACCTAGGTTCAAAAAATAACAGAGTGAAAATAGTTGTTAAGCGCGCCTCATAATCCACACAGTTATCAATGAGTATTGCAAATTATTCAACAGCATTCTAAACTTAATTACATAATGTCTTCCTACAAAAGCCAAGCCTTTGCAGTCTGAACTTGAATACGACATGAGCAAACCATTCTAATAATGCATCAACTAACCCAAAAATTACTTTAACAAGTAATTGCAAACCAGAGCCATTTTTGTGCTCCATAGCAGTAATTTTTTCTTTTCTCAGCAGGTCTGCTGAGGTCTGCTGTCCATGTCATGAACACACTGGTTCAAAGTTTCACAAATGTTGTTTTAAAGTTCAAGTAAGCATATCCTGTTCTGTATGATTTTAGACAATTACAACATTCAGAGTTTATTTTTCTCAGAATTCGCTGAGTGCTCCCTCCACATCAAGGAACCTCAGAGGACTCCATAAAGGAGATAACAGGCTTTCACTATCCCTATCCCTCTGCACATATATGAGTGTGATTTTTTTTACTGCTATGACAAGGTTAATTTTTGCACACTGACTTCTAAACTTGCAATGTGACTGTGAACTGTCATTTCGGTAAGCAATCTACACCATACTTAACTGAATATCCCGCTCACCAACACATGTTCTCATGTCCTACAGGTAGCAAAACCTGGTGCACTGAGACATTTCAGATAAACTGAATATACTGACTCAGCTGCACTGGAGCCACCTTTTACTAGCAATCAACATCTCGAATAGAAGTCTGACTATTAACAAATGCCACGGGAGATACTGCAGCACCCTCTCCCTCTACTTCAAACAGGAACAAGCCCAAGGAAGCTGCCTAGTCAAACAGAAATGCAGCTGGCAGCAAATGCAGTTCTCTGAGCAGCACCACCAGACAGTGCAGCTCCTCAGCCCAGCAGTGCAGCCAGCTGCACCCTCCCATCCATGCAGCGCTGCCACCAGCTCTCACAGGCCCGAGCAGCACACGCCGCGCTCCAGGAGCCATCCTGCCAAAAGCACGGTCTGTCATGTTCCCTCCTTTCCACAGCATTCACAAAACATCTGTGCACATGTGGGGGAACAGACAATGACCCCTTCAAGTCCCTGGCTGAGGGGAAGATGTTATTCTGTGGCCCCAGCCCTCCATCTTACAGCTGGCTTCAAATTACTGGCTTTTAGGTAATCCCCTTCATTTCTACCAAACATATCCCATGCTATTTTTTATAGCCTATGCTCCTTTCCCCAGTCCTATACCATTCCCTGTTCTGGCTACAGCTGTATCAGTCTGGCATTTTGCGTTATTTGGTTGGACACTACCTTCTTACTGCTTAGGACTGCTCCAGCCTGATGAAGGCAAACAGGATTATTCAAGATAATTAACATTTCTATAGGGCACTGACAATTGCACACAGATTTGAAACTCAGCGTACAAAAGAGCAACATCAATTACAATGCTAGGAGGATTCTCATTCATTATCGTGTTTACTCGCAAACACAAAATTAGTGATGCCTGGATTAAGATTAGAAACAACATAAACTACTATCAGTCAAAAAAATCCTTTCAAGCATATTTTACACAGAACACATGCAGTACCTCTTAAAATATGAAAAACGATGGTATTAAAGAATCTAATGGAGAGAATCTTTTTCTCTAAGAGTAGAAATATATAGAGAGAGAATAAAGAAAAAGGCTTATGATAATTTATTTTGATTTCTTGCTAGTAATATACATTTTAAAAGAAGAGGCATAACAAGCTGTAAACCAATGTATAATAGTTAAACTACAAAACTGAGCTTTATACTTCTGAATATTAAAAAAATAAGTCAAAATTGGTCATAAATACAGTTTTTCTTGTTTAATAAAACTGGTTTTGAATTATAAAATTGCACTTAATCATTAGAAGTCAGTTAAAATATAATTTTGCCATACGCCAGAGGTCATGAGATGAAGCTAGTATATGAAAGATATCAAAGTTGTACTTCAGCCCTACAAAGGACAACACTTTTCCTGGTCAAAAATGAAGGCGATTATAAGTAAGAAAAAAACTCTAGCAATAATTAGCAGCATTTATTAAGTCAGAACCAACAAACAGGAGCCAAGTAAATTCTTTAAACAGAATTCAATCATTTCACAAACACCCAATTCAAAGTCCCAGGGAAGACCCACACACTCACTCTGAAACAGCTCTCATGACCCAGACAAACTCCTGGCTGCTGCAGACTCCTGTCCTGCCTGTCCTGGCTTCACCTACAACCAAGGCTGAAAAAAAATACATCAATTTTTATCTTTCATACAGAACAATCTGAACCATCAAAGTGTTTCTTCACTTACAAAGTGGATCCAAGAGTACAAGATGCAGCTCTTTTGAGGCCTGGGACCATGATGTCCTTAGGTTTCCAAGACTGAGGGGAAAAAAGAAGCCAAACCAAAATCAAAACCAACAAGCCATTATTTTTTCTCAGGCGTGTTTTTTTGTCCCTGAAGATGGAAACTTGTTTGCCTCCTGCTCTAAGCCTAAGCAAAACAAAAAACACTAGTCTCCAGCCTTTGCAAGGGGTCATTTTCTTGCCTGTATTCATGATGCAAGTAATAATTTCTACTTTTCTATATTACAAAAGTGTGACAAACACAGTGAAGTCAATGAATACGAGGAAAGCCATAAAGGGTCTCTGCACATAAAATAGACTTTGGTTTATCAGGCTAACAATGACCTTCCCAGAGTCTCCAAAGGGTGGTTGCACAAGGGTGCCCCAAATGCTAGTGACAAGGCTGCAAAAGACTTTGAGAGGTATTGTTTTTACAGTACAATCTTAAAGTACTTTCCTCATTTTAGGACAGCTATGGAAGTTATAAAAGTCATTCACCACACTCATTTTGAAGACAAAATGAAACAATCTAATATTTTGATTCCGGACTTAAATTTAGACTATAACAATTTTTTAAGTGAATACTAACAGAAATGAACTGAGTTCTTTCTCACCTCTTCTTGTTTACAGTCTTGTAAACTGGGATACCACACTACCAGTGTCACACAGGATGTCATTTTTTTCTCTTGGCAAGTAAACACATGTGAAAGAAAAGGCATTGCATTTATAATGATAGTAACAGAACTTGCTAACATAGTTTTTACCAGGTTCCAAAGGGATAGCTTCAGGTTTCTGATGTACAGTGCAATGTCTTCTACATACGCGTATATTTTTCCACCCTGCTGAGCACAGTTTAAAATGCAGAAGCAGCATAATTCAATATTAGACTATTTCACAGTCCACATGAGTTCAAAACAGAAGAAATAACATTAAAAGCAGTGAAATCAATCAAATGAATTAGCTAAAAATAAAATTAGAGCATAAAACAACAGCAGACCCAGGAATAGACAGGCTGTCTCCTCTTTTACTCTTGGGACAGATTTCTTTTAGTATGGCTTCAGTTATTCACCCTGACATTTCCTTGGATTCCCTGGAGTCCCTTGCAAGGCTGGGTCAGGATTGAGCACTGAAGTTAGAAGATGCTTCTTAGCATTTACTTAGCAGTTAACAAGGGAAAACAGCCACCTTCTTACAGCACAGAGTATCTGCATTTTGTGCAAATTTTCTTAATCTTTCATTTAATATGAAACTAATTTTCAAGTACTTTTTCAAATTTTTTTAATCTCAAGACCTCATTCCATCAGGACTTTATATATTAGCTCTCATCCCTGATTCTTCCAGACTTTAGTATTCCTCCTCTCCAGAACACTGCCAGTACCAGACTGCTGCTTGGCTCCTGCTCCTAACTCAGTTCCAGTTCCCTGGATTTGAAATAATTTCTCCCTTTCTCCTCAGATATTATCTGCAATGATTGATGGTCAGTAGCTGCTCTGCTCCTACAGCAACTGGCAGCAGGCAGGGGGAGATAGGGCTGCTGCAGAGCCTCTAGCCTGAGGTTTCACCTGAAACCCAACACCAGGAGCAGTGAAAGCCAGACCCTGAAGACAAGCAGCAAGGGACGTCTGCTGGCAGGTCTCCATTTAAAAGCAAAAGCAAATTTACAGTGTGAATTTTGAGAGCTCCTTTCGGGGCATATGGAAAGTTTGGGGGTTCCACCCCTTCAGCAGGGTGCACACCCATGGGGTGGGGGGCAGTGTGTGTGAAGTGTGAATGAGGAATATGTATTATATTTTCAAAATATAACAGCAAAAAAGAGAGTATGTCAAAAAAGGAAAGAAAAATGAGGAAAATAGTTATGCTTAAAGGCAGCCCTAAAGAGAGCAAACTTCTGGTTTTTGTAGAAAGAGTGAAAGGTTATTGCTCCTACATGACAAGAATAGCATTTTTTACATTCCCCTTTTCAATAACAGCAGCTAAATTCTCACAGGATTCAATGTTTATGCTCACAAAAATCAATTTTTCCCTTTTATTAAAAAATTATGTACAGTAAATTGCCACTACAACACAATCTACATTGTTTAACATACCCTGCTTTGATTTACTGTTCCATTCATAATCTGCTGATGATTAAGCTTCTCAAAAACAATCCACTAGCCTTTCTAAGTGATATCAAGTTGTTTGTTTTTAATCTGCTGAAAATCATCCTGTAGACAGATGCATTATTGAAGAATTACATTTTAATTTATTTTCACGCAGTGCCTGTGATGGGCATTTGGATTAACAGAGTACAATAATGCTTCTTTATGCCTGTATCTATTCAAATCAGAAATTACCTGCACACACTGTCTCTGATGGTGGTCAAAAACTGTACAAAGAACTGAGAATAGTGCTTCTTAATATCACACAGCCCTGCTGCTCATCAATGAGTCTTTTTCTGTTCTAATGCTTTTGTCATGTATATGAAAGTCATTATGTAGTTTAGAAAACAGGAGATGAAGTGAAAGAGGAAGATCAGGGACCTGGGATGCATTAATATTCTACCAGCGTCAAAGATATTTCCCTCGAGGGGCTCCTACAGGCCACACTGTTATTACAGTGCCTATCCATTATCTTGTGCTGTACTTGGTATTAAGACAATAATGGAGAGAATAGGATTATGTGCAGATGATAGGAAATGCGAAGGCAATTCAGCAAGATAGGAAATGAATGGAGACATGATTCTTTCCTCGAAGCTGGGAATGGTTTAGCACAGAGTAAGGGAGAAGATAAATGAAGCAAAATGAAATCTTTACAGGTTAGCTAGGGTAAAATGAGTGTTTACATAGAATCCGATGAGTTTAACCTTTTTGATACAGAATATCACAGCATCTTTCTTTAATGCAGCAGTGTATATCCCTTCAGAGGTCTGGTTTGATCTAAAAACTCACTCAACACACATGGGGAAATGACTGGTATTAATTTAATAGAGCAGTCTTATGTAATGGAGAACCATTTAATTCACTCCAATAAAGGAAAAATTCTAAAGTCCCCTCCAGATTTCTGTATTTAAACTGCAAGCTTGAAAAATTCTGTCCACTAAACACACAGAAAATAAATAAATTTGTTTTTTAAAAGCAATAAAGACGGATCTAGCACAATCAAGTGAAATGCTGATCCCACATTGAAATGCTCACACACTGCTTTACTATTGCACACCATTCCATTTTACAAGAAAGAGTCCGTGGCTATTAGCAAGTCATAAAGGCTAATAATTTTCGGGGGCCAGCAATGCATTATGATAGTAATAAACAAAGACAAGACCAGATTGTGTCATTTACAGACATTTCTGTGGCTTATGTCTGTCATATTTTTTTTAATTAGGATAAATCATACACACACAATTTGCAATAACAGCACAACGCCAAAAGAGATCATTTTTGCTCCCTAAAGTACAACTATAAATTTATTCCTTTTAGCAGCACTTGAAGGCTTTCCTTCTGTTAGGTTAAAACACAACGAAGTAGATCAGCAGGGCAACAGTCTAAATGAAAGCAGCCATCAGAGGGGTGAGGCAGCTGTGCTCCTGCAGCCAGGACTGCCCTTGCTGGGGATGGCGTGTCCAGGGCGCGGCTGCCACAGGGCTCAAGCACCGCCTTGCAGGAGCCAAGTCAAACCCAGGGTCCCCACGAATGCTGCCAAGGACGAGGCGTGCCCGTACGCCCAGCAGACCTCCCCACAGAGACAGGCCACACTGGGACTGCTTAGCCACAGCAGGCCAGGCCAGGCCAGGCCCCGCGTCAGGCCCATGGCCGCGGCAGCGCGGCTCCATGCTGCTCTCTGCTGCTGCCTCCCCCGCACCGCCTCACCACGCTCTCGCTCCTCCCTTTGTCTCAGGCCCATCGCCACTCTAGCATTGACTTTCTTTGGCTGGTGCTGCCAACCAAGTTCTGTGCTGTATTGATTGCAGTTGCCATTCCAGCCCTCAAAATGGCCCTCCTGGCTCTGTGGCTGTCCCTGCCAGTGACCGCCATCTGTCAGCCACCAGCTCTTACACCACTCTGATCCCACAGCAAGGCTTCCCTTGGCTCCCCCACCCTCCTGGGGCCTCTGTCATGACAAGATTTTTCCTCACTGGAGAGCCTTCCTGCGCTTAACATCATCAGGCCAGATCCCAAGCAGATGAAAAAAAAGTTATATGCCCCAGAAGCACAAGCCTGTGTGTGACAGCACCTGCACTACATTGGCCACTACCTGGGCAATAGCAGAACACTTGTGTTTTAAAAAACCCTGTTTTCTGAACTGTTAGACATCCTGCATAACTTCCTAACGTATCATGCAGGGAGGCAAAACCATTCACAAAGCAATGAGGGAACCAGGACCTCCTTACAGCCCCTGGGTGGGCAGGGCTCTGCAAGGAGAGCAGGAATGGAAACTCCAGCAGCCCAGTAAAACCAGAGCACACCCGATGCAAGGCTCTGCATCCCAGTCCAGCCAGGCTGTGCCTCCCTGCCCCTGCCAGCTGCACCCAGACCCAGCACTGCTCAACCCTCATGGCCCCATGTGCAGGGACTGGGGCAGGGAGCTGCTGTGCAGACCCTGGAAGGAGAAAGAAGTCTGGAAAACACAAACTTTTCGTACTGACCCACAGACGACTGGTAGCCCAGAGGAAGCCCACAAACATCAAATAGCTCAGGGCTCTATAGCAATGGACTGAGAGAGCAAAACTTCACAGCTCCAAGCAAGGAAGTCATATTGTACCAATGACATTTATTTTACATTTTTGTCTATTTCCCTGGCATCAATAGGTGTGAAGTTCAGCCCTTCCATACCTGTGTTTCACTCTGAGTTCAGTGGGATCAGCATGAGCTGAAAGCCAAGCATCCGCACTGCAGCTAGGACTGAGGACAAGGTTTAAGTGCCCTAAATCATCTTTTCTCATCAGCTTTTAGTGACAAGAAGCATTTCTGTGAAAAGTGTGATTCAGCAAATTTGGGGAACTAGGAACATACTTGCTAATTTTACACGACAGCCACAAATCTGGGGAGATGTGAAACAGCATGAGCAGAGCTAGGTGTCAGGATTGCCCCTTGCACAAGCAGGTGGGATGGGAACTGTGCTGCATGGCTTGGGGCTCTCTGCTCACCACCTCACATCAGACACCACTACACACTGCAACTATACTGCTAGAAAACCCACAAAAGAAAACTGTCTAATGAAGAGTAACAGTCAAAACAATGTCGTGTGGCTGGCCAGTTACTTAAAGAGTGTTTATAACCATGTTTTAATGCTCCTTAACATAATGAACACTTATTTATATAAATGCTTAATTATGTTTTGAATTGAATAAGTATCAGTCTAGACTATCCCATAACAACATATTACAGATGTGAGAAATCAGGATTTGTTCTCTTGTCACCTTTTAATCTTACGTAATGTTGCTAACTTTAATAGTAGCAGAAAGAGTTAAAAAGAACAGCCAATTTAATTAATCTGCTCTACTTACTTTGTACACTGCCATTTCTTTCTCAGTTGAGTGCAGGCTGACTACACGTTTGCACTAGAAATTACAAGTGAGTGAAGCAAATACCTTCATGAGTCATAAACTTTACCAATCTCTTACATCAATATCTCTTGTCAGAAGTTAAAGGCAACCAATTGATAAAGTCACTTTCAAAAACATTTGGATGGATCAAGCACATTCCAAACTACCAGTTTCAGTATGCTAAAACCTGACTGCTCTGAATGACCCAGAAGGTTGGCCTAGCATGGGCTCAGACCCATTCTTAGTTTGCTGCATCATATATTATTATCTGGTTTAAGAAACAGCTTAGGGATTTTTTTACCTGGCAAGGTTGACTAGCTAGAATAGCCCAGAAATATACTAAGGGGAAACCCACTCCTCCAGGTATTTCCACCTACAGGCTAAGAGTTGTTCAAAGGACACCACAGTCAACTTCCCACGAGCAAATCACGCCCATGAAGAGAGATACAGCAGGTGGTCTCCTGTACTACAGCCAAATGCAAAAACATGTATATAAAGGCAAAGCCACAATTCTTATAACTGGTGACCTTGGGGACACCCATGGACATGGCCCTGGCTCTATTCCTCTCTGCTCCCATCTACCTGCAAGTAATACATCAGGGTAAGAGCTGGTCACCAGCAGTGCATGGATTGTCTCCATCCACCCTGTATGCCTTTTGGCCTCTCTGGAACACTGCCAGCAATGCCACAATGGGACTCATGCCCCAGCTGGAGCTGGGGTTTCCATATCTGAACAGGACCTTTATGTCCCTCACAGCCTCCCACTCAAATACGGCCAAAGTGTTCAAGCATTCCCTGATGGGTCTTCTGGATCACTCAAATCAGTATCAGGCTGGAAAATCCTTCTGCTTCATTCTTAAGACTAGCACATGTTCAAATTCAGTGGAGCGGGGTCAACAAAGCAGTTTAATGTTTAAAACTATAATCCAATGGCTACAATTTTTTTTGCTATAAGGAAACTCCAGGCTTGAAGAGGTTGGTTTCCTTCTTGCTGCCGCCACAGAATACAAATGCAGGCTAGACAGTCAAGGTTTATGGAGAGAAGTAATATCTTTTATGAGACCAACTATTAGAGTTTGGGAGAAAATACACAAGCAAAGCAGCCATTCTCAAGGTCTGAAACACAGGTTTCAAACTGCAGCAAAAGCATGTTGGAAAGCTGTGGTCTGGGTTGAAGTTATTATATGATCAATTAGACATTATGAGAGGAAAGGACAATTAGCACCACTGGAGCAGAAAATGACCACAGCACAGGGAGCCATGCCAGAGTCACTCACTCCCATGGGACAGCAAAGAGAGAAACCGAATAGGCGGACATGAGTGAAAAGTGAAAAGCTAACAGGAAGGGAATGAAAATTACAAAATAATGTGCTCCCTACTTTTTAGGATTTCCTAGAATGGGCAATGTTCATTTGCAGATTTTCTCTGCAGTTTGTTTTGTAGATATGCCTTGAAAATCAGAATGTCATAAAAGACAGTTTTTCTGGAAAACAATGTTCAGCCCGTGATAATGATGTTTTTATCATACCTTCTTGAATGCCTGAAGGAATTCATTTTGGTGTATGGAACTCACTGATTCTCACTCACACCATTTCCACAGATGCACGTGGTACACTGAATAAGGCCTACCACAGTACTGGTGCCTGTGTGAGTGTGTCCATGCCATGGAAAAATAAATTGGACTACAGAAAGACTAAACAGTACCACTACACAGATTGGAATTGTGTGCTTATCACAAAAATATCAAAATAATTAACAGAAAGCCTTTCTTTGTCCTCTTCTTGGCTTAGCTTTCATGGATTGCCTCAGAATTAATTTACCTATGACCTGCAGATTAGCTTTTCTCCTTTGCCTAATACTTTCAGGATTATCGTGGATACCATAATAAAGAAGCCCCAAATAACTTTTAGACTGTAATCCTGTTAATGGAATATGAATGTTTTATTTTACTCTCCAACATTATGAAGCAAAAATACATTTATACACTCCTTGCCATTTCTCAACAGAAGGTGACCAGAACACCTTTGTGAAAGTGAAATAATCACTAAAATATTAACTATTACATAACTGCACCTATCCTGGCTACCAGCTTTCTACATCTCACCCTCTGAAGGAAGAACAAAAATGCTTGGAAACTCACAGAGCAGGCAAGAAGATTATTATATTAGATTACAGAAACTTTACGAAGTCTAACCTAAGGTAAGGATTCAACCTTGTTTTGTTTGATCCAGTGGACATTAAATGCCACCTTTCTGCTGACCTTAGTGACTTCCAGCTCCAAACTGCCACCTCATTAAGGCAATTCCAGCATTTCCATGCATGCAGCTGCTATGGGCAGAGCGGTCCATAACAAATGACTGCACCCTGTACCAGCTCCTTTAGCTATCAGATACATTCAAAGAGAATTACAGACTCCATTTATTAAAACAGCTAACAAGGACAACAAAGAAGGCATAACATTGAGACAGAGTACAATTTCACAGAAATACTGACAGTGCCACGTGGTTTAATTTCTTCTCAGACTGTGAGGAGCTCCTGGCTGCAATGCTCAGTGAGAGCCATCTCCTTTCACAGCAAGCACCCAGGATACTGATGGCTCTCAGACCTGCCCACAGTTGGTCATGGCATTAATACCTCTGTTCTCCACTCTCTTAATCACTTAAGGCTCAATCACCCTTGCCCACCAAGACTTGAAAGGGAATGGTATAGGAGATCTAAAATCAGGCTGTATTTTGGTTGATACAACTTACCCTCCTCAAAAGACAACATTTTCCTTGGCAGGTGATAAGCACCACTTCCCACTACTGTAGATGCTGCTTATTAAACCACAGTGAAATTCAGATAATTAGCAACCTTTTTAAAAACAGCACATTACTCAGTTCAAACCTTTACCCAGACAAAATTATATTTAAGATGTTTTAAAAATCTGATGTTTTCCATGCTTTCAAAATTATTATTCTGTTCTAATAGGAAGAAAAGGAGAAAAATAAACAATAAAACAGGACAAATCCTAAATGAACCCAAAAGCAGGGCAAGCATTCATCATCAGTGGTAGTGTTTGGATTGTTTGACAACGTGAATACCACAAAGTATATTCAATCTCCCTAGCAAAGCCAGTCCCTCAGATGATAATGATACAATATTTTTATTACATCCTAAAAACAAAAGTGGATTTGTAAAACCAATTCAATGCCTGTATACCTCTGGTGGGTGCTCTTTTTAACTTTTGCAATGTATTACATTATCCACATTTGGTACACAGTGAATTATTATTCTTAATTATTTATTACACTTAAGCACACATTGCTGGTGTTTCTGTAAAAGGAGATTTATTTATATTTAGGACTGATATAAGGATGGCATAATTACCAGGATGGAGGCATACCTATCCCACAGGAAATACTGCACATCCATCAAACCCTTCCATTACTCTGCTGCCTGAAACTTCTGCCCACAGACAGGTGTAAGGGACTGAGCCACCTGCCCTCCCATTTCACAGTATTTATAATATTGTTCAAAACAGTGGCCATAAAGAATATACAAAAAATTAATTCCCTTTTTTCTCCTTGCTTTCAGTTACAACTTTCTATCTACTCTGTGCCCTTCCCATCATCATTCCCTGCCATGTTCAGCAGGGCTATTGGAAAGGATGGCCAGCAGGGCAGGGTTGCCAAAGCTTCTGTGCTGAGGGAGCCCAGTTGAGCCTTGCCCATCACACTGCAATTAATTTGGGACCGGGGCTGCATGGTTGCAAGTTTTGCCCTCTGCTGCCTACAGCCCTTGAGCACCCCTAATTACATTAGTCTGCTGTTCTCCCCCTTCTACACACCCCTAATCACAATTCTCCCTCATCAACCTGGGAGCTCTGCAGGGGTTAACTCTGAAAAATTTTACAGTAAAGGCAGCTTCCATTGTAGTGGCAATTACAGAAAGAAAAAAAGCAATTTGGTCTTTTATGTGGTTCACAATTTCACTAATGCCATAGACTTTTAACTGACTTGAGTTGTTATGCATTAACTCACAAAAGCATTGTACACAAACACTGCTAAAATAAAAAATAACATAAGACACGGCAAACTTGAACTTGTCGAACATCAGCTAAATTCCTCAAATACCAATAATGCTTTCATACAACAGCTTTGTTAGTGCCCTCAGCTTCAAGCCAAAGTCACTATAAAGTAAATTACTCAAACAAGGCTACAAAAGAAAAAGGTTTTTAAAATTCTGCGAAGAATTCATTACTCCTCTTGTGGTGTAGTGTTCTTAGTGCTTTCTGCATCTCCTGTCATGTGATGACAACAGGAATTTAGATAAAAGGCAACATCACCAGTTGAATCAGTTGAGCTGGAACAAGGACTGTTATTGCCATGGGACATCCCTGGTATGTTCTGTTCACTTCTGGGGTGAAATCTGTTCAGAAAACTTTCATAATCTTTAAGTCTGATGACACCATACAGCATTGCATGTCTCCAGCATTATTTTGTCCAGTTACCCTTGCCAACTATCTGGCTTGAAAAATGTCCTTCTCTCAAAGAAAACTGCTTCAAGGACTGAAAAAAGGTCTAGTCAGTGTTTTCTCCTCCCTTTCTTCCCATCAGGTATAGCATTGAATCTCTCCACACAAGATGAGAGGTGTTTCCAGCACTCTGCTGAACAGCACAGAGGACATGTAGAGAGTGAAGTAATCTGAAATATTTTGTTGAGCCTCAGCTTCAAATTCCAGAATTTTTAATTGTGTCTGAGGAGTCACTGGCATGATGCAGGCAGATGCCAATCACTTACACTGAGGCTTTTCAATTACTTCTGGGAAGCGCAACCATAAATAAAGAACTACCTTTGTTATCCTTTGGGATAAGAATATATATGAACCCCTTAACAAAGTGGTTCTCACTTATCACTTAACATGGTTATACTAAAACCCATATCAGATTAAGGACATGACTACATGACTATGCTTTAAATAAGCTAGCACTAGATATCTGTGTCTGTAGTTTTTCTACAAAAGATCATCCAGGGAAGTTAAGATAAACCAACTAAACCCATGATGATAATGCATGTAAGTCAAAATGCATTAAATCCCTCTGTGGATATTCTCACTGAGAGGTAAAGTAGTCTGACTTTACTGTAAAGAGGATTAAGCTACCATGAACTAGAGCCATTTTCCTTTTGAATTAGATCATCCACAGAAGAGCTTAAAGCACTGTAGGTTTGGTGCACTTACTTCACACATATCCTTAATTTATCTGAATTTTCCTACAAATGGAACAAGCCTTGTTAACCAAAAGGCCCCTTTACTGAATTTCTGCTCACATTAAACCACATTACCAGTTTACTTGGTTTACCGATGTCCTATATAAAACAGCTAAAGTTGTTTTGCAAACAGCAAAACCAGAGGCACCCTTTTACACTGCAGAGGAAAACGCCAGCAGCAGGTGCAGAACCTGGGACACCTGACAGGATCACCAACTGCAGTGCTCATCCTAAGCTGTTGCTAATCTTGACAAGCAAACAAAGAAGCAAAATTTTAATTCAGTATTACGGTCCATCTGGAAATGTCTTCTTAATCATGAAAAGACAGGCAAACAAGGCAATCTCATGGGACAAATTTGGGATGGAAGGCATTTTTGTCCTCCTGCCTGAGCTGGGTTGGCACAGCCCTGGAGCACCCACATCACTGACCTGAGGAACCCTGATTTCAGTTGGGAGAGATTTAATTTTCTTCCAAGCACGTACAGTGCAGTGTTTTGGATTTAGAATGAGAATACTGCTGGTGACACGCTGATTTAGTTGTTGCTAAGTAGTGCTGACTCTAAATGAAGGCTTTTTCAGTTTCCCATGCTCTGCCAGCAAACAGGTGCACCAGAGGCTGGGAGGGAGCACAGCCGGTGCAGCTGACCCGAGCTGGCCAGAGGGATATTCCACACCACAGAACGTTGTGCTCAGTAATTAAACTGGGGGGAGTTGGCCAAGAGCTGCTGATCACTGCTTGGGGATGGGCTGGGCATCGCTCAGACGGTGCTGAACAATCCTACTGGGTGTCACTTGCATTTCTTTAGACCCCTTTCCTTTTCCTATTATTACTATTATTTTTATTTTTTTACTTTATTTCAATTAACATCTTCTTATCTCAACCCATAAGGTTTACCTTTTTCCTGATTCTCCTCCCCATCTCACTAGGTACTAAGTGGTACTTACCTGCTGTCTGCAGTTAAGTCATGACAAGAAGATACATTTTTAGAGGTTAAATCAGATGCACTCTGAAATTTATCCATCCCACGCTCACAGATGAAATGCTAACTAATGAGCAAGGAAGAGTAAACACTTCCTCAGTCTAATACTGACTCTGATGTTAGTTTATCTGAATGATAAATTTTACACTTGACTAAAATGAAATTGATACAATTCACATTTCTGAGTATTGGCAGGTAATTGAGATGTGGCAAATAAAAATCCAAAGAAAATAAAGCAAAAATACATTAAACAAAGATTCCTCTTGATTGCTAAAAAGTAGTTTGTCTCCGGTGTGCCAGTGAACAGAGAGCTCTAACTACAATACAAAAAAACACCAAAACAATTAATTCTCCAAATATTGTCTTTATCCAGTTTTCTCCACAGCACATACAGGCATATACCTGCAACAGAAATTTTGTGCTAACCTATCTATTGCTATTCCTTATGGAAGAGAGATATCAGCATTGACAGAGGAAAAGTTTAAAAGAAATCTAACACAGAGAGATGTTGAGCTTCGTTTTTTTAATGTCTCTGTTAATTCTTGACCTTCCCCAAAAAGAATGAGAAGGAATCTGCCTACCCAAATAGACAGTAGCTGCCAGAGGCACTGCCAGTCCTACACCTGCAATCCACATGCCAGCTACAGCAACACCTCTGCACATCTGCACACAGGCACAGCTCTGCTGCCAGTGGTCCTGCAGGAGAGCTCTAGAAACAGCTTTTGCTTTAACTCCAAGCAAGTTACAATTGTCTCCGCTGTGCTTTTCCAAATAACCAGCATCAAGACTAGCTTTATGTATACTAAGCTGTTATACCACATGGATGAAAACTTGGGATAGTTTCTCTGTGGTGATCTACATCAGATTAAATAAGAATCAGATCTGAGAAGAAAGTTTGGCCTCAAAAAAAAAAAAAGAAAAAAAACAAACAGGAAGTAAAAGACTACCCATTGTTCATGAAATAGAGAATACATCCATCTCATGTGTGCTAGTAAAATGTTTTAAATTTGTCCAATCATCCTCTATAAGAAGAGATCACTTTTCTTCCTGATCTGTTTCATCATTGCACAAGCCACCCTAGAAAGAGTACCCCTACAACTCCCATAAATGTAAGACCCTTCATACTAGCTCATAACACAGATTTTTACTTGCTTTTTATACCAAAAGTGCTAGAATTACAGCATTGACTACATTGTGTCAAACCATCATTATTCACAATTGAAAGATTTATTTAATCTCTAGCTGAAAAATTCCTTGTGCAAGGAGTTTGGAGAGCACACTTGCACTCCCAGCTCTGTTACCCTGCGCTTGTACCTGAGGTGGCTTAAACCTCCTTCCATGCCCATGGAGCCCCTCTGTGTCCCACTGCCCTGCAGCCCGTTACCCTGAGGGACAGTGCAAGAGCTCAGCCCGTGAGAGGATGGCTCCCTTTCCAGGCTGTCCCTGCCTCTGGGAGCACTGCAAGCCACAAGGGCCCCATCCCCTTGATCTACCACTGTCACTGCTCGCCGGGATATGCTACCAACAGGGACAAGCTAAAACATTCTTCCTGAAGTGACAAATTGCACACATGCCAGGTACTTCTGTCTGGCACAACTTGAATCTTCTGCCTTGCAGAAAAACGTTACTTAGGGGCACATGTGGCTGCAAGGGACCAGACATTCAATGCATATTTCTCCTGCAAAACTTTCTTCAGCATCTGCACTGCTCTATGATTATCTGAATGCTATTCAATCTACCTCTAACTTGAGTTACATAAGTATATTTGCATGTATATTGTAAGCAATATACTAAATGAGATGGGACTGCCTATGTAATCATGCCATGACTTTCCCTTAGGGAAACCTGGTAAAATTATGTTCCATTACATTTGCAAAATACTACCCATTAAAAGCAGGAATAAAACTTTTATGTTTATGTGAAACAAAGCACAAAAGGATCTCCACACTTTAACTTGTATCAATTTTGATACGAAAGAAGCATTTTCCAGGCAAGAAGGGAATCTGAATTTGACTTGACTATTACATGCTTTTGGCTGTGATTGTTTGACAGCTAAACCTCTTTCCAAAATTCTGGATTTTTTTCTTATTTTAACATTACGAAATGAGAGAACAAAACCAGTTCACCTGCTTTGAAGAGAATAGACAACAACTTTGGAACAAATTTTCTTGGGGACTTCTTATTTGTTATAGTCTATGCCCCAGAAGAGAACAACTGTTTCTACTGTACTATTCAGAGTCTTTTATTCTTGCTGCTGGTCAATTCACTTTTTTAATTCGTTGATGCTCTGGCAAACTTTCAAGTATGTCATGGGAGAATTTTAAAAATGAAGCATTCATTTAGAAGCCACACAGTGGTGATATATATACAGAGCTTCAATTTAAACCATTATTGCATACCATCCTTTTTCTTTTGTAATAATCTATTAAATGCTTTCAAGTATGGAGAAGGAATAGCAACCTGTAGATCTGAATGGAGCCCAAATGACCTATAAAATACATCCTGCCTCAGTGCCTGACTAGTTCCAGCTCTCATCTCTAATGGTTACTATTGTTATTCTACCATTCAGACAACCACACACATCAATTATACATTCTTCTGGGTCACAAATCCATTTTCTCAGGCAACATTATTGTCTTAATGCATGACGCTTCTTCTTCAACCTGTGACCAAAGTTGAAGGCCTCAATATTAAAATGATATTACTTTTTCTTAAACTATGTTGATAATTGGAAAAACAGCTTCATGGAAATTGCAAGGTGCAGCTTTTTGAACTATTTAGAAGAGTGTGTTTAGACCATATATTGTCTCTTTATCACAGCAAATGTATTAGGCAGTACTTTGTGCTTTAGGTGAACATTTTTTCTTTTGTTCTATTGGTGCCTGGCAGCACAGCTATAATTAAATGTCCCCTGCTTTCTCTATTTTATGACACTTACAATTCAGTCATCTTAATTGGACTTTTCCTAAGCATATAAATGGCTGGCTCAAGAAGCAAAACTCTTTTCATTGAAGCAAACTCAAAACCTTTCACTATGCATTATCTCAGTGACTTTTTTGAGTCTTTGGCTTATATTTGCCTTTTTTTAAGTGATTCTGATAACAATAGTCTCAGTGAATTTTGGGTACTTTGACTGTACCCAAGAGAGTTAAAGTTAGTTATCAATAGCTTCAGATAACTACCTGAAATAAGTCTAAGACAGGTCTCCAATTTTTTTAATTTAATTTTTTTTTTGCATGTACTATTCTCACAAACAAACCACTCATTATCTCCAAAGGGGCAAAGTCATTTCAATTTCTTGGTTGACAAAAAGAACAGGGGAAGGTAACACACCACTTCCAAGGGTTTCTTGCACAACATGCATATTCTTAAAATGCTAAGTGAGGAATCCAGGATAAGAGCCCTGAAGCCTCCTCAGCAAGATGTGAAGGCCAGGCCTCAGCTTAGTCCAGTCACAGGACCCAGCAACACCCCAGCAGCATCCAGCAGCAACAGGGCCTTGCCAGCAGTCCCAGGGGCTGGAGGAACACATCCAACTCACCACCACTCACTGGAGTGCAGAGCATCTGCCTCAAGGAGATTGCTTCTAGCCATGGGCTGCCGACACCAGAGATGTCATCAGATCAACCCAAGAGGTTCAAGACCAAGTCAGTGGAACAGCCCCTGCAGCAAAACTGTTGTATTGCCATAATTTCCAAGCTCTAGTCTCAGCAGCCAGCACAGAACCAGTTTTGCAGATTAGGCTCCTCTCCTGTACACACAGTGGGCACCACAACAAAATCATGGTATGTTTACCATGTCATGCAAACTGACCTACTGAGAATGAATACTTGAGATAGTCAGTGAATCTTGTAGTTGGATAAGTAACTCCACAACCAAAGAAAGCATCCATTCACTGGCAGACACAAGCACCTGACAAACGGGAACAAATATGCAGATGACAACAGAGAAACAAAAATTGCTTCATTTGTATATAGACGTACATACATAAATGTTCATGTTCATATAAATACGCATTCCAGTACACACACACCAGCAGGCACAAACCTAAACAGAAACCTGCCAGCTGGCTTTTTGCCTACTGTTTCCTCCATCCATGAGCTACTTTCTCAGGGTAGTGTTGCAGTCAGAGGCTTGTGCACAATCATACCAGTCTGATCCTGAAGCATTCTCCTCATATGCTCAGTCCCTGCTGCCATCCTCATTGGGCAGGTCCAGCTTAATTGCCCTACAAAAAGCAGTTCATCCCTTTGGAGAGCTAGATCCAGTGGCATCACCAGGCAAATCTTTTAAAAAGTATTTTCATGTTCTCTTCATTCTTTCTGGGGCATAAGTCAGGGCAGGGGAATAATTTCTGAAGCTGGCTTAAAAAAACTTGTCCTTTGCAAGCCGACATAGAGGCATGGGATGAGTTAACTCACCTGTCTTCTTCTCCTGGTTTCTCCTTCCCCTGGATCAGCCAAAGAAGTCACATCTCTCTAAGGATATCAACAAAGAGTTCACAATGGGTTTTACTCCATGTTCAAACACACACTGTTTTCAGGACAAGCCAGTGTTCAACATTCAGGATCTGCATTTTCCCATGCTGCAAAATTCAAGAAAGGGTCTTCAGGTGCTAGGGAACATGAAAGGATGGTAATGGAGCTGATTTCAGGCACTTTATAACCATATCATGAGGACCATATTAATTCCTAGTCTCTCACCCCTGTCACCCACTCTGTGCCTTAACTCATCCCACATCAAGATAATTTTCAAAGAAAATCCTTGGTTTACCCTTGTGAGGAGAGAGGCAGCTTTACAGAAGAGCTGAAGTTGAAGGGATGGCCAAAGCTCTGTATTCCTGCATTTCACATGGTCACAGGCTTCAGGCCTTTAAAGCAGCCGGTGGGAATCATTTAGCTGAATCCTGTTCAGACCTAGGAAAACTGACAGATAAATATTATTTTAACATAGAGATTTCTGGTTGGCTGGTTGATTTGTTTGTTTGTGGAGGCAAGGGGGTGTGCTAGGTTTAACTTTATTATAACTAAGCCTATATAAATGCAAATATTGCTTTCATAGATATAATTTCATAAAGCAAAACTACCCACAGTCTTTAGCAGTGAAATTCAAGTGGCAACTGTGACAAGTAAAAAAAAATGAATGCAGTTAACTTCAGCCATTCCTGCTCATCTGAAAGCTTGTGTCAGTTCCTAAATAAGCTTTTCATTTTCCCTATTCAGTCTGCTGATCTTTGTTGATTTACAGCATGAATGAGCATGGCACATTCCAACTTGTAGAGTATATTTTCCTAAATAATAAAACATTTATTGCAGACCCATCAAGCCTGCTAGTAGTTTTGAATTTGTATTGCAATGAAGTGCCATGTTAACAACTCATTTACATTGTTGCAGCAGACTCTGGGTTAATACTACATGTAATTTAATCCCATTCAGGAGAGAGGACTCCCTAAAATATATCTAGAGCTGATAAATTACAATTTGATGGTATTTTTCTAATCAACTCTTTTTCAAGATGAAGCTGCCTTCATCAAGTTCATCCTACCTCTCACCTTCCCTGCTGAGCAACAGCAGCTGAGCAAACCATTTCCACAGGGTGTTCTCAGCAAGCTCCAGCCTCAGGCTCTTCGTCCATCAAAACAAGAAGAAAGTATATTTTGTGGAGAGATACAAAGATCTTGAGCGCGTCCAGAGGAGGACAACCAGAGTGGTGAAGGACTTGGAAAACAAGCCATATGAAGAACGGCTGAGGGAACTGGGGTTGTTTAGCCTGGAGAAGAGGA
Organism: Hylia prasina; assembly: GCA_013397195.1. Lineage (NCBI taxonomy): Eukaryota > Metazoa > Chordata > Aves > Passeriformes > Sylviidae > Hylia > Hylia prasina. The sequence continues at coordinate 2,674,017 of VYXD01006830.1, forward strand.
GACTCAGGGGTGACCTTATCACCCTCTACCAGCTCCCTGAAAGGTGGTTGTAGTCAGGTGGGGGTTGGTCTCTTTCTCCAGGCAGCAGCTGACAGAATGAGTGGACACAGTCTCAAACTGTGCCAAGGGAACTATAGGTTGGATATTAGGAAGAAATTTTTCACGGAGAGAGTGATAAAGTACTGGAATAGTCTGCCCAGGGAGGTGGTGGACTCGCTATCCCTGGACGTGTTTAAAAGAGCCTGGATGTGGCATGCGATGCCATGATCTGGTTGAGGTGTTAGGGCTAGGTTGGACTCAATCATAAAGGTCTCTTCCAACCTACACATTCTGTGATTCTGGGATTTAATCCAGCACCAGGAACCAGATGTCCCATGCACAGGCAACACCTCCAACACACACATACCTGCTCTCCCAACAGGCATCGGTGAGAGAGTGGCCACCAGAAAGCAGAAGCCACGTGGCAAAAACTGCTAAATCTGTCCCATTAGTTAGAGAAATATTCCTGCATGCAAAATCACATTGCTCTTATTCAGCTAAAGTTGCATGGTTGAAAAATACAACCACAAAAAACCATATCCTACCACCGAATAGTATTAAATAGTGGTAATCTAAGACAATTTCAATGCTCCTTTCACATGAATATGCTTATTTTGCTTTATTTCAAATAAATTACCCAGTTTAAAAAATTATTTGAACTGTAAGGGACAAATAAGTGAACATTATTGTTTGCTGGTTGACTAGATAAGGAGTTAAACATCTAGAGGTGAAGTGGAGGACAATTCATGTACTACCCTGCTTAATTATCATACAATGCCCACTTCTCAGGGAATTAGAGCTATTATGATCTACTCCTACAAATAAATGAGAATTTTAGCTCTCAGAGGGTAATGCAACAGTTTTGGAAATAATCTTTTTATGAGATTGTGGCTTTATCAGTTATATTTCAGAGTCAGTATAAACACTATGTATCATAGGAGAACAACTTCAGACAGGCTTGTAATTTTAATTTCTGTACCCATATTGTTTTAGTTCACTTTTCCTGTGCTCTTATTCTAGAAACTAAAGAAAAAAATAATTTGCTTCCTTAGATCTTTTCACAAAACACTATCAGAAAAGTAATATTCAAATAAAAATACAAATTATGATTTAAGCAATAGAAATTATGTATAAATTGGTTTCCAATACAATTGAACACCCAGCAAAAGCAATCCTGATGATCCTCAGTGGTATCCATACACTGGAGGGTAACTCAATCACAGCTTCAAAGACAAAGAAAGAGGAAAGGAAGGACCTTTCTGTCAGAATTTCACATGATGTTGTAAGACATTTGTTTTTACTCAATTTCATATTAAAATATTGTTTATGGGACATTTAGACTTAAATTCTTTGACTCTTTATCAACAGAACTGCTGAGTTACTCTAAAGCTGCCTAGTTTCAGAGTTTCATATTCACCTTTCCAGCAGACAGAAGAAATCTAAACATACACAAGTTTGAAAGCAGCTTGACCACAAAAGAAAGCTTTAGGAGACCCAAATAGTGGACCATATGTGATATCAAATGGGCAAGCCATTAGCATCAGCTGTGAACATATTGTACCAACTGGGAATGAAAATAAAACATTCAACTACCAACTGTTATAATCTGTAAATAGTCAAACCAATTCCTCTGGGTTCCAAAAATATATGAATAGGGTGACTCATTGGGGCCCTATTGTCCTGTAATGCTGCAGATTTGCTCCTAGAAAAAAAAAAAAAAAAAAAGGAAGAAAAAGCCCCAGAAACTGTGGTTAGTGAGATCTGATACTAGCAACAGTCTTTGTATGTTAAAAGACTCTTGGGCTTTTTGAAACTATATCTAAAGATTTCACATTAGGGACAACAAAATAAAGAATTCTTTTGAAGCAACTTTTCTCTGTACAACGTGAAACATTAAAAAAAAAATATCCCCATTGCAAATTATGTTGAGAAACTGGCAGAATACTAGAAAATTTATAGAGGGCACCAAACTACTGAGAATTCATTGTACAGCTGGCAAGTGCACTCCTACCTACTAGTTGCTTCACATTTAATAATGCATGTTATGAACAGATGGATAGAATGTCAATAAGGCTCTCTGTATCATCAGTGGTAATGAAATAGTGGACTTTGAATGCTTAATAGCACAGAAAACAAAAAGCCTAGAGGAAATTTGTCAATGTCGTGCATGCAATACTTCAGCAGTGCTTTAACACTGTTAGTGTGAGGCCATATGTTTCTTCTAACAGGATCTACTGTAGCTGGGTGCCAAAAAAAGTTTGACACTTTTTTTTTAACTCCTACAACATGTTAAGAGCAAATACTCTGTGAATCAGTCAAGCAGAGTAGTCAGCAGAAGTGCATTATCATTACTCTTTTTTACTCCTTTTCTCAATGAAAAGAAGGGAAACTTACTAGTAAACATGGTTCTTTATATCTGTTTCAGAAATATATTTGAAAGTAATCTCTTTACAATTAAATATAGAAATAAAGGCACTAACACGTATTGGGCAGTAGATCTTATTGTCAAGAGCTGTGGAAGACGTGAATGTAGAAAATATTGCAAGTAAAAAAAAATATACATAGCATCTAGAAATCAGACACATAAAAGAGAATAAAATAGAAAATTCACTTTGGCAAATAATCTTAGGCAAAACTCAGCTAAAATATCCACTAAAATGCCTTGGAAAAGTCAAAATGAGGAGGATAGCAGCAAGTGGCCATTCTGAGATGCAGATCTGGGAATAAGTGGGAATGAGCACACCAGGTACAGGCTTTCTCTGTAAAATGGATGGACAAACAGCAGCCTTGCAGGTAGTAGCACCTACAGAGGCTACAAGGGCATCTGGAGTGGTGTTTCCACCCTGCACACTTTTCAGGGAAACTGTCCTCAATACTTCAGGAAGTGTTAGACAGCTGTGGCAGGTAAGCCTCTGTGAAACACCAAGATGTCAAGTTCCACAGTACAGCTGGAATCCTAAGCTTGTGAAGTCAGCAGAAATCAATGCAAGTTTAACTATTGATTCTGGGAGAACAATTAGACAAGCACTGAGTCTCTAACAGTCTGAAAACTCCTCCTCAAGTACTTTGAGCAGAAAACCAATACTTTCTGCCTTGTGACTCACTCATAAGTGACTGAACTCCCTCTCCATGCTCTCCTTCCCCACACTATCTCCTCAAAACTTTCCTGGGCTGCTCCAGTGCTACCCAGTCATGATGACGTGAGGTGCATACCATGCTTGTCAGCCAGGACACCCCAGAGTGCCCCTTCTGATTTTGAAGCCACCACACAAAGCCACTGTGGATGGGATCTCTACCACCACTGAACTCAGCTGTGAAAGCATTCCTTGTGTTCAAAAGTAATTAGAGAAGTTTGACAGACAAACAGCATTTCCTTAGAAAACCAAGCTAGAAATGAAGCTAGAAAAGCTGTGTAAGCCATTTCAATTTCTTTCCCTTTCCGGCAAGCCAAACACTCCTAAACTAACAAAAACAAAAAAAAGGTGCATTAAAAAGAAAGCAAATTTTTCCAGCTGCCTGCAGTTTTTTGTCTATACAGCACCAGTATCCACCAGCATGCAGCAGGAGACTGCAACTGCTTCGCTGCAGAGGGCAAGGATGTGCAAGGGAGCAGAGGACTCTCAGTGACAAGAATGCACTGGCTTGCCTGTGCTCTGAGCTGGACCCCTTCCTGCAGTCCTGAACTATGCAAACACAGGACTGGCCCTCATTGGTAAGCCCCCTGAAAATTGTTACAGCTCTCTGCATTTCTCAGCATGAACATACTTCAATTTCTCCTGAATAAGGAGCTAAAATTCAACCCAGGACTTGCAAATCAGACCTTGAACTTATGGAAAGCATCAGCCTCCTTTCTCTTGCTTTCTGTTTCCTGGGAAGTATTCTGAGTTCTGACCTCAACAGTTGCACCTAACAAGAATGAAGTGAATTTTGTGCAAGCTGCAGAAGTACCAACACTAAGCAGTATGCAGGATTTCTGTGAAGCAGTCCAGCCAGAGGTGAGAAATGAAGAACCAAGTAGCAGCTGGGGATCCTCACTCACAATGGCCAGAAGAGCTGTGTATCGAGAATTAGAAAGAAAGCAAAGAGACTTATCTCAAATCAGTGATGAAAACAGGCTGCATATGATAGCTGGAATCTCCTGTGTTCTTTGGACCCTGAGAAAGAGACCATGAAGAAAATGCTGTGGTGAGCATCTGGCTGTCATATGGTTCGAAGGTAAATGTAGTTCTCACTCTAGGAGGTCTTAGGTGGGTTTTTCAAAACCAAAAAGATATTGATAAACTGAAGAAGATTTCTTAAGGGAAAAAAAATCTATAAATATTTAACGTGTGTAAAAGCTATCAAGGAAAAAGGACGTAACTAGAAATAATGGAAAGAAAAAGCTTAAGCTTAAAGAGTATCGGGAAAGTCTTCCTGACAGTGAGATGCATTAGCCTGTGAAATAGTCTCCCAAAGAGAGATATGGAAGCTTTCACTTGGGATTTTAAAAGCTAAAGTAGACATAATAATAAAAAATGTTCTCAATGAAATAATTTTACACTGGCAAAAAAGCAGGCAGGATGATCTGTTATGTCTTTTCTAAGTTTTTTCAGTCTTTGATGCTTTAGGAACATATCTGGAACAGCCAAAGGTTATCAGAAAGGATCTTCTTCAATTAATATGATGAACAACAAGATTACAAAGGAGATCACTGTGAAAGCCTATTATAAAGCATCCTCTAAATACTAAAAAAGAGATGCTTTTCAGACAATTGAAGTTTTACCCAAGATCTCACAAATATAACCTCAATCCACCAGCTTTCAAATACACGCGTAGTTTTAAGTACATCCTTATTTCCTGTTAAAGAAACACAGACCCATGTCTGAAATGAACTTAAAAGAAACAGGCTTCCCAAGAGTCTTTTAAAAATTTCATACTCTCGACACAGACTTAGGAAATGCTATGAGTAATCAGATTTAAGCAAACAATACTGTTTGGTACACGTGTATATTAACACCTTTCAAGTCTCCATTGACATGTTCTGCATGTCCATCTGAAACTGTTCTGTCTTATCATACGTTGCCATATCATTATCAATATTTAGCACATACTGTGTTTCATTCACTGCTCCAAGATCACCTATGAATAGTTAAACAGAGCCATGGAAATAATGAATTGCTGACTTAGTGGCTGAGAAAGGAAATAAAGAAAAAAGTGACCAGAAAATATAACTTACAGTATTTTTTTTCAACTTTGTCCTGCCAACAACTTATTAAACACCCAGATACAAAGTACTTGTAAACTATTTCCCCTAGGAACATTAAATGAGGATAAATCAGGGCTGATTTAGAAGGAATTCTCCATTTATATGTTTTAAATAACAACTATTTGTATATATAAAAAAAACTCCATCCTCTATATCCATGGACATGAAATATACACCTAAAGAATAAAAATATTTGATATCTCTGTCATCCAAATATTCATTTGAATATTTGTCATCCAAAAAGTTGTGTTTGCAAATATTAAGTGACTCTACAGCACAGGTGCCCCTCACTCTCTCAGTCATACTTTGAGTCCTTCACCCACTTCCACCAGGACTTTGTCCCAAAATAACTCCCCAGTTTGATAGAAACACAAAACATCTTCCCTGTCAGACACAGGAGCTTCTTGCAAGGAGAGAGAGTGGGGAGGAAGAGAAGAATTAGCTCATGGTCCACTCTCCTACCTGTCCCACCGCTCCTTGGGCAGTCGAGTAGCCCACCACCCCCCAGGGACACTGCTCCCCTTCCTCACTCTACCTGGACCCCTCCTACCTTTTCTCCCCACACCCTTTGATTTTTCCCTCTTATTGTAAGACTTTTCACAAGCATTATTATTATTATTGTCTGAGTTTTACAGCTGGCACATCATCCCCTGCTGCACTAAATCAACACTTGTGAAAGCAGCAGCCTTCGAGTGACTGAGGAGAGCTGCTGCTTGCAGAAGTGTCAATTTGGTACAGCAGGGGATAGGGTCACAGCTGCCAGAGAAGAGAGGCCCTATTTTATGCCTCAAAATGATAAAAATGTCAGAGGGGAGGGAAATCTGTACAAAATATAAAAAGGGTGTAGAACAAAGAAAAGAAAGAAGAGGAAGAGGAGGAAAGGGTTCAAAAGAAGGAAGAAAGAAAAATGACACTGGAACAACATCACTGCTGAATAAGATACAGAATTTTTGTACATAGGCTCTTTCAAGTTAAAACCAATATGCATATTGCATTCATATGCATATCATAAAATATAAACCTGATGATAGTATCATTCTGCTTTGGGGGGGAATGTCTTGCTCATTAAACTGAAATTATTGCCTTAACTTTATTGTCATCTGTGATAGGTTAGGATAGGCTTTTAAGCACAAATGCTGGGCATAAAAAGATTATTTCACAGAGGGCTTAAGTTTAAGTGGAAACTTAAAAGTAGAAGACTGAGAATCCTGCATTCTAAAATTTGAATCAGCAAACATGAAGGGAAATTCCATGTTCTGGAGCAAACTTGGGCACCTCTAAATCTAGCAGGTTAGAGGCTCCCATTTGAAAGTAGGTACCTATTATTTTTTAAGTTAAAAGGAAAATAACCCAAAAGAAAGTGTCAATGCAAAAGAATTCATAAAACTCATGTTTGCTTTACACATTTATAAATAAGTGAATCTAATGCATATTTCAAATACTATTGTCAATAATGTTTTCCTTTTAAGGATTACCTTTGTTTCTTCTAGTCTTTCTCTGGGAGCTGCTGCTTTACTCTCTATTAATTTTCCAGTGTGTATTTGCAGTAAGGGAAAATAAATGGGCTACACAGCTTAAACACATAGCCCTGCTACGAAAAAGAAAAAATAAGCAAGTAAGGACACCATTTATCTATTTCCACAGAAAAGTGAATCCTCCTCCCCTGCACTGCTGTTATGCTTTGACAGACCATGGCATCCCAGATGGAGCAGAGAGAATTCCTGAAAAAGCAGTGCTGTGCTGCAGAATTGCCTCACTCAAGGCTCACAGCTCTCTCAGCCACACGTGTATCATCTGCAGAATTTTTTGCACCCATGAATATAGAAAGTTGCTGCTGGGTCAGCCCTGGGTACAGAGAAGGACTGAAAGAGCAGAGGTCCCATTTTTCCTCAGCAGTTTATTGAGAACCACAACCAGCTCAGCTTAGTTGAAATGCTGTGCTCAGAAATCCATCCCTTTTAAGGCAAGAGCTAAGGTCCCTTTAGTCTCCAAAATTTGCCTCTGTAGGTCACCTTATATATACACCTAAGCAATCTCATTTTCTGTCTTTGTTGCTTTTCCTTGACAATGTCACCTATCCATATATTAGATGAAAATAATAACAAAATTCAGTGAACAAGCAGACAGAACTAAAAATGAGAAGCCAAATGAAGAGCCTTTCCTATGAAAGGAAAATAGATGGACTAGATATTCCCTAACAAGACAATTGATCTCTGTAACACTGTAAAAGAGACAAGGCAAGTGCATCTTGTGAATTTTATGCAAAAGTTTCAATGATTTCTTTTTAAAATATTTATGCAAAGTTCATCAGTTTATCCAGTCCAATATTTAACAAAATTTTGGCAAAAGCAGGACTTGGTTTATGAGTCTCACAGACTTAGATTGAGATGAAGATTTTATGAACCTTCAGAGCTCCCTCCCTGCATTTCAGTTTTTGGTAAGGTGGGTCTCAGATGTCCTGCTGCCAGGGTGGATATCTAACCACTGTGTGCCTTTCTCAGTCCTCTGAACTCCCTGTCACTAAATGGTCAGAAAACAATGAATTTGTGCCTGGTCAGAGCCAGGGGAGCCCAGCCAGTAGGTGAGACATAGCACAGCCATCTCCCACCAGCTCTTCTCCCAGGATCAGCTCCTGCAGAACCGGCCAGAAAGCATCCAGCAAGGTACACCTGACTCTATCAGCACATACACAGCGAGTTCCTGTGCCCCTAGAAGTTAAACACAGCTATTTGGCCTTGCAAGACCCCAGTGCAGCTCAGTGCCTGGCACCCCTCCCAGTATTTACAGCACTTGTGGCTCCAGTGGTTGCTCTGGGTGTTCCAGCAGTCCTTCAATCAGGCAGCCTTTAAACACCTGAAGTTCTTCAGATTTGTTTGTCAGGATTTTAGGACACCTTTGCATTACACATGAAGCAGGGCCCAGGTGCACTGTGATTACATGTGTGGGCACATGGGGCACATGTGAGAGTGGGGTGGAGGTTTCCCAAGCTCTCCCACTGGAGAAGCTGTGTGATCTGGGGACACTTGGATGCCATAACCCAAAGTGGCCCTTCCTCAAGACTGCTGTGTGTTAGGGCTTGTTTTCTTCCTTCTTGCACTTGATTCAACACACAACCTACTGTAACACCTCTCTCCTCCTGGTCTGACCTTGTCTGGTCCCTACGCTATTCATAAGGTGAACTTTCAACATTCTCAATCAAAAGGCAAACACAGATTCTGCCTCAAGGAAAATCCAGCATGGATACATGTAAAGAATGAGAAGTGTCATTTCTGTAACTGGTGTTGGAATATAACACTGGTCATTTTTCTAATACTTTTTGGAAGGAGCATATTTGCAGGACAGATTTCAAATGTGGTCTCAAAACCCAAACACTTTGTCACAAGAATTCATTACTCCCCTTATGTCCACTTCATTTTACAAAGCAAATTGTACAGCCCTTCAGCTCCTATCACTATTTTGTTGCCCATCTGGCAGTCATCACTCTTTATCGATACATTTGACTCCACGCTTCATGTTCTTAAGTTTTGAAATTATAAAACCGTTCCTTTCTTCACAATTTTTCAGATTTAAACACAAATATAAAAATAGGCCACAAAACCCTCCAACCTCCAACTACATCGATATTGAAGTCAATATTCAACATGGCTACTAGCTTTGGTATGTGGCATTGTTTTTCTCTAGTGGTTAGACTAACAGTACAAATAGCAGACTAATTATTAAATAAAAAACTCCTCTGTTCAGTTGATAGAGCCATTAGGTGCTAAAAAAGTCATGTTTGGGTTCTAGCAAGATTAACATTGTGTCATCTCACTGTATTATATCAACATATTGATCTACCAGTCTAATTGTATAGTGTTCTTCAGGCTTGTTCTAACTTTATACAAAAAGGTCTCCCAGACCAAGCACAGCTGTTAAGTTAGTTACAGCCCAGCCTGTATAAAACATATGATATGCAAAAACAAGAGCAAAAGATGCAATTTAGGCAGTCCATCAATTCAAATACTTCTCTCAACCTACTCCTTGCAGCAATACCAATATAATTGAAAATTTCTTCATGAACAAATTTAAAGGCAGAACAGAGACATTAAGCAAAGTAATAATTATCAAACAGATCTGTGCCCTTTTCATTTACCTTCTTCAGCTCATTGTGTATATCAAATTACAAGAATGCCTCTGAAATCTTCAGAAAGTTTGCACAGTATGAACAGTGGGACTACCAAAGACACATGGAGCATAAAGCCCAAGTTCTTCAAAATGGGCCTAATTTTCTACTGTCACTAATTCTTTCTCCATGTTTTCCTTCCCTTGAACTAGAGGCAAAATATCACTGCCCATTCAGCACCAAGAGTCAGTTTGACTATTTCTGGTCCTCTAGGCTTGAAGTTTTTTTCTAGAACTGTTCCTGTATTGTGTCACTCTGAATTAACAGATAAGAGATTTTCATAGTGCTGAAATATGAACCATGGTTAAACAAAGACTCAAACACTTCAGTAATCCCTGGTTTGGATGGGGTGCAAGAACAACTGCTCTGTCTAAAGGTCTTGTGCTGGTAACTGTGATTGGTCCCTGATTCACATTGGTGACAAACATCAGTTTAATTCATCATGACAAATGACAGCTGCTAGTCATGGTGTTTATGGCACACTGATGCCATACTGGTAGGCACAGTATAACACAATCAAAACTGAGCAGAAAAACCCCACATTTTGGCTTGGGCAAAATCAATGTATCCTGCTAACAAAATAGATAATAATAACAAGAAAATACAGCTGAGCTAATAATATGGTGTATGACAGTAGTTCCCACAGTTGCTAATGCTGCCATGGCAGAACTTCTGGCCTGCTTTCTACAAGTCTTTATTCACACCAGCTTACAACTCAAAAAGAAAACCAGCAGCAAGCAGCCAAAAATTTCCTCCTACAAGAAAACTTTCTTCTTTTGCAGAAATGAAATAAATACATTCCAAAAATAGTAATAAATCTGAATGTTTGTAATACTGGTTGAATTCCAAGAATTTTTGAAGTAATTTGAAGTCATTTTGAAGTATAAACCCTGATTTTTTAAAAATCAGGATTTATAGCCTTAAACAGTGAAATGAGGAGGTACTATTGAGAAATAATCATATTTTACACAATTATCCATTATTATCTCTTTCACAATAGCTTAAAATTGCATACATATAGCCAAGAGTGCTGTACTCACAGTTACAGGACCACCACAGTGCATTTCCACACTTGGGATTTAACTTCTAAGGACTGATATGAGTCGTTGTGCTACTTGGGGTGGCAGAAAGAGTTTGGAGGACACATGAGAGATGGGGATGCTGGGCAGAGGATGTCAGCAAAGGATCACCTAAAGCTGTGCCCATCCCTCAGCCCCTTCTTGCCCTGCCCTCCCACCAGCCACGCTGCTTGCTGCTCCCAGATCCATCAACACAGCTGCTCACCAGAGCAGAACAGGATCTGACCTGCCTTTTAACCAAAACCAGAGAGGTTTTTATCAGCTCCTGCTCCCAGCCCAAATCCATGGCAGGGCACAGCCACCTGCAATGGCCTCAGATGCTGTTTGGTCCCATAAACACTACTAGGTTATTTCTAAAATGCTCTCAAGCACGAGGGGAAAAAAAACATTACCATCAATTAATTCTTAGCATAACGACAATTGTGGAAGTGGAGCAAATATTTATTTTCCAACACGTGTGTTGTCATGGAAACAGCTCCAGACGCCGTTTGCTCCAAGGGCTGTGCCAGGCTCAGGTGCTGTGTGCCCCCAGCGCCGGGCTCCAGCCGGGCAGCCCGGGACAGCAGCACCCAACAGGAGGCTGGCACAGCCTGCCAGGGAGGAGAGGGAAAGCAGCTCTAATTCCCAAAAAACTACTGCAATTTACGCTCGAGCAGCTCTGACCTACTTTGTAAGTAGCAAGTTATCTCATTAATTTGCTCAAAATAGCCGATCATTCTGTGTGAAGGGATGAAAAACAAAATCCCTCATTTCCACGGCAGGAGAAGCACCAAAATGAGACAATTCCGTGCTTGTCACTGCCGCTGTAGTTTCTTCTCTGAGGTAATAAACAGATGACCATTCGATCTCTAGTTGCACATGAGAGACAACTGAAGCCAGCAAGCTGCACTTGGGAGAGGCTGGTCCCGCCCAAGGCATCCCATCCTACAGCTGGCAGCACTGAGCTGAGCAGTCCTCCTCCCACACATGGCCCCACAGGATTCTCTCTCAGAAGGGCTCCACAGCAATATTTGGCCACTTCTAAAAGGGAAGTTTACCCATGTTTTGGGTACTAGTCAGTCTACAAGTGTTTTTCCCCCTCAAAGCTTATTTGTCCTTGTAAAGGATACGTGCATAGACAAGGTAAAAAGCCAAGACCATTTAACTAATATTAACCTTATGACTTTTTCATTTTGCTCTTAACAAATCATTCCTTGATTTTTTCTGTATGACTAAAAATTGTTTTGCCTCCATATGTGCAATTAGTTTTGTTTTAAGGTTTATATTATTACTGTATGGATATATTAAACATGTTGCATACATACATGAGCATGTTCAGCTAGTATGCAGATGGAGGCATGGGAAAATTCCTAAAAAAAAAAAATCAATATTCCACTCCAATTATAACAGAAACCAAATCTTCAAACATTGGAGTACAATGTAGCTACCCCAGAGAATATATATTTGGTTTTCTGACCAGCAGTAACAGTTCGTAATTGAACAGCTGCAGAAAAGAGAGGAAACAAACATACAACAAATTAGTTTTCAAGCCTATGTTCACAGAAAATTTCTACTGTATTGTGCTTTTGATCACAAAATGATAAACAGAGTTCCTTCCTTCTCTGATCTTCTACAAAACAAATTAGAGTGGTCTATAGAAGTTTAACCTATTGTATTACATAATCCCTCACTCACAGAAGCAAATTAAGCACAGAGTAGCTCAAGAACTGAATCTATTCATGACTGTAAGGAGTGTCAGATCCCAAGCAGTAATTCACTTATTAAACAGATACAATCCTTTTTCAAAAAGATTTTACTACATTTTGCTTAAAATTTTCTTGTCGTTTTTGGTTGGTTTGGATTTTTTTAAGTGCATCTGTCATTATTAGCATTGCAAACAAGGTATCAATCAAAAGGACAAGGCAAAATTTCATACTTATTTTAAAAGTGCAAATGCTAGATTTTCAGAGAGAATGGAGGAATGCATAATAAGATATGAATTTAATTCATATATGTGTATCTGCATCTATTTATATTGATATCATCTACTGCTGAAGTCATAAATGTTTAAATCCATCAACTGCGTTTGTTCATTTCCCATTTTCAGGAAAAAAAAGGAAAAGAAGGTTCTTTACTACAGTACAAAGAAAAATGTTCTAATACCAAAAGATCCAATTAAAATAATAGGGCCATTTGTTTCAGTAGGATTTCACACATACAAGAGAAATGCAAACCCTTGGGAGAATGTTCTCAGCTCATTTAACAATATATGTTTCCTCTGATATGAAAACTTTAGCTTTTGCATTATAACATCATTGCTAACAAGGCACACGTATATATCTCATAAGTAGATGGAAACATGAATGTGGGAGGAATTATAATAGTTCTTTATCCATACTGCAGTCCTCTCAGGATAGACTTGCATCTGTTGTTTACTCACCTGGGTAGCTTTTTCCTCTCCACGATTTAAAATAGACACTCAAGCAAGGCTCTGTACTCTGAAAGACAAGAAGAAGAAAAGTGAAAAACTAAGATACACCAGTCAGGAAAAAAACTATGAAGGGAAACAAAGGAAGAATTTGTATTCCACTTCCAGGACTACCAAAACATTTCAAAGGGCAGCTGGCATACAGCTTTTTCCACCAGCCAAAAGAAAGTCAATCTGCTCCCTGAGCAGTGTATTCTGGGACACCTTGGGCAGGGAGGCTGGGCAGGGCTGCACGGGTGTCAGTAGCTCCTGGGCTTCTGTCAGCAGCCAGGGACAGCAGCAAACCTGAAATCTGCAGCTCAGGAGGTGCAGTTCTTACCCAGGCAGTCTTGATGGCAATGAAATAGAAAAGCTAAAATTATTGGGTTGTTAGAAGTTTACGTCCCTTTTTTGTGTACCAGGAAAAAAACTCTGATTGGAGATGAGCTTTTCATTTTTTAACTGGTTTTATGAGTCAGTTAAAAGCAGTCCGGACTAGTATCTGATGTCAGTGAACAAATTCTGAAACACCTGGAAATTTTGACATTGTAATACATTCATGTTCTAAATTTTCCTGTTTATACCAGCATCTAATTTTCTCCATTTGTAAGAGAAAGTTCAAACTTGACCAGTCAAGCCGTTAATGAGGGAAGATTTATTCTTGTTGATCACTTTCCACTGACTATCAGCACACAAATATTTCTACCTAACCATGAGGACAAACGTAAAACTAGGATCTGAAACACTAAATCCCTAAAAGAATTTAGGCAATAATCTCAAATTACAGATACAGTCCTACAGTCAAAATGTCAAAATTATGTCCAACCAATTCAGGATAGAAACATGAATGATGTGATTAGGAATTTCATAAAGCCTACATAAGTGACAGATCTCTAGGAAAAAGCTGGTCTCTGAATACTTTTTTTCTGCAATACAGTACTTGTAAGTCTAGAACTAAAACTTGCACATGCCTTGTATATTTGATTGACTCCATAAGGTTTTCATCTAAATTCAAAATGTAACTGTGTTTAGATATATTTGAACATTTTATTGCATTTAGTTATGAGAGATGAATTTTTCCTGAGAGAACCTAGGGCACACAACATTGCCAGATCATTCCAAACAAGTTAATTCTGAAATGGGCTTGAATCAATAACACAAAACAGGCGGTAAAGCCAATTTTTACGGTAGTCATGGTTGCATAAAATAATATCAAGACAGTCAGATTGTAAGCTCCCTGCATCACAAATATAATTTGCAACCAATCCTAAGCACAAAGAGGAAATAGATAGGTGGAAGATATAGATAAAAACAAATGATAGATAGATGGAACAAAAGGAACTGGAGGTAAAGAAAGAATGCAGAGTAGTTGCCATTCAACACAGCGTGAAAAAAAGCCAAACAAGTGCAGCATGTAAGTAATTCAAGGTAAATTGAATGCTTTTCTTTCATTTACGATTTAAAATTGTTATGAAAAGCCTCTTTTTTCACTCTATCTGTAAGCCATAGGCAGACAAGGGATGAATGTATAAATATGTCACTGCAATACATGGCTTTTAATGAAAATGGATTTTTAATGATCCCAAAAGCTACATTTGTCTCTGACTTGCTCCATTTCCAGACTATCAGCATGAAGTATGCACAGCAAATGCACTGGTTTTGCATGTCCTTCACTAAATCCCAGGACAACCAAGCGTCCAAGCACTGCAAAAACCAGAGCTGCCATTATGCAGAGCAGATACAGAGAAGCTACACGTCCTTCACTGCTTTTATTGAACTTTCAGAGCTCCGTGATACTGCTGTGCCTTCTCCCACAGCAGACCCCAGTGTGGGTTACCTTGCACTCCACATGCATAAATAAAGGATGATGCATGGCAATGTGCCTTGCTGTTGTTCTCTGCCTCAAGGATACTTGTTCAAAGTCTGCCAGTCCTCCCACTCCCTCAAGCAGCCACAATGTGTTGAAGTGCTCCACGTAAAACTCTGAGCACACAAAGGATTTAGTTCACAAATGAAGAAAAGTCACAAGGGGGAAAGAGGCTGATGCAATCCATAGCCTTCTTGCTGTCTGAAGACAATGAATTCTTCTTTCCAATGTCAAATTTCCCCTTTCAGTCAGTAATAAACAAAAAACACACTGAATAATGCGCAGAAATGTACCAGCTAGTATAAATAACATTTTTCCTGTTTTTTTTCATGTAGGCAATAATAATTTTTTTTTAGATTTTAGCATCATCAGAGAATAAAGGAATATTTTCCTCACTTTATCACCATCCATGAAGTTTTATCTACAAATATTTCCTGTAAAGCAGGTCCATAGATTAGGAAACAGTAATACAGTTGTCATAAAACCAAGATAGCATTTAAAATGGGCTTAGATTCCTGCATTCACTTCATGTCCAATGCTTCAAGGTAAGCTTTGTGCACCCTATGTTACTTGGACAAAAAAATCTCCATGTTTATTTCCTGTGTTATCATCTTTCTTCTTTTAAATATTAGAAGACAGAAGGAATCCAAACATAGAACACTGATGAAAAAGATAATGACTGAGAGGTGCCACACAATCAGTTAACAAATGCCCCTATCCACTAACAAGTCAGAGGGCACAGCCTTAGGAAGGGCTTCACAGAGTCACAGAATGAAATATCTGTATCACCTAACAAGCAGACAAACAAACAACAAAAAAAGGACCTCAAAAATCCCATTTGTTGGGCACTTTCAGATTCATAATTTTTTCCATTTTGTCTGCTCTCCTGACTCAGAGTGTCTCCCAATTAATATACCAAATGTCTCTCTCTTCTTCATTTAAATCAATTCAAAAACTGCACCTGTTTCATGAGACCTATGTGTGCTTCTGACAGCTGATATTTGATAAAAAACAAAAAGAACTTAAAAATCCTAACTAGCTACATTAAAGTGTAATCAAAGAAGAGAGTGCTAAGATTAGCTCTGCCAGTAGAAGACATCAGTGGGGCAGATGGGGATACTCCAGGGACACAGGTGAATGGATATATATATGTGGTGCACAGCCTGGGAAGGATCCCACACATCTCATGCCATCAAAAGTGGCTGAAATTCAGCAACAGCACATGACAACTACTGAGTGCCCTGGAGACATCATATTTGCCTCATTCCTCTAGAAAATAGGGGAAAAAAACCTTGCAAGAGTGCCAGAAAACAATACAACAACAAAATCAAGCTATGGTATTCAAGAGTTCATTTTAAACAATAAGATATGGGAAGAGCTTTGAAAACAAGAAGCAGCCACTGTGGACAGCCAGAGGATGCGACAGAAGTCAAAGCACAGACAGCTAAAGGCATTTGCCAATGTACAGATTCCCTGCAAATTTCACATTATCAGTGCTTCTAAAGAGTACAGCAGAGCACATACACTTTTGCTAATACACAACAAAGTATACAGCACTTTCCTTGCTTCATTTTAGAGGTTCTCCCACATTATCTAGATGAGAGACAGTTGCAAAATGGCAGGTAAATCTTGTTAGAAAGCATCCTAAGTAAGAGGGAGGATTTTGCCTCTAAAATACACAGAAAAGATCACAAGTCTATATTGTGTATGCTGAGGTACTCTGCCTGGGATTCTTTAAATAGAATTTGGTTAGGAAAAGACTTGCAACTTTTTGAACCCATTTCTTTCAGTACTGCCAAATTTCAAATTACTTTTCATTTCCTGGCAGCTATTAAGGAACTGGTGTTACTGGAGCAGATTATCAACCATAGGACTGTCTTCTATGGCAATCAGCACAATCCCAAGCCCACTGGAGTTTGGTGGATGTGTCCAGCTTCTGGTCCAAATCCAGGGACTGTGACAGGACCCTGAATGTTAGAGCTTCATGCACATTTCCACATTATTTCAAAGATCCCTCCAATCCAGAGTACCCTTAACAGGGTCTAGGTCACTTCTGTACCACAGCTCATACAAATTAACTTCTTACATATTTCTGTCAAGCTAATGGACAGAATTCCAAGAATATACAAGCTTAAAGAAATTTTAATGTGTTATTTTCAACTGCCCTAATTAAATTGTATAATTTTTTTAAAGCAACATCTTACATCCTTGAGTTGTATATGTTAATTCTGTATTAAAATGCACCCCCTTTCTCACTAATAGAGTGTTTTAAATTATGCTCACATATTTTTAAATTCCTATTCACTATTAATCAAAACCATAATTCTCATAAACTTAACCACAAGGTTCATTCCAGATGCAGACAGTTCACATATTCTGTATGTTTTACCCATATTTCAGAGAATGCAAGTTAAACAATATTTAATCATTCTAAAACTAAAGTTCATTTCCACTGACTTGAACTACTTTTAAGTGTGAATGACCCAACAGTTAACTCAGTGATGACTAGCTCAGTCTTTTCGTAGTCTCAGATGTGCTACTGACATCCACATGCCCAAATGTAAAGGAATGCCAGCAATTTCAAATAAAATCACTTTTTTTAGTTAGATGTTACTTCCAGTCTTAATGCAACTGTTCAGTGCCTGATCTCATTTTGAAAAATCTTACTATCTCCTTTTTATTTTCAAAATGCTTCTTATTCCCCTGTTGCTGAGAAAACCTGCTGTGTCTATAAACTCTCTTATTAAATGCTTTCAAAGCTAAGCAAGGTAGCAAAAAGAAAATGCTTCCTCCTACCTTTCATCTATACTTGTCTTTGAAATTATGTGAATATACTGGCTGTACATTTGGGCATTTTTGTAAAAGAATATTTAGACAATAACATGGATTAAAGTTTTTTGCAATCATTAAAACACTGCTCTCATAAATATGTGTAAAAACAGTCTCATTTAAGTCCTGGAAAGATGCCATAGTACAACCTGCCTGAAAAACACTTTTGGGGAAATACAGATGAGGATCTGGATTTCCAGCTGCAGCTGCAGTAAGGCAAAAAACTTCATAATCATAATGCAAAGAATCCTTACTAGTTCTTACAGGGTTTTTTAATACTTCATTAAGAGGTTGACACAGTAGTAGTTAGATCCATAAATAAGATATTTTTATTACAATCTAACAAAATCAAGACTGTAACTGTGATTCATTTTTTTTAATAACCTTAGTTCTCCAAGACTTCTGATCCTAATGGAGCAATCATGCATCACTGTTGTGTTCCAACAGAACTATTAGGCTCTGCGCTGTGCTAGTGTAATTGCAGTCTAATGGTTTACACTATCATAATGGCACTAAATATTTTACTAAACAAAGTACAATATCTAAAAAGTGATTTTAATTGTTCCAGCTTTAAGATCATACATCAAAGAAATAAGTGTTCCTTTCCCTCTGAATTGAGAGCAACAAAGATGTCAAAATTAGTTTCGTTTCTCCTCGTAAAGTGGTTAAAACATAATATTAGAAGCAGAGTTTAAAATTTCCAGCATAAAATGACTTAGTAAAAAGTGAAAAGTATTAAAATATTTTGAGGCATTTTGATGCTCTGCTTCAGCAGGCTGGCAGGGCTTAAACCATCAGATTAACAAAGGATACCGAAATACTCCTTTCAGTGTCTAATTTGGATTTTTTAATCAGAATTTCTGATTATTTACCTTAACAAAACTTTTCATAAAAATCCCACTCTGTGCAAGTGTAGCTTATCACAGCAAACTCTCTAAGCACTGGAAAATGTAACTGTGGTGCTGCTTGTGATCAGTAGCACCAGCAGAGCAGCAAAGCCCAGCAGCGCCTGAGCAGCTCAGGGTGACCTGCCAGAGCCTGCTGGGCACCAGCCCTCTGCCTGCTCAGCACTGCTGACTCACCAAAGGACTGCATCAGACTAATTCTGTGAGGAGAGACAACCACTACAGGTAAGGATTTGGTAAATCCTGCCATTAACACACCAGAGTAGCCCGAACTGCAACCCTGCAATTACTGCAGCCTTACTCCCTTGGACAAAGCCAAAAATATCTGTAACTCCAAAAGGGGCACTGAACTCAGTACTAAAAGTGCTCAAAGCTACTAAGATTGCCTCCAGAACTCCTGAAATTGATTTTTTTTTAAATCTATTTTGCCTAAAGCTAATTTATACTTAATTCTATTCACTACTTTTATTTTAAAAACCCTATTTTTTACTTCTAGCTGAAGTATTAATTTACAGTTTGCCAAGAACACTCTATTTTCTTGGAAAATAAATCTTTTCTTTTTCTCAAAATCAGGAATTTTTTTTCAGAAAAAAATTGGATTAGGACAACAGGGTTTTTTTCCAAAATTTTGTTTACTGCTAGTATTTTCTACAACACTGATCTGCTTAAAAAAAATAAAGAGCAAAAACATGTTTGTACTATCTAGAGAACATTTTGTACAGCTCCTTGATTTAGGGACTGTCAAGATCTAGGATCATTTTGTACCTGGAGAATAAATTAATTCTTTTAAAACAGAATAAAATAAAACTTGTCTTTTACCTGGCACAGGAACTGTTTTTTTAAAAACATGAAATATAGTGAACTCAGTAATTTGGTAGTAAATAATCTTCGAGCTTGCACAGAGGTACTAATAACAAGAAATAATTATTGCCCATCCTGTAAGTGAGAAGCTGTAACTTTCTAACACTGATGATACATTCTCTTTCTAGCCAGGCTCTGCTCAGGTCTACAAGCACCTCTCCAGCAAACACTCCCAAATGACTCAATATCTGAGACATGCTAAAAAAAAAAAAAAAA